>CM075444.1:1223596-1640040 GCA_037832335.1 Carallia pectinifolia
TCATGAAAAAAAAAGGTTAAAAGAATAAAATTATTTGTATTGATTAAAAAAATATGAAAAAAATAATGAAGAAGAAAAGTAAATAGTAATTTTTAATAAAAAAATATGAAAAAAGTAAATTATTTGTATTGATAAGAAAGTTATGTAAAAAAAATAATAAAGAAAAATAAATATTAATTTATAAAAAAAAGTTGTAAAAAAAATTAAGTTATTTGAATTAATAACAAAAAATTATAAAAAAAGAACTATAAGAAAATAACATTGCAATGATATTTTTTTTCATTTATTTCTATCATATGGTTTCTAAGCAAACCAAACAAATTTTATTGAATTTTGCTACGTAATTCAAATTTAAATAATAATAAAAATTAAATATTTATAATAATATTTAATAATTTATTTATCTTTTATTTTTTAAAATTTTAATAATTTATATTATTTTTATATTATTTTATTAATACTTAAATGGTGTTACTACTTTGCACATAAAAAAAATTGTTGTTGCTATATATTAAGAAAAAAGTATTTGTTGAAAAGTTAAATTATCTGAAATTTTTTTCAAAAAGTAACTATTTATAAAAGTTTTATAATTTAATAAATTTATTATATAATAAAAATAATAATATTTTTTTAATTAAACTTATAATTTATACGATTATATAATAAATTTAATAAACTATAGTTTAAAAGTTTTTCCGACGATATGGGTAGCATGGAATAGTGCTCCTTCCATTATTATTGTTTTGCGATAAGTCCCGACAACTTGGAGTAAAAAAACCTGAATTACATCGAAAGGCGGCAATTATAAGGATCAGGAGTGGCAATTCTTGTAATTTCAAGCATGACCAAGACCTTTTGAATATTCATCGATTTAAAGTTAGGGGCATTTTAGTACCTAGGCACCCTGCATAGGGACCCACTCATCACGTGACTGACTTGGACAGCCTCGTATCTTCAAATGCCACGTGTCTCCAGTTGTCTCGGATATAAGGATTGGGCCCCACATTCCACATTGATCTTATCATCCCACGTTACGTGCTCGTCGGTTCTCCCTCCACGTCAAGCCAGTGTCCTTTTCAGATTTAGATCAACGGTTCAGATCCTTCGCTTTGCTAAAGATTCGCAATTCCACATTTACCCCTCGGCTCCCATTAAATATCTTCGCCACTGCCACTCGCTCTCACTCTCTCTATTTCCGGCTGTTAAAAGGCTGTTCAACGATCGCGAAAACTCTGCCGAAAAAGTGCGCCGATTTCGCCAGCGTGCGCTATGGGTCTACTCGACAAGCTGTGGGACGACACCGTCGCTGGGCCCCGGCCGGAGAACGGCCTCGGCAAGCTCCGGAAGCACTCCACCTTCAGCTTCCGGTCAGGTTCCGGCAAGGGTATGCAAAATAACTATTACCTAATTATGCCGGCGCCTGCGTCTCTTAGCCAGAGATTACGAAACCTAAAACTGAAACTCACAAGTACGATAACATAGAACTTATAAACTGTTGAATCTCCAAAATGGCCGTATGGCGCGCAACACGCGCTGGTCTCCGTTGGATCGGATGTTCGTCTGCAGGACGATCATCCGATCATATCGTGGAACAGGAAATCGATTTGTTTCGATCCAACGGCTTTTGACTGATCTGAACGATTATTTCGATTTTTGGTTTTTGATCAGAATCCGACGGCGGAAACGTGAGATCGTACGGCGAGGATGCGTCGGAGGAAGCTATGAGAGTGACGCGCAGCATCACGATAGTGAAACCGCCGGGATGCCAGATCGGTTCTCCTCCGGTGTCGCCGGCCGGGTCTACTCCACCGGTATCGCCGTTTTCCGGTTAGCTATTTGTTTCTTTTCTAATTCTTGCTCTCTTATCTGACAATAAAGTCCCCAGTCTTTTGTAAAGTTGCCACGTGCGAGGTGGGTGCGATTGTTTGGGGACAGGGGTAGTTTTGTCATTTTAAACATCTGGTAGATGTATTCGCGAAAGGATAACGATAATTCGTATGAAGTAACATATGGAGTGTCCCCACATTTTAGTGCAAGAAGAAAAGCAAGCCACATTTTGAATGGATTAGTTGATTTGTCAAATCAAAGTAGATATCTGTCTATTGTGGCCATAATGAATCCAACGCTTTGGCAAGTAGATTAACATATGGACCCACGCGTAATGTCACCATTATTGATTGTCCATTGCTAGTAGCGCTTGTTAATGATATATGGCCTCATTCGTATCCGTCTCGCGTCAAGACAGTCTACATCGATACACTATAGCACTATAGTTTTAGTTTTAGTTATTAGAATATGAAATTTCTAATCGAGTTAAGGAGGGAATATGAACTTTGAGCTTTCTTTCTAGTCTTGCATATTTTTTATGGGATTAGGCTATTCAGTTAATTCAAATGGAATGTGGTGTAATCAAACTAAGTTTTGGGTCAAATATAACATCATAAAAAAAAAAAAAAAAATGAAACAAGCTTTGGTTATAGAACTGAGAACGCAAAATTGGCAACAAGTTAAAATCTTTTTCCTTTAAATGTCTAAATATACTATAAATACGTCTTTATTGCGTAATAATTTGGGTGCGGAATCTCTGACATGACCACTTTGTGCTGCGGGTGTTAAGGAAGCAGAGAGTCGTTCCGGTTTCGAAGAAGGTCAACATCGGATGCATACGAGAAGGCAAGGGAGGCTAGACCCAGGAGTGCTACTACTTCTTACGACGTGTGAGATATGATAATAGGAGAAACTCTTCAATCTTTTGCGGCTCTGAATGTTGATGTTTCGTTCTTGAATTCCAAGCTCTCTGTGGGCTTTTGGCCAACGTATCTGTATCAAAGTGGGAGGGCGTTTCTGGGTGTGTGTGTGTGTGTGTGTGTGTGTGTGTGTTTGTGTGTTTTGTAGGCATGCCACGTGGTGAGTCTTGTACCTAATGGCCCTTGAGAAGAAGGGGAATGTGATTGTGCAGAGCTTTGTAATGTAGCTTTGCTGCCTGTAAATGTATTAGTGCTGTTCCCATTCCACATTCGTCAATTATCACGTCTCTCTCTCTCAGGGTGTGTGTGCGTGGAGGCGGCATAATGGTGGTTTTGATCGAAGTAGAGATGGTAGATCCTAGTTGGGGAGTTGTTATGATGAAGGAAACAATGATAATGGTGGGCTCCCGGTTATACGATGGGCATTCTTATGGGTGGATCTTTACGCGTTATGGTTTAGTTTTTAAAATCGAACTAATAATTGATATGATGAGTAGGTTAAGTTAATAGATTAGCGGTTCAATTATTGGTGGTTGAGTTGGTGAGTCTATTTTATTTAATAACATAATAACAAATATTTGTGACTTATTATATTTTAATAATAAATAATCAGTATAATAGAAGTTTATTGACAATTAAAATGAAATTAAAGAATAAGGATATTAAAGATAAATTTTTAATTAAATAAATTAATAGAATATTTATATCAAAAATAAAAAATTATAAAATTATTAATAAAATATTTATATTTAAAAATAAAATATTATGGTATTATATTTTTTTATTAATATAAATAATTATGATTTATTCTCTTTTTTATAAAAAAATAAAAATAAATAAAAGAGGGTCAATTTGCAGAAGTTTATAGAAATAATTTGAGTCAATGTTGAATAATTTGGGCCATCGGTTTAAGTAGTTGTCGAGCAGTTTGTTTTTTATTACGATTTTATGACAAAGTCAGATCTACTTAATCTTCAATTCACTGATTTTTTGATCTGATTATTGGGTCAATCTAATTTTCAAAACTATACGTGATAGAGTGACTTCGTAGTATATAGTATTATACTTATCATAAAATTATTTAATAATTTTTTTAATTCAGTCAACACTTTATATTATTTTAAATTGAAGTTAACCTCTATCAAATATTTTCCGTTAGTTCTTTACTGGAGCGGCCAATTGTGCTCGCGTGTTGAGAATGGCGTGGACCGGGGTGAGTCTAATTCCATACTCTTGATAAGATCACTCACCGTGGTGTCGCTTTCGAAAGGTACCCTATCAGGAAGGGGTCATGGCATTTTCAGTGTTTTTTCATTTTTTTTTTCTTCTTTTTATCATTTTCCCATTAGCTTAGCTGGGGAAGTGGCCATATACACATTCAAACGAGTGAAACATAGATACTAGATTAGTCGTTTGTCTAATGACTTAATGGCATTGAATTGATTGCAAAACATGAACTTAAGTTGTGCAAGTTGAGTGCTAATTTATAAGATTAAGTCGAACATGCGCATGTGCAACTCTATGCCAGGAGCGTTGATGCAGATCATTAAGTGTTCTTATTTATAAGAGAATTAAGTGATAAGATCAGATAAGATAAAAGAATAATTGATGCTCAAATCTTACGACAAGTTGTTCGGGGCTAGACAGATTTCCTTCTTTTTTTTTTTTCCCCTTTATTAAATGCAATGTTCAATGGAAGATAAACCGTTAACTTAATTTTGGTAACATAATTTAACATTGGAACGGTGTTGGTACCGTCATTTTGCTGAAATGTGGTGATGCATTAGTACTACTAATTGCGGGAGATTTATTTGGCTATAATAACGCTTCAATAATTCTATTAAAAAAATATATATAATAACGCTTGATTTATTTTTTCTTCGTCATTTTTCCGTTCCCTCAAATAAATTGTGTGATCTAGCTGTTAATTAAGGTTTATTTGGCTATAATAAACCTTCAATAATGGATGGTGAATGCTTTCTATTTGATTATGTAGGCTTCTAGCAATCATTTGGTCTAAAAACAAATTGGACTGTAAAATATCTAAGAGTATTGTTACGTTATTTCACTTAAATAGCAATACAATTTCATCTAACTGTATCTAACGATTTACTTATTTCTATATTTTTCTGTCATATTATTTTCAAATTCTTTGAACCTCCTACATGAAGTTTACAAGGTTTTTTGAAAATGTAATTCATTAGGTGATAATCCGCCCTTGAATAATACACATTCCTTTGTTAGGCCTCCTAATATCTAGTTTTTGACAATTAATTTTGTAGTTGGAAAATAATACTTATTTACTTACAATGCGGAAGTCAACTAGAACCCATGTGTGAGAAAGATTCAGGGGAAAAATAGTAAAATCATACTTACAATACTTAGAACAAAAATAAAATAGTAAAATAGATCTTTTAAGTGAGACTCAAACTTGATCAAATGGCTAGAACCAATTATTGTCACATGGTCTAAATTATTGGGACTTCAATTTGTGTGATACTTGTAAATATGTCACACTTCACCAATAAAATTTTAATATCTCTATCATTATTGTTCTCTCAATACTTTTTCAACGTAATTTTATATCTCTTATTTTAAAGGGGTAAAGAAATAATAAAAAGAAAATGACAATTTTATATTAGAGTAACACAATATAACTTTAAATAAGTAGTAATAAGTAGTTACACAATCAGATACAACAATATTTGACAATTTATCTGTTTTATTTTTTTTTATAAATTCATTCGTTCAATATCTATATTATTTTATAACTATTTTGAAGATATTTAAGTGAAGTTACCAAGTTTTTTCTTCTATTTTACCTCGCAATTTTCTTAGAAAATTACCGGGTCAACGGTGTTGGACTGAAAGGGTCATTTTTTGTTGGGCCGTAAGAGGGATAGTTCTCACTGCAAGGATGTTGTGAGGTTAGATAACAATCTGGTTGCCTTCAATCTGGTATCAGAAATTCATTCTTTGCTTTGTGGATTTTGTTCTATTTAGTTGATAATGAGATGATGATTAGAAGATGACAATACAGTTGCTCCTGAAAAGATTGGAGCGCTACTTACAAGTTACAAGGACCTTGTATTATATTTTGTTCCACAAGGTTTAGGCAGGAAAAGGTTGATTTATATACTTTGGACCAAAACTTTTAGCTGTTATATTCTCCGGTTGTTCCTCCGTGACTGTTTTTATATTTGATTAAGCTCATCCATGAATTTCGTTTTGGTCTAATTTTGATAATATACGTAAGATCAGATCAATATGATTAATTAGGCTTGCTTATCGAAGGAAAAAAAAATTGTTTTATTACTTAGTAAGTGTTGATTCTGCAGCAAATGAAAGAGTTATAGGCCAGCGCCAGAGCACTGTTTTTCACTTTTCCAAGAAGTTAAAGAAATATTTGTTTTTGTTTTTTTGGTTTTTTTTTTTTTCACTTTGGTTAAACATAAACCTATACATTTGTTCCAGCAGAAGAAGATTAATATATAAGCTAAGTATCACGTCTCATTAATACAATAGATATCTATCTATACAAGTCTGTATGATTGTTTATGCTTTAGAAGCCATCAGGTCTTCAGGAAATTGCCTAATGAGCTGACACCTTTGGGGTTTATGTCATCAGGAAATCAGCAAGAGCATGTCCTGACATCGAAGGCGAATGTTGATTGGATATCAGTTGTGACGAAGTAATCATCTAAGTTCCTTTGTCAATGATTACATTCTACCTTAATAATCGTGGGAAATTTCCAGTGATTTGCAGTCTCAACAACCATTGGTGTCTTTATGGGGACTGCATTGTTCAGCTTATAGACAAAGCTAGTGGAAACTATCTTCATCTCATAAATCATGCTTATTCAGTCTACTTTAAAAAAGCTGGGGTAAAGCGAGGATTAGTCTCGTATGTAAAGTGTGTAGGGACACCACGTGCCAAGAGCGAAAAAAGGAAAAACAAAGCTGGGGTAAAGCTAGAAGCTGCCCAAGTGCCCATGATCACCCAACACATAAATCTGCCTGTTCGCAGGGGATAAACCTCTCAAGATACAAGATGGAAGCATGTAACTTGCAGAATGGCTATTGCAGAACAACTGGCTCAATCATAAGCCTAAAATCTGCCTATCATGACTATTATGTAACTATAATCAACTGCAGTACCATAACTTACAATAGCATAGTTTTGGGGCTTGGGAGTTTGTTAACTCAGATTCTAGTTTCCATCAGTTGTACACAACTAAATTTTCTCTGACTCTTGAGTGTAGAAATTGTACATAATTCGAGGGGCAAACCGCTACAATAATTTGCCATTTTAATTTTATTGGTCAGGGTCTGAATTCCAAATTAACTTTTCTTCAGTAAACAAGAACGACAACGATCATAGACAACTGCATTCACCCACTATAATCTACACTAGAGCTCGCTGTAGCATGGCATCAGGACTACCCACCAGTTTTCTCAAAAGATGAACAGAATCCAAAAGGATGACACCAAGAATTTGTAGATCTAGAAAGCTTATGCAGATAAAGCTCTTTAAGAGGATTAAACAATGTGAAGAAAAGAGGTAAGCAAGCAATGAAGACTTTAACAGATATCTTCAACTGCGCTCACACAAAACAATAAATATGTATAGCAGAAACGCTACCTTCTCACAATTTTGAGTGGACCTCTAATTCTTCCATTTGCTTATGCACTTTCTTATTATCTTTTATCCAAAGTTGACTAATATAAGATGCAAAGATTTTTGTTTTTATTTAAATCAATATTTAGCAAGTTTAAGAGCTTGATTTGACCAACAAATTTGTTTTTCTTGAAAGTTAAATGGATCCTGTGAAATTTCCAATGAATAAGAAGCTTTCAATGACCTTTGATTTAACACGTATATAACAACAAACTTGATTACAGTTATATTTTTAAGCCTTAAAGGCAATGTCAACAATGACAAGTTCTTAGGCTTCTAGTCCCAGATGCTATGAAGTTTCCTCGATCGTCAACCATAATATTATGGCAATTATTTCAATGACAACTCCCAACGAGTAGGAAGCTTCACCAAAGGAGGCCACAACTTTGTAGCCACAGGCTTGATCAAACATTAAAACATGTAAGGTATCTGTTTCTGAACATATGAACATTACTATAATGGAGACTATAAGCAATGAGCAACAAAACTCTTTTAAGAGGGGGAACAATATCACAACCCCAATTCAATTATTTCCAAATGGAAACAGAAAAACACATTCAACATATTCCGGTAGAATAACTCTGTGACTGAGAATTTGAGATTTTCTTCCTAAGAAGAAAACAGTGATGGATTTTTTCTACTCCAGGTCAAAATCTTATCACAATTAAAACCACACCCACATCGAGGAGGCTCCTCAAAATTATCAAGAGGAAAGCCAGCACCAACAATCCCAACGCTGAATGTAAGATCATCCTCACTTCTGGAAACCTCAATGATATCAACCCACATGAAGAACATCTTCACACTGACACCCTCCAGGCCAAAGATCCTGCCTTTAGATATATGCCCATCGATGGTTGACCTGTACTTGAGCTGGTATGACCCTTCAAGGGAAAAGCTGCAAGTTCCATTGAAATATGCAGAGAATTTACCTGTTGTGTTGTCAAAATCGTAGCCAAGAACACCCTTTGGGAGTATTCCTGCGGGGAAGTCGTATCGGTGGAGCATCTGATACGCTGTTGGGTTCTCCTGCCCATCAGAGTGAGACCCATCTTCATGCTCTGCGGCTAATGATGAGAATGAATGTGAAAATATGAGAAAAAGGCAAAGAATTGTGGACGGAGATGTGCAGCTTTTGGTATTGCACAGAACCATATCTGTAATCTTTGCAAAGTCTTTGGTTTAATGTTCTTTCCTATACCCGTATCCCTGCCTTCTTTCTGTGTGTTTTCTGTTTTCAGTAGCTGTTGTTTTGCCTTGGCATCCGATGGTGAGTATTATATTGGTAGCCTTAAAGCATAGCTGGAATTGGAGAAGTTGCTTCCTCCGTCTGTCTGTCAATTCCATGGTGGAGCTGGGCCACCCGGACCCACACTTATTAGGGTCCCATCCTATGCGAAACTTGAGTACATTAGCATTGAGCTTCACTCGAATGTCATACTCATGGAAAACAAAGAATTTAATAGTAATCGACTTGGTTTGAAGTAATAGTTTTTATCTGGGAAATTTTATTCGAATTTTAGATTCATCTACCATTATTCTTATCACCAAGGGATGGAGTATTTATAATTGTGATGTTATTTTTGTATAACTAAAGATTTTAATTATTATTATTTTTTTGACTGATGTTGTTTTGGCGTTAAATAGTTGCTTGTTATGTCATAGAGTTGTAAATTTTTTTTTTTTTGTTGTTTGTGAATGATAAGCCATGTGGGACTATATCAAGATCGATTGCTAGCACATAGAACCTTCTATAAGTTTCTTATAGTATAACAGAGACTGAACAAAGGAATTAAAATTCGAATACAAAAATAAAAGTTCTAACAAAAATATCGTAATCACTTGTCTTAGAAACACACGACAAGACAAAAATGGAGTTATTCATTTGATTTGATTTCGTTATTTATTTTTCTTGGTCCAATTAGAACGAAAAATGGTGATTTATTGAGCAATAAGATCTTGGGCTTCAACCCCAAATCTCACCCAAGTTAGTCCGAAGAAACACTGAGAAGCTTTTTGGGCCGGACCAGCGGTTCAATTTTGTGATTCATTAGGGCCTAACCTTTTGATCCAATGAGACCCAATCCATGGAAGGCCCACTTGAATACAGGGGACAAAATCAATCGGCTACGCCACCATCTTACGTGACAGACTGCTTTCCGCAGGACACGTGTAAGAAAAATATGGGAATTTCCAATTAAGACCAAAAAATAGACCTCGTCCTCAAACAAAAATCTAACTATAAAACACGCTCAAAAACCCTACCTTCATTTTCGTTCGCCTTTCTCTACAGTTAATTTTTCTCCCGCCACCATCGGCACCCAGCAGCCACCACAGGCACCGGCGCATTACCTTCGCCGCCCAGACGAACCGCCATGGTCCGCTCTCTCTCCCTGTTTGTGTCTTTGCCATTAATTATATGTATGTATAAGCAAGAAATTGATTTGTTTTTCATTACAATTTTCTCTTAGGGCATAGATCTGAAGGCAGGAGGCAAAAGCAAGAAGACCAAGCGGACGGCACCCAAATCCAATGATATTTACCTGAAGCTCCTCGTCAAGGTAAAAATGTTACTATCGTTCTGTTTTTTTTTTTTTAATTTTTTTTTTAATTTTTAATATACACATATACAAATATTTTGGGGGTTTTTTTTTATTCACTGTACATGCAGATTGAATTGGGGGATTCAATTGATTTGTGGGGTTTTTGTGTTTGTATCGGATCATCAGCTATACAGGTTTCTGGTGAGGAGGACGGGGAGCAATTTCAATGCGGTGATATTGAAGAGGCTGTTCATGAGTAAGATTAACAAGCCTCCTCTCTCTCTTTCTAGGCTTGTTCGCTTTATGAAAGGAAAGGTTAGTTTTTCCCCACTTTCTATGATTTACATTTGCTTTTTTTTTTTTTTTTTTGAATCTTATTCTTAATGTTATTGTTGGTTTTGTTTGCTTTTTGGGTGTGCATTGGGGGCTGTAGGAGGGTAAGATTGCGGTGGTGGTAGGGACGGTCACTGATGACATCAGGGTTTATGAGTTGCCGGCATTGAAGGTTACTGCATTGAGGTTTACGGAGACCGCAAGGGCCAGGATTGAAAAGGCTGGTGGAGAATGCTTGACTTTTGATCAGCTTGCTTTGAGAGCTCCGTTGGGACAGAACACGGTATGCTTTTTTTTTTCCTTTTTTTTTTCATGGGAAAAAAAGTTCTAAAGAATGTTCTTTTTAAGTATTTGGGCTGGAAAAAAGTTCTAAAGAATGTTCTTTTTAAGAATATGGATTGATTTTAGCTGACTATTTAGCCCACCGATTTCCTCAATGTCATCTGAAATTTATGACGACTTCTGGTTGCTTTTCTGGACCATTTTGATTTTGAAGTTGTATATGCTCAGTTTTGTTTCCATATAAGTTTGGGTTATGGTCTCCATGTGCGGAGATTGTGAATGGGAGTTTATTTGAGCAGTTTCTTGCATTTATTGAGATCCATTGAATCATAGGCAATATGAAAAATAATAATACATTTTTAAGACCTGTAATGATTTGTGGCGAGGATTGCAACTTAAAGAACATTTAATGGACTGAGTATTCTATACTACTCCCATTAAACTTAGTATGCTATTTGCATGCGCGATTTGCATTGTATTTTTGATCTGCTTACTTTGGATTGTGAAGTCTCTCTCCCCTGCTTACTTTGGATTAGGTTTCTATTTTGTGTTACAGCTAGTTCATGATTGATGGTTCCTTTGTCGGTGATGCATGCTTGACCTGGAATCATTTTAGAACCTTGTAACAGTGTGGGTGCTGTAAGTGAGATGCAAAATAGTTAGTGCTGACATAAACTTCCTTTACATAGGCCGAATACCTTGATTTATTAAGCTTCTGATATTCCTAGGAAAGCTGAGAACCTCGATATAATTAGTTTTGGTGCCCGGATGACATAAAGCATCATTACATGCTACAATAAATTCTTGCATATATTATCTAGGAATACAAGTTTGTTTTAGAAAGGGATAGCCAAAATGGGCTGCACTACTTATTACTTGTCTTTTGGTTAGTTGCTGCAAAATCCTGTTATGTTATGCATGGTTTTTGAATTCTCGATTCTTTCCATGAGACTTTCTTTACAATGTTATGGCCTATGGGTACTTGAATGAATTGTGTTGTTTCTCCCTTACGGCTCTGCTTGCCCTCAAATATGTATAATTTTGATAAGATACCGAGTTACTTACCAAATTCAACAAAGCATATTGTTCACAAAGATTTTAACACAGTATAACAGTTTCATGCTTATCTTTTGTATGTGTACAGGTGCTTCTCCGAGGTCCCAAGAATGCTCGTGAAGCTGTGAAACACTTTGGACCTGCTCCGGGTGTACCACACAGCCATACTAAACCATATGTGCGGTCGAAGGGAAGGAAGTTTGAGAGAGCTAGAGGACGGAGGAATAGCAGGGGTTTTAGGGTTTGATGTGGTTTTAACCCCTATATTCTTTGGCAGTTCTTTTGTTTCTGGCTATTTTGTTACAAAATTTTGATTTGACATGAGGAAATTGGGAAAACACGGTTTGTTTTATTCACTTTAAAGTTACCAATTATCATTTGGGGTTGCTCAATGCTCCGACTTTTTCACATGCTTCACATGGATGTTGGTGAACAGAATTTTCGAGGACCAAATTGTAAGAATTCGCAAATTGCGCAAGCAATAATCATTTCTCTAAATGCTAATCATCATTCTTCGGAATTTGGATTATAGACCAAATTGTCGCTAGCACCTCTTGGATGAGTTTGTCAAGGTAGAAATAACTTGTTGGTAACCAATCTCTGACTTGTTGCAATATTTTGCTAGCCAAAAGATTGTTAACAATTCTATTTGGGAGAGCAATATAATGGGCTGCAGGCAACCAATGTTTGTGGAGGCTAAAAGCATGCACCCAAAAACACAATTGATGTCAGAATATTCGAGGCCTTATATTAATCTGAAAAATTAAATTAAGGGTATGAAGCTGTATATTCAACTAAAAGTTTTAACTTAAACAGAGGGCAAAGCCACCACACATTATGAGTCATGTCTAGCCATACCGCTGTATATTTAGGGTCCGTTTGTTTGCTGTCAAATAACTTACATTTGTAAAATATTTACAGAGTGAAATATTTACAGTAAAAATAATAATTTTTCTTTATCACTTACTTATAGCACAGTTTATATTTTCTTTAAAAATAACTTCAGCTCTGAAAAATGAGAAATTATTTTACTTAAAAATCTAAAAATTTTCCTCAAATTTTGTCTATGTAAAATATTTTTCGTGAAACAAATGCCGAAAAACCTGTAAAATTTTTTCCAGTAAAATATTTTATAAGAAACAAGCACACCCTTAGTTGAAATGAGATTTCATACTCGAGACAACAAGGATAACAAATTGCAAGCCTTTCTTATATCTTCCACAATAGAGGGAAAATAGATAGAACACTAAAATCATTCTCATATCACCGCAGGGGTGATGCGCATGACCACATCACCTTATGCATAACAAATTGAATTTATCCGGTAAATCCCAACAGACTGCTCCAACAACTGTCAGGAAGCCATTGGTTGGCTTGAGGATTCTCTGGCTGCTCTAGAAGCTATAGCTTACAACAATACTAAAATACGTGATACATGTCCCGTCTGTCATAACGTGCGCGTATAGTTTGAAAAAGATGCATCAACACCCCGTTGTCTGACTTAAAGTTGGCCTCCCTATATGAAAACATTATTTTTGGAATCTCTAGTCTCTAATAAATTGCTCTAATTCAAAAAAGATCTTTGAATTTTACCAAGTTTATCCGTGTTCAAGACCATTTGATAGTAAAGCAAAATGTGATCACCTTTGCTGACAATCCGCTTCTTTAAAGTTTATAGAAGTGCAATACGACTTGTATGCAACATGATCCCCATAAATCATAGCCTCAATATCCATTTGTCTTAGTGGTCTCACGTAAAACAGATCCCAGATAGACCAAGTTTGTTTCAAAGACAACAGTGTGCTTATGCTTTCAGTTTTTGTTTCAATTTTTTTGAGGACCTTGTGTTTTCAAGTTGGTATTCAGGTCTGGTCTGGAATGCTAGATTCAACTTCATAACTACATTATTTCTTGAAGAATCTTCTATGTATGTCCCAATAGAAGCATTTTACGCTTATCAATAGAAGATAACGGAGTTGGGGAAACCCATTTTCCCAGGCTATCCAAAGTCTCCACTCAAAGATCAAAGATTTCTCAAATTTAATTTTTGTACCCAAAATATTCCAAGTCAAATTAATTATTGGATTGCATATAATCATTACAATTGCACAGATCGAAATGCTACAATCCAATAACCTAAGGATTCACAACATAAACTAAAATAAATTTTATGTGATTATGGATTGCAAAATATCCTTAGACTAAGATAAGAACAATGGAGGTTGGGGAAAATTATTTAAGAAGGGGTAAATGTGATCCAATAACATTGGAGCTCATCTCCAAAATTACAGAGAAGGCTCAAGCAGAAAGGACTAATTATTTATTTGATATACGCACAGATAAAATCCTGATAACCATGTTAATAGGTCATCAAGAAGAACTATGTGCGACCACAAGAAACAAAAGTATAAAAAGAAGCCAACACTTAGAATTTCTATCAGAAAAAAAATCTTTAAATATTCACTGGGGGGAAAAAGCCATGCCGTGGGTGGGCACAGAGAGTGTGAACGACATCACCGCCAAGGGCGGTAAATTGGGAAACTTTACGCAACTAATTTGCAACCAACAAATAAAGATATGACACCATGGCCTAATCACAAGGTGTCGAGCCTGCTTAAGAGACCACCACAGATGCACATTTACCAGAACCATGAAACCAAAGAAGTGATGTTTAAAGGAGCACCAAATTGATATAAAACCATGGCCTAATCAAGCATACAAATTCCCTTGAGCTAGAAAAGCTCAAGAATAGCAGGACTGATAACAGTTTACCTCAGTAAATATGACCCCATGCTAGACAATCTCATATCTGGAACGAGTTCAATCATTTGCTTTAGGATTACATATGATTGCCCCGAGTTCCGAAAATTTAATCGAAACTGGCATTTAGGAATTTCAGCAACTCAGTCCTTTTACTCTCTGCCAGTTTGTCCTCCTTTGATTTATCAATTTTCAATAAAATCTGCAAATAAAATGTAAAAGAAGAACCAGTCAGCCCAAGAGCCACTAACATCCATCAGAAATTTCTTGGGATAAAAAACACGACGAAGTGATGGTCTCACCTTTTTTCCAGAAACAGCACTGCGCCTCACATCATCTTCTTTATCTCGCCCTAGAAACTGCATTAAGCAAATAACTCAGTGGTGTTGATGAAAAACTATAGCAGAAAATTAGAAAGAGCAGTCACAGTCCATAGAAACTGCCATACCTTTGATAGCTGCACCGGACTGCTGCTTCTCTCATTCTGCTGCTTCTATATATGGCTCCCATTGCCAGGACAAAACCAAGCCAGAAATAAAATCCATCCAAATCAACCAAGCACCCAGACATCATGTCACAGACCCCAGCTCCAATTTCGAAGAGCCAATTAAAAACAGGCAGAACAAATTATCAGCACCTCAGATATTAATATTGTCATGCATGCATGTCAAACACATGAAATATTCCAGCTACTATTTAGATCAAGTTATTAGAGCAGCACAGGCCAAGATTAAAAAGATCTATGAATAAAACATGGACATGTAGAGTTTTCTAACATGCCAAGATAACAACAATTTTGATACTTTACTAATGACAGGCAAAGAAAAAAATTAAGTTGGCTTGTGGTGGAGTTTGAAAACATGGATTACAAAGAGCTCATTGATGCCATTAGCTACACAAAGTAAATTGGCCTACCTCTTTAACTTTGTGCTTCTGATGTTTATGGCGACGGCTCTTACTCTGCTCCTTTTCCTTGCTCTAGAATATATGTCAAAGAGGAATCAATTAGCCTACAAAACAGCAGAGAAAACAAACTGAAAATACAAAATCTAACGCCAAAGAAACACCTTCTTCGTCCTGTCATTTTTCTTGTGCCTTTTTGGATGATTCGATGTTTCATGCTCACTATCTGACGAGCTCTCACTCCTGCAGAATTTCAGCAGGCCAGCCAGGACATAAGGAAGCAATTCATCGTAATTCTGGAGTAAACCACAAATGATAAAAAAACAAAAGGCTCTCTAAGTTTAGAGAATAGGACTAACATTCTCTCTAGTGCATCTAAACCAAATTCCACAGCAAGAATATAAAAGTATGGCAGTGAGAAACCCCGACACGCATACAAGTTATACCGAAATATCGGGTAAGTATATATAAGCATGGTATAGCAATCACCACCATCACAGCAAATCGCTCCAGTGCATTACAAATTCCAGCACCTATGCTTTTACCATATAATCCAGATATTAGCAATTTAAATTCCAGCAATCGCGTTAAGCAATCATGATCCAAAGCTCATCTTTTTTGCATAAAAATTAACAGAAACAAACGCAGAAACCAAAAGCGAAAGATAAAAGAATGAATTGACAAAGGGGAAAATAATAAATTTAACCGGAAAATAGGAAATTAATACAAAGGGGAAGATTGAGGCTTGGAAATGGAACCTGGAGGAGTAGGAATCAGAGGAGGAATCGTAAGAATCGGAGGAGGCGCGGTGGCGGTGTCTCCGGCGTCGTTTTGTGTGGGATTTATTACTTTTCTTCCGAATCTTGAGAGAGTCTCTGTCTCTTTTGCGGTGGCGGCGGCGGCGGCGGTGGCGAGAGGACGAGGAATCCGATGCGGAAGAGGAATCGGATGTGTAGGAAGAGGCAGAGGACGATGTGGCCGCCATTTGACCCTCCTCCACGCAGCTAGACGAACAGAGAGATATATATATTAGGGTTTTCCTCTCTATTTAGGTAATTGGAAGATTTGAACCGACGTACCCTAAAATGACCTCTTTTTTTTTTTTTTTTTTTCTTGAATAAAATAAAAAAGTAAAAATCTCTTTAATTTATTTATTTTTCTATAAATATAATAGAAAGGTAAAGGTATTTAGATTCGTTAAGGTTCATTGATAATTATAATATTCTTTATGTAAGATAATAAGTCAAAAATTTTTAATTTTAATAAAGGTCGAATTCTTAATATTAAAGTTGAAAATCACAACTTTCAAATTAACTATAAACCAATTGGATAGTGGTTACCTTTATTTTTTTATTATTTTATTTTTATTTTTTTTGTGTGTAAATGGTGGATACATTTTCTTTTTCTACATAAAAAAATAATGAAAATTGATGTGGCCCAATGGGCCTCGGACCTCCTATCATCTTTTACGTCCCCAAACAAACAATTCAAGTAATTTTTAATGTTTGTTTGGTTAAAATATATTTCTTTTTCAACTAAGGCCATAACATGACAACTGTTATTACAAAAGATCACAAAAATAGTTATAATTTGATTTGCATCTTATTTTTATATAAAAATTAAATATTTTTTAAAAAATTTAAACAATATTTAGTATTATCTTAAATTATAGTTAGTGTTATTTTAAATGTAATTTTCATAATAACAAAAAACCAACAATTTAAAAAAGAAACCTACTCCTTAGAAAACTTCTTTTTTATACCACTCATGGATTTCGTGAAGGGAAGCTTAGTGATTAATAGCATTTTCCTACTTCATAGACCTTATTTCATCGACATGTGAGGCAACATTATTATTATTTTTACATCAAATTATAATTTATATTTTATGAGAATTTAAGAGATGATTCGAAATTTAAGAAAATTGTGGTAATATCAATATAACTATATTATATGCCAATACCAAGTTAATAAGTTCGAACTTTTCCATGACAGACGAAAGTTCTAAGTGGAGTGCATTGATTTTAGTTTGTTATTAATAATAATAAGCCCAGTAAACCGACTTTGTGGAATGGACAACATTTATTCAGAATATTTAGGAATGTGGCACACGTAAATTATCATGCATCCAATTTACAACAACGGTAACTTGTAAATTATGTAACTTTTCTTCTTCGTAAAAAAAAAAAAAAAAAGGGAATGTATCGTAATTTTAGGAGGCGTGAAATTTAAGATTGATTTAATCTCCATTTAATGATTTTTCGAGTATTATTGAACTCAATTTCATTTCATTCACCACCAGAAAATCTTCTTGTCCCGAGTAAATCTTCTTGTCACAACCTTTTTTTTTGTGTAAAACTAAGAATAAATTAAGCTACTTACTCAACGTGTTCTAGTGAATTTTAAGTGTATACACACGATAGAGTAAGGCGAGTTTTTAGTTATTATCATTAATGTACGTACATTAAATAATTAAGATGCTAGATATAGGTGGGCTCAATTTTTTTTTTTGACAAATAAAATGGGAAAGTGAAAGTGGTGTTACATCTTATCCCGTCAGAGAGTATTGTGTCGAAATTTAAGATAAATATGAATAATACAGATAATTACGTTATAACTCGCACTAAACTCTAACGGAAGTTTAGTATAGATAGGCTTAATTAGTAGACGAACAGATGTTAGAAACAAACGAATTGTGGGCTACCAAAGATTGATATTTCTGTCAGGACAAAAAAAAATGTTGTTCTTGTTTACAAAGAAACGAAGAATGAGGAGTATAAAAAAAATAATAATAATCTCATGATGAGCTTTGTTTTTTTTTTTCGTTTGTTTCCCCTTTGCTAGAGCGAGGCGATCAGGAAGAATTACAAGTCCTGGAGTGTGAAATTAATGAAGATCAGGCTTTGATGGTCAAATAGGGAGTGTATGGCACTCCGGTTCGCTTGATCCAGTCATCTCCGTGGAGGAACCTTCCTGGTGTGAAATCTATGGCGTGGGTGCGGTTGACGGTCTTGATTCCATTCCATGTCACACGGGCTTTCTTGTTGGCACCAGGACCGTAATTGTTGAATTCTGTGTACCAACAGGTTTTGAGTCCAAAGGGACCCTCCCAAGGCGACCATCCATCTGGGTGGATCAGATCGTCAATGTATGATTCCATGATGATTGTCCTGGAGAATTGTTTCCAGGGGCGGCCGAGGTATGATCTGAATAGGTGCCTTTCTGGGTACAGGTCAGGATGTGCCGTGAAGGTGCTGTTTTGGATGACAATAGCAGATGGCTGTCGCCTTTCCTTCCTGCCTTGTGCTGTCACGATGTTCTGCTGGTTGATCATGGGCTTGCGGATCAGGAATGTGCAGTTCTGAAGCACCACCGCCGCATCGCCGAAGACGAAATCAACGGTGCCACTGATGGTGCAGTCGCGGTAGAATTGGCGCTTGGTGTGTGCGTAAAGTGTATCCTGGTATCCATCAAATGAGCAGTTGTAGAAGACTGCATAATCACCAGAAACTCTCAATGCCACAGCCTGATGTTTTTCAGGACCAGCAGTGTTCTCGATTCCAATGTTCTTGGCAAAGAAGTTGTCTCCGCTAACAACTGCATGCATAACAAAAAAAGATTACCAATTTGTCAATGCTCCAGATTAAAAAATTTTTGCTTTGCAAAACACTGCAAATTCTAATTTGAAAAAATTTCAATGAGATCGTGACCTACCAACGGTAGCAGTGTGGTAGGTGGGTATGCCATCGAAAAAATTCAGGCTTCCTGTGATGCGGGTCTTATCTTTACCATCACCAATCACTAACAAATTGTGCAGGCTGCTATTGAAGGTGACATACTCTTCGTAAACTCCCTCCTTGATGTACAGCACAAAGGTCTGATTATGCCTGATCTTGGAAGAATTGATGCTATCCACAGCTTCGGCAATTGTTGTAAAGTTCCCACTTCCATCCTTAGCCACAGTGAGGTTGGGTTTCAGAACGGGAACAGGAGCAGCGAGGAGTCTACGGTTTCCGGCATCAACCCAGGTTGGGATTCCATCATCAGGTTTTACAACGTGAAGGTCATAATCAGAAAGGAGGCGGCGGCTGATGCCTGGAATATTCAACGAAGTGAGCGCGGTGGACAGGCTTGTAATAATTCCAAGGCCATTGCTGCTCAGCTCCATTGCTGTCTTCAATGCTACCTTCATTTTCTTTCCAGCATCTGTGGTGGTATTCTGGAACCCATCCAAGCATGTTTCTTGGTATGTAATGGAGGCACTGAGCCAAATCTTCAAATCTGCCATCAATTTGTCCAATTTGGTAAAGTCAAAGTCGCCCACTTTCTCAAAAGAATGCTGGAGCTCAGCAATGGACATGTTCGTGAGCTCTTTGCAGGCGTTGAGCGCTTTGCGGGTTCTCGGGTCCTTTTCCAATTCCTGAAGGGTAGTTGATTTCTTGGCAGCGTCGTTGATGTACCTCTGAGCCACCTTGAATGCAATCTTGATCAATTCTTTGGGGTCCGTCTCGTTTCCAGCTGCCTTTTGGAGGGTTTCCTCACAGGTTCGTTTGTAATCAGTGGGCTGGCAAATGGCCTTGATGGCTTTCATTGAGGAAGATATCTCTTTAGTGCTTTTCTGACTGATGTCATTACCATCTCCCTTGCCGAGCCCGCCGACATTGACGGTCACGGCTACCACCATGGCCACCAGGAGGAAGGAAGAGACGCCAATAATGGCAATTCTCTTCTTTCTTTTTCCATCATCCCCATAAGTCATCTTTGTTAGCCTTTACAATCTGTTTTTCCCAAAAGAAAAATTGCAAGGCCCTCCCCCACAAAAAAAAAAAAATAATAATAATTTCTGCTTTTCCTCCCTTAGATGTTCAAGAGAAGGAAAAGGAGATGATGTTAATGAGGCTCTCAGGGCAAAGATAACATGGAAGAACTTGTCTCCCCCTTAATGCCTGAAACAACCCTCCAGCTGTGGTCGTTTGGTCAGGAGATAAAGGTTTATTTATAGGACTATGCAAAGACAGCAATGATCAAAAAAAGTTAATTAAATCTGTTAGCAAAATTGAGGCATAGAGAGAAATGGAGGAGTCAAAAATAGAAGTTTAGATGGTTGTCAACCTGTTTTTGGAAGATTGAATTTGTAATTTTTAGTCAACGTGTGGAGAAACTGTGCTGTTGTTGTCTAAATTTTAACTTTTTTCCCTTTGAATTTTGACTATTTTTCTCTATTGCTTTTTGCTCGTAGTGTACTTGTATTACCTATGTGGTGTAAATTGTCAGAGATTTTCAAGGGTCTTTTCTAAATTACAGCTACCGGATATGTTAAAGAGAAAAAAAAAAAAAAAAAAGAAAGAAACTTCCCTACTTTATTTTCTGCCTCGTTGCAGGAGCAAACAACAATACTTATTTTTAAAATAACAAAAATGATATTACATAAAATATTTGTCAACTTTAATTGAGAGTCCAGAGCCCGATTAAACAGAATTGTTGCAGATCCCATTGTGGATTTTTTTTTTCCCAGCTTGTAGGGATTGCCACATTTTTTAACTTAAAAGGGTGAAAAACCATTGATTTCATATGGGGTGGTCTATATTCTTGAGAATGTGTATGATTAGCACAATTTTTACATTTTAATTTTTTTAGAATGTGAACAAATAATATTTTTTCTTATAAGTAACCGAAAATTACCTAAAATAGCATATCATCGTATGTCTCAGATTAAGATCACTCGTCGTTTTGCATAGTCAATAAAGTAAACGTTTCTCGAATCCAACATAAAAGAAAAATAGCAAGCTAGTCTCAAGAAAATGAGACTCTGTAGTGGAACCGCTGATTACATTGTGGTGGTGCGGTACCCATCGCATTAATGTAGGTTACATGATAAAAACAAGGATTTTTGTCAAAATATAACATGAAATTTCCAATAGGATGGGAAAAGTTTCTGCGACAGACGATTTTTGAGTCTAACAGTGTGTCCAAAAGTAACAAGAATTGAATTTTAAATAACAAAGTTCATATTTTTAATAATGAGATTTTATCTCTTGATTTTTTTGTTATTAAAAATATGTCTGTTTTTACTAAAAATTGCAGTGTTGTTACTCTCAAAACAAACCGTCAGGTTGTTTTTTCGGGCAGCCAATCCGCACTCTTAATTAATTCAAGAAAGAAAATTAATTTTTTAAAAACATTATCATGCGGTCTTAATTATAGATGATAACATTTTATATAGAATTAGATTCTAAGGGGAAAAAAAAAACATATTTTTATATTTTAAATTGGATGATATAAAATTGCGGACCACATTTTTTAAAATTTCGAACCCTCCAAATGGAATTAAATTTGAACTTTAATGTAATCTCGTTATTTAGGCAAATGTTATGGTGACATAGATGAGATCATAGACCGATGATATTGTTATAGCTTTCAATTATAAGGTGTCAACATATATGATATAAAATTTCAAGTAAATGTAAAGTTTTGTATACTTGTGATTACTTTTGACACGTTATATTGTGATTCATGTTATTTAATTTTATCTACACAATGCGTTCTTAAAGATTTTACATTTTATAAATATATTTTACAGTGAAAATGCAACAAACAACTTGCCATATGAAATTGGAACCAAAGAAGTAATTAGGTTTTCCAATGAAATCCGTGGCCACGGTGAATTAATTAACTAACTTCACTTTAATCCACCAGAAAAAGGCACTCCGGTGAACGGCAACCACAAGCCACCTTGTGTGAAATTGGAAACAGTGAAATTAGCAGCATCAATTGCATTTATGGAATGAAAACCGGGCCAAGTAACCCTATTAGTAGTATTTGATCCCGGACCGGTGATATTGAATTCAGCATAATAAAGTGTATCAAGCGTTGAATTGCCGGACCACGGGACCCAACCAGCCGGATTAATCAGCGAGCCCATGAAAGATTGCATGAACACAGTTCTCGAATATGGCTTCCAGGGCCTACCCAAGTACGTTTGCACGGTGCCATTGCCAGAGGCAAGCAGGACAGGAGCCGCCAGGATTTTACATTTTTGAACAGAAGTGCCCGAGTTTTGATTAGGGTCAGTTCTGCCTTGTGCTGTTATGGTGTTGTACTGCTTGTCTAAGGGTAAACGAGAATATATGTCACATTTTTGGAAAACGACTGCGGTGTTGCCAAAAATGTAGTCGATTGTGCCGTAGATACGACGTACCCTGTAGAATTGTCTGAGGGAATGTGCGTATAAGGTGTCTTGGTAGCCTTCAAAGCTGCATTTGTAAAATGTGGACATGTCCGCTCCATTTCTGACTGCCACTGCTTGCTGCTTAATTGCTCCCGCAGTATTCCGGAACGTTATGTTCACTGCTACAAATCCCTCCCCAAGCACAGCTGCATCGGATAGAAAAAACAGAAAAGTTACGGTACCGGAAGAATTATATCCAAAATTTTTTCTCAAATGCAATGACTTTTTTTTTTAATTATACATTGACTTTTTGCGATAAAAAAAAAACATTTTGTCCAAATTTAATTTTAAAAAGTGAAGAGCAGATTGTAAAAAAAAGGCAGTGATCACATTGGATAATTTTTTCGGGCACCAATATTTCAGTGCTGTAATAGTGCTCAAAATCGAAAATTTATTAGGTATATCATTAGTAGCATGCAACTCTCCAATTTGACCAATTCATCTCTCCGATAATTGGCTCAAATCATCCTATACCGAGCACAGTTTCCCAGACAAGATCAGTTTTATATACATACCACCATATAATATACATATAAAATATATTTTTTTGTGACGAACTTAATTATTTATATAATAACACTTATTATTTTTATGATAAAAAATTATATGTTAATTTCTTATATTATATTTTATTAATTTTATTACAGAAATGAATAAATCCATCACAATGCATACACCAAACATAACTACTAAAATATGGATGTCAAATTTTTTTCTTCCCAGACAAAGAAATTAAGTTGAGAGAGAGTCAGAAATAAATTGGTACGTAGATTCCACGTTCTAAAGTTTTAAACTTTTTCATCAAAAAAAAAAAAACTAAATTTAAAAAAAAAAAAATTTTATTCTTAAATCCCGCTTACGAGTACACTCTGGCTCTCCTCTTATATATTTCTTCTGCCTAGCATCGTTTCCCAATTAACTCTATATGCCTTAAATCAAAGTTACCTTACACTGCCAACTGAAGTCAACTTGATGCTAGATTAACAGTCTGACTTTGAGCTCCTATCTTAATAAAGAAAATTGACCCGGAAAATGAGCCAAGGAACCACATGGCTCTCGTTATTGATATGAGGTTGCTTATAATGCCATGCATACCTCTTCTCTGAATTATGTCTTAGAACTTTGAATGCAAGTAGCGTTATAACAAGATGATGTATATAGAAAATGATTATATAGATATAGAAAATGATTATAATATAAATATATATGCACAATTATTAACGCACCAAATGCGGCTGAATTAAACGTGGTCCACCCGTCGATAACACTCCGGTTGCAGGTAATCACCGTCTTTTTAATACCGTCGCCGATCATCATCAAATAATTCTTCTGCGCTGGTATGGAAACATACTCGTTATATACACCTTTAACCACGTAAATCACGAAATATCCAGTGCCATTAGCAGTGTTATTAGGAGCCGCCGCCACGGCGTCGCTAATGGTTGTGAAATTCCCGGTTCCATTAGCATTGACGACCACCATTTGGCTCACCAGGATGCTATTGCTGTTGTTCGGCGAGGCAGCTGCATGAAGAAGTCTTCTTCCGCTTACAGACTCGTATAATTGCCTATTTTGGGTTGACATTGTTAAAGGCAAGTAGTCTTTGCTTTCATCATCATTATCTTGCAAATTTGCAAAGACGTGCCTATTTTCTGTAAGCAATCTTCCTCTATTTGTGTCATGAACCCAGCCGTGAGCGAAAAGCCCGAGAGATGTGCTATAGTGCATGCTTCCATTGGAAAGAGGGGCTAACAGGTGATTCTTGATGTAGGCTGGTGCTACTTGAAGAAGACCATCCGAGCAAGTTTCTTGGTTGGTCATGGTGGCACTAAGCAAGGTTTGGAAATCAATGGCTTTGGAGATTTCAAGGGTATCAGTACAATTGATGACTTCGAGTGTGGTTGACAAGTATTGTATGTTTAGTTCAGATAGGAGCTGGCAATCCTCCAGGGCGCCAACGGCGGGTTGGTAGTATGATGAGGCGAGTTTTGAAAAGTGTCTTACTAGAGAAAGGAAATTTCGAGCATTTGACAGGGACCTGGAAATGGAAATCCTGCCATAGTCAAAGATGGTTCCAGGCTTGTTGAGAGGTAAAATGGACTTGCAAAATTCTGGGTGAGCAGTGAGGTTGCAAATGCTATCTGGGTTGTTATAGATTGATGTTCGCCGATCTGCTAAAGAGCAGGTAGAGAAGCAAAGAATGAGAAGAAGAGAAATGGCGCATAGAGAAAATTGGTTGGACGCCATGGTCAGATCGTGACACGAGTAATTCTCAGATTATTTTGGGTGATGCGATCCATGGCCTTGGTTCTCATATGCATATATAGAGAAAGCTGAGTACAATAGCTAAGATAATTAGAAGAATTCGGGATCCATAGCCTTGGTTGCTAAATGCTTTCAACCGAGAAATTTGGATTTAAACTCTTGATCTCCAACTATTGGATTGACAGCTCGATTAAAAAGAAAAGGAAATTTAATGCGATTTGAGTTGGATTGTACATTAATCTAAATATAGCTTCACCAATTACGCAAGACGAAACCAAAGTTGCACCCTCATGTGATGTGTGTCTTTGGCACTGGGTTAGGAAGATTCTGAGCATAATTCAATGGGTAGACATACATGTTTTTTTCATTGATTACTTGCTCAACACACACTTCTAAGTCCTAAGTCGGTGCTGACTGCCAACGAGTTTAACTATTTAATTAATAGAACTTAACTAAGTAGCAACACAACAAGAGAGATGCATTGACAAATGCATAATTTATGCAACCACAAATATATATTTTTAATTTAATAAAACTTCCAATAGATTAAAGCATATTAATGAGTACTTGTTTCGTTATTTTTATTGCGTTGTTATAAGTCTTTTACTAATTTAAATAATACTATTTTTTTGTTTTTCAAAAATTCCAAGTCATGGTAGTTAAACTCTAGAGATAAGGTCCACGAGGAATTTAGTTGACAAACAAAAGAAATTCACATATATCTCTCGTTAAGGTCGTAGTTGTGGCTCTTGTAATTTTGATTAGCATGAGAGGTGGCTTCCAACGCCAGCATGTGATTAATTATCCGTTACTCGGAAACCAGAAGGCGCTTACCTTATCGGGAAACGGGCCCTTTTGTTAGCTTCGAATAACATGATTCTCTTGCCAAGTTGCCATTCAACAATTGTAGTTTTTAACAAGCACGTGCGATTTAAAAATACACTAATATTAGTCCTCTCCTCCTGCATGGGGTTGCTCTGCTCCTGTCTATGGTGGCAGTTTGTTTAGTACGTCCTAACAGTGTACCAGAAGGGTGATTTCCTTCCCGCACAACACTTCTTATCCCCCTTACCTTACCTTACCAACCCATCCTGTCAACCTTTTGAAAATAGCCAGCTGCTTCCCTTCAGTGCCAATCAACCAAGACCAACACAATGATATGACCACCCTGGCCCCCACGCCTTCCTCTATGATGAGTCCCTCTCCTACACAATACTTCCCCCTACATTTACCACCACTTTAATTGATCTCCTGCATCCCACATCACAAACAATCACCTATTTTCCTTATGCTTTAATCTCAACCACCAATAACCATTTTCTTATACCACCCATGACCACCACTTTACCTACTTGTACTCCTTGGCTCTTTTCTCCAATGCTGACACAGAAAATGCCCTGCTCCCTCACCAAAAATCACCCATTTTCTTTCTTTACCGTTCAATCTCGGCCATCAGTGACCTCCTTTATACCACCAGTTTTTCACCAACTTACCCACCTCGTATATGTTTTCTGGACTCTTTTCCCACTATTGACACAACACAAGGCCTAGTCCAAACAATCTGCCCCCATAAGTGTGCAACTGTGACTTAAATGGACCAAGACCCGATTGATGAATTAATAGTTAGAACCAACCATATTCAGGGCGATGAGCCCAACTTAGACCTTGAATTAGTTGAATATGATGAAACAGAAGCTTATAAAGTCTCCAAGTCAGTTCTGGTGGGGAGAGTCCTTCCTGAATCACCCAGTACCAATGTGGTGAAGACCATCCTTTGCAAAATATGGAACGTGCAGGAAGCCATGGAAGTTAAGGGCCTGCGAAACAACACCTTCCGTTTCTCGTTCAAAAAAGAAACGGATCGACGGAGGATTTTAAATGGAATTCCATGGTCTCTAGCTGGAGACCACTTGATTTTGAAAGAATGGCCCCCCCAAACATGGCTTTTGAGGAGATCGATTTCTCCAAATCCCGAATGTGGATACAAGTCCATGGACTGCCTCTAAGTCAGATGACAAGGGATAGTGCACGTAAAATTGGAGATCTCTTCGCAGGTTTAGTTGAAGTTGATTACGCCCTAGACAACTCTATGGAGTGGAATAGCTTTATGCGAATTCTGGTAGAAGTTTGGGTTGATCAACCCTTGAGAACGGGATTTAGCAACCGAAACGCAATAGGAACAAATTGGGTTACCTTTAAATATGAGAAGCTTCCAGATTGCTGCTACAGATGTGGAAGGCTTGGTCATGGAGAGAGAAGTTGCTCCACTGAAAACCTCAAACAAGGTTGCCATGGTTTTGGCCCTGGGATGAGAGTCGACCCCCCTTGAGGAGGATCAAAAGTTCAAAACATGGGAGCTATTGAAGCGCTTGTATGATCAACAAATTCAACGTTCGCAGTTCTGCGGAGGAGATTTCAATGAGATCATGTATACTTATGAGAAGAGAGGAGGTAGAAGTAGAGCACTTAAGCCCATGGATGGGTTCAAATCCATTGTTGAATTGTGTCAATTAACTGAGCTTAAGTTTCAGGGGTCTCAATTTACATGGACCAATGGGCGAGCTGGTAAGAAGAATATTTTGAAAAGGCTAGATCGTTTCTTTGCCTCTGGTATTTTTTGAAGCTGTTTCCACAAGTGGAGGTATCTCATCTATCCCACTTCAGGTCAAACCATAATGCTCTTCAAATCCACCTGGTCAGCACTTTTACTACATCCCTGAGGAGAAAAAAACTGTTTCGTTTTGAGAATATGTGGCTTCGAGATCCTTAATGTGAGTCCACAACGACGATGGCTTGGGCTGATTTTCGGGAAGGCAATAGAAAATGGGCGGCTATTTTTTCGAAGCTTTTGTCACATCGCAGTAAGGCTCTTTCAAGGTAGAGCAAGCTTAGCTTTGGGCACATTAATTCAAATTTAAAAAATCTTTGTAAGCAGCAACAATCTTTAGAGCTGGCCGATCATACTCCGGCAAATATAACAGCTTTGAAAGAGTTGCAAACCACCATAGATGAGACACTAAAAAGAGAGCAAATTATGTGATCTCAGAGAGCACGTGTCACTTGGTTAAGGGAGGCAGACTGCAACACCAAATTCTTTCATGCTATGGCTTCCCGTCGCTACAAACGAAATTTTATTGGAAGAATAGTGGATGACTCGAGTTTGGTTCATGACTCCTATTATGGTATTGCTTATACTCTTACTAATTATTTCAAACAGTTGTTTCATTCACAGGGAGCTATGGATATGACACCAATCCTTGCCACAATTGAATTGAAAGTCACAAAGTCAATGAACTGGATTTTGACTAGGTCATTTACTCAAGAAGAGGCCTCCCAGGATCTAAAGTAGATGCACCCCTCAAAAGCTCTGAAGCCAGATGAACTGTCCGCTTCCTTTTTCCAGTCTTTCTGGCACATTGTGGGGGAAGATGTATCTCAGATGATTTTGTCAGTGCTTAACCAGGGAGGAGATCCTACCCCTCTAAATCTAACACATGTTTGTCTAATTCCTAATGTGGCTTCCCCAAGATTATGCAAGGATTTTCGCTCTATTAGTTTGTGCAACATTGTTTTCAAGCTTATCACGAAGACCATCGCTAACCGTTTGAAATCTATATTGCTACATATTACATCTGATTTTCAGAGTTTTTTGTAACAAGTCGCTAAATCACGAACAATGCTTTGCTTGCTTATGAGTTGTTCCACCATGCGCGTCATCAATATTGAAGCAAAAAGGGACACATGGCGTTAAAACTAAATAAGAGCAAAGTTTGCAATAGAGTGAAGTAGTAGTTTTTGGAGACTATTATGCTCAAACTGGGATTTGATTCTAGATGGGTAGAGCTGATTATGAGGTTTGTGAAGACTGTTTTTTATTCAATGCTGGTTAATTCCGTCCCTCGTGGTTTTTTCCGGTCGAGAGGTCTCCGTCAAAGTGATCCTTTATCCCCATATTTATTTTTGTTATGTGCAGAGGGCCTTCTTCTTTTATTTAGAGGGCTGTTTTAGAGGGAAAGCCTTTTGGTTTGCGCATTTGTTGAGGAGTGTTAGTTTTGAGCAACTTCAGAAGCTATGCTTCTCGTTTTTGGGTGAAGGAAGATTTAAAAATGTAAAGGAGCAGAGCATGAAAAACAATTCAGAGTGGATTTGATCAGAAAATCATCCTTCTTTTCATTAGCAAGAAGTCTCATATATGAGACAAGAGGGGGAAAATACAAATTCAAATTTGAAAGATAAGCCAGCAGCTTTAATAGATTACATCAGCATAGCATAAGCTTGATTTAACAAGCATAATTACATTGATTCAAAAGATTTTAAACTTTAAACTTAGAGATACAAAATAAGACAAATCTCTAACATATGCTTCCAGCAACTTCAAGTAACTGACATAACAGAAAAATATCCCTTGGAGGGAAAAACTCGGGCTGTTGCTTCAAGAAAGCTTCATGGCTGCACAGTGTCAGTACCATGGTGTCCAGCAGACATTCTGGAACAACACTCCTCCTTGGTGCTAACACTTTGCATCCCCGACGACTTCCTCATTTCTTCAAATTTATTCTTCAACAAGCCCTTTGTCAAAATATCAGCAATATGCTCCTGTGAAGAGCAGTACATCAAATTTATCTCATGATTTTCTTGAGCTTCTCTGATCACATGAAGCTTGATCTTGAAATGTTTAGTTCTACCATGCATAACAAGATTCTTTGAAATTGCTATTGATGCTTGGTTATCACAGTAGATAGTTGTTGCTTTTGTCTGCTCCATGTTTAAATCTACCAAGATCTTTCTAAGCCATCTAGCTTGATTGACAGCTGATACAGCAGCAGTATATTCTGCTTCAGCTGTTGATTGAGCTACAGTTGGTTGCTTCTTTGAGCTCCAACAGAATACACCTGAGCCCATTGTAAACACATAGCCAGTGGTACTCTTCATATCATCTTCAGAACCTGCCCAATCACTGTCTACATAACCAATCAGCTTCAGTTCATTTATTCTTTTGAACATAACTCCATAGCTAATGGTGACATTGATATATCTTAATATTCTTTTAGCTGCTTTCCAATGGATATCACTTGGTGAATGCATGAATCTAGAAAGCAAACTCACAGAATGCATGATGTCTGGCCTTGAGGTTGAGAGATATAAGAGGCCTCCAATGAGACTTCTATAAGTACTTGCATCTGTTTTGTTGCCCATATCTTCTTTCTGAAATTTGACACCAGGAGTCAATAGAGTTGCAGAACTCTTGCATGAGTCCATCTGAAATTTTTGTAAGAGGCTCTTAGCATACTTAGCCTGGTTTATAAAGACACCTTGATCAGTTTGGTGTACTTCTAAACCAAGGAAGTAGTGCATGGGTCCAAGATCAGTCATGTCAAACTGATTTTTTATTTGTTTCTTGAATTGATCTACAATTTCTGCACGATCACCAACAACCATAAGATCATCCACATACAAAGACACATAGAGTAAGTGAGTGTCTTGTATTTTAACATAAAGGGTTGCTTCACTAATGCTTCTTCGAAAGCCAAGATTGATCAAATACTCATGAATTTTGCTGTACCATGCTCGAGGAGTCTGTTTTAAACCATACAAGGCTTTCTTGAGTAGATAGACCTTGTTTTCTTGTCCCTTTTTGATGAACCCTTCAGGCTGATCAACATAAACCTCTTCATAAAGTTCACCATTTAAAAAGGCAGATTTTACATCAAGTTGATGAATCAGCCAATTTTTGTGTGCAGCAAGGGCAATCAATAACCTTATGGTATCCAACCTAGCTACTGGGGCAAATGTCTCACCATAGTCTATGCCAGGTAATTGAGTGAAGCCTTTAGCAACAAGTCTGGCTTTAAGTTTGTTAACTGAACCATTAGCATTGAGCTTGGTTCTAAAAATCCACTTGACACCAATTGATTTTTTATTTTTTGGTTTTGAAGCCAGAATCCAAGTATTATTTCTTTGAATAGAGTTTAACTCCTCCTTCATTGCAGCTCTCCAAGCTTTACACTTAGCTACTTCTTCATAGCTGATAGGATCAAGTGTTGCCAGATTGCATCTTTCATAGACATCTGCTAGGCTTCTAGTTCCTCTGACTGGATCTTCTTCTCCAGAATCACCATCTGTATATAATTCATCTAGAATCTATGGTGGAGAGTCTTCAGCTTGTTGATGAGCAAGAGCATCAACTGAATATGTATCCCAGTTCCATCTTTCACTTTCATTGAACTTTAGATCTCTACTGACTGAGACCTTCTTGGTAAGGGGATAATAGGTTCTGTAATTGCTGGGACTGTTTGTATAGCCAATGAATATTGTGACTGCAGCTTTGTGATCCAATTTATCTCTTTTGATTTGTGGAACATAAGCATAGCATATGCTTCCAAATATCTTGAGATGACTAAGAGAAGGCTTGGTTTTAAACCAAGCTTCAAAGGATGTGAGATTTGAGAGTGCTTTAGTAGGCAATCTGTTAAGCAGATAAACAGAAGTTGCTGCTGCTTCTGCCCAAAAACATTTAGGCATGAATTTTTCAGCCAATAAGCATCGTGTCATCTCCATAATTGTCATGTTCTTCCTTTCACTCACTCCATTTTGTTGGGGTGAGTAAGGAGCTGTCAAGAGTTGTTGAATTCCAGCTGCATCACAAATGTGTTTGAATGTCTCAGAGGTAAACTCTGAGCCATTATCAGTCTTTAAAGACTTAATGAAGCAACCAAATTGCTTCACAATCCAAGTTTTGAATTTGAGAAAGATAGCAGGTACTTCAATTTTCTGTTTCAGAAAGAAAATCCAACAGAATCTGGTGAGATCATCAATGAAAATAATGTAGTATCTACTACCATTTAAGGACTCAGTCCTCATGGGACCACAAAGGTCTGAGTGCAAAAGTTGCAGCTTCTCTTTGGCCTTGAATGACTTTGTTGATGGGAAAGGCAATTTAGATTGTTTGCCAAGCTGACAAGTGTCACAAATGTCCTGTGAAGGTGTAACATCAGGCATGTCTAGCACCAGTTGCATTTTCCGCATTTTTTGAATGCCAGAAGAGTGATAGTGGCCAAGTCTTTTGTGCCACAAAACAAATTCATCAGCATTTGCAGTGAGAGCATGACTTTGCACTTCAAATGTATCCAAATGAAAGCTTTTATCTTTCATTGGAATAGTAGCTATATGTGCACCAGAGATTGAACAAAATTTGTCTTTGAACAATATAGAGTAACCTTTCTCAAGAAGTTGTCTTACACTGAGCAAATTTTGACTTATGTTAGGAACATAGAGTACTTCTGAGATAGTTTTGATACCTTTGTCAGTGTGAACTGCAGCAGTTCCTTTTCCCTTGGCTTGGAGAAATTCCCCATTTCCAATCTTAACTTGGGACTTGAAAGTTCTGTCAAGTGAGCTGAATACATGTAGATCAGGTGACATGGGGTTTGTACAACCACTGTTAACAAGCCACACTGCATTTTCCTGGATGCTGGTGCTGCAAGAAGCTACAAACAATAGCTCTTCAGGTTGTTGCTCTTCATTAGCTACTTTAGCTTGTTGCTACTTCTGTGATGATTGTTGATGTTGCTTATCTTTGTGCCAGAAAATTTTTTCAGAATGCCCTTTTTGTTACAAATTTTGCAAACAAGATCAAGCCTCTTCCAACAGTATTTTGGGAGGTGATTTGTCCTCTTACAATATTCACATGGAGGATACTGCTTTTTATTGTCAGATTTGCCACTTTCATCACCTTTCTTTTCTTGTTTCCCATATTGCTTCTTCTTTTGGTGCTGCTTATGTTTTTGGTTTGCCTGGAAAGCTCCTTCAGTCACATCTTCTTGTCTCAGCAATCTTCTTTGTTCTTGTGCCTGAAGTGCATTGAATAACTCTGGCAATGTAATGGTGGTAAGGTCCTTAGAGTCATTAAGGGATGAGATTTTTGACTCAAACCTTTCAGGAATGTTGACTAGAACCTTTTGAACCACTGCTTTATCTGGAAAATCTTTTCCCAAGATTCTCATTTGATTCACAATACTTGAAAGTCTGTCACTGTACTGCTTAATTGTCTCTGAATCCTTTATTTTGAGGACTTCATAATGTCTTCTTAAGTTTGGCAACTGCATATTTTTGGTTCTTTCTGACCCAGCAAACTCCTCTCTTATCCTGTCCCATGCCTCCTTTGCAGTTTCACAAGCCATGATTCTATTAAATATGGCCTCAGAAACAACAGAATGAATGCAGGTGAGGGCTTTATATTGTTTGGAAACAAACTCACTATGGTGTTTTAGTTGAGTCATGGTTGGGTTGGGAGGTAATGGTGTAGGTTGTGCTCCTTTTTCAGTAACATCCCACAAGTCAAAGGCCCTAAGATAAGCCTTCATCATAACAGTCCATTGGGTATAGTTATCCCCAGTGAACTTTGGAGGTGGCAAGGGTGTGAAATTAGTGGATGTCATATGGGTTTGGTTTTTGGTTTGTGAAAGGAGATCTCTCAGATTTTTACTCACTCTCACTCAAGTGTTTCTCTCTGGTTTTACCTCTCTTCCTCTCACTGCAGGTCCTCGGTAGAACATTGCTCTGATACCAGAATGTTAGTTTTGAGCAACTTTAGAAGCTATGCTTCTCGTTTTTGGGGGAAGGAAGATTTAAAAATGTAAAGGAGCAGAGCATGAAAAACAATTTATAGTGGATTTGATCAGAATCATCCCTCTTTTCATTAGCAAGAAGTCTCATATATGAGACAAGAGGGGGAAAATACAAATTCAAATTTGAAAGATAAGCTTGATTACATCAGCAGAGCATAAGCTTGATTTAACAAGCATAATTACATTGATTCAAAAGATTTTAAACTTTAAACTTAGAAATACAAAATAAGACAAATCTCTAACATATGCTTCCAGCAACTTCAAGTAACTGACATAACAGAAAAATATCCCTTGGAGGGAAAAACTCGGGTTGTTGCTTCAAGAAAGCTTCATGGCTGCACAGTGTCAGCACCATGGTGTCCAGCAGACATTCTGGAACAACAAGGAGCTCCCAGTATCTCCCATCTTTTCTTCACAGATGATAGTCTTCTATTTATGGGTGCTTCGACTGAAGAGTGTGAACACATCAAACACGTTCTATTCTGTTATGAGTAGGCTTCATGATAGAAAGTAAACTTGGACAAAACAGAGTTATTCTTTAGTCACAATGTTTATCAAGCAATAAAAACTTCTATACAACATAGTCTGGGTGTAACGGCTTCAACTGGTCCTCAAAAGTACCTAGGACTCCCTATGCTTATTGGGTATTCTAAAGGAACGTGTTTGATCTACTATTGGACAAAGTTGGGAAAAAAATGAGTGGGTACAAAAAGGCTCTTCTATCTAAAGCAGGGAAAGAGATTTCGTTAAAAGTAGTGCTACAGGCTATCCCAACGTACATGATGAGCTGCTTTCTGCTTCCTCATAAGGTCTGCTTCAATTTGGCTATGTTAGCTAACAAATTTTGGTGGGGCAATGAAGGGGGAAACAAAAAATTCGTTAGGAGTCATGGGAGAAGCTGTCCTCACCAAAAGGAGTGGGTGGTCTTGGTTTCTGTGATTTTGCCAACTTCAATTTGGCTATGCTAGGAAAGTAGGCTTGGAGGCTAATGGAAAATGAAACTTCCTTATTGTCTACGGTCATCAAAGCTCGTTATTACCCACAAAAATCCTTTCTGGAGGCTAACTTGGATCTTCTCTCAGCTATACAAGGAGAAGTATCCTTAGATCAAGAGCTTTGATTATTAAAGGATTGCGCTGGTTGATTGGGGATGGTGCTAAGGTTCATATATGGCGGGATCCCTGACTTTCGAACCAACCTGGCTTCAAGCTTTTCTTTCCTCAGCTTGTTTGGGAATCAGAATTGGTTGAGGTTTTGATTGACAATGATACAAAGTGGTGAAAGGAGGGCCTGATTAGAGCTAGCTTCCTTAAGGAAGAGGCTGATCAAATTATTTCGATTCCGTTCAGTTTCAGATCACCTACAGATAGATTGGTTTGGCACCGTGATCGTAGCGGGAGATATTCTGTTAGAAGTGCATATAAACTTGCCCACTCCACATTAGTCAAGGCTTCTTCATTATCAAGGGGACTTGTCTTGGACACACGGTGTTGGACAAAGTTGTGGCAGCTCAAAATCCCAGGGAAAGTTAGGCACTTCTTGTGACAGGCTTGTCGTGACTTCCTTTCATCATGCAAAAGACTTGTGCAGAAAGGAATTTTTCTGGATCCAATTTGTCCCATGTGTGGCCTAGAGGAGGAATCTATCTCCCATGCTCTGTTGTTTTGCTCTCGAGTTGCGCCTACTTGGTTCATTAGCCCTCTTGGTCTACTGTTGCAAGCCGCCCAATAATCTGATTTTGCTCATTGGCTAGCCCTTGTCTTGGATAAGGAGAGAGGGCAGCCGTGGAAATGGTAGCTATGGTTTCTTGGGCCATATGGAAAGCTCGGAACATGAGAATCTTCTCAAATAAATGGCTAAGTCCTCCAGAAATTGTTGCCATAGCTTTACAACTCTATTCGGATTTCTCTAACTTCTCACAAGCTTAGGCTTCCACTCAACCAACAACCTAACTACGTTAGAGACCACCAAGTCAAGCCATGATAAAAATCAACACTGATGCATCTTGGAGCGATGGCAAGGGCGGGCTTGGATTGGCTTTTAGAGATGCTAATGGTGTCCCAATATTGTTAATGACCAAAGCTGTGGAGTGATTTTTTGAACGAGAAATTCTTGAGTTGTTAGCCATTAGAGAAGCAGTCCACCGTGCCCAATCATTGACTTTGCCTTCTATGTTGGTGGAATCTGACTGTTTAACTGCTGTTCAAACCATCCACTCCTCCTCTCGAGCTTTGTCCTGTGCAGGTTTACTTGCGGAGGACATGATAGCTATGTCTAAGAACTTTCAATCTTTTAGCATTTGTCATGTACCTCGGTTAGCCAATAAGGTGGCCCATGCTTTAGCGAAACATGCTTTATTATGCTCTGGGGTGATGCTTTGGGATAAGGCTAGCATCCCTGCAGTCTCAAACCTTATTGATGGTGATGTTTCCTCTCATAATTGAATGAAATATATGTCGTATTATTCTCAAAAAAAAAAAAAAAAAAAGCACGTGCGATTCTGATTGAAATTTTTAATAAAATATTTAAAATTTATTATAAATTATTTAATATGTAAATAAGTTATAGTCAACATTTATATACTTCATTCATTATTGCCGTCGTTGTTAATCATCAAATCTCTTCCCTTTCTTTTGTTATTAATTCCTCTGAAACGAGCATAGAAAAGATTCCTAATTCTAAAAAATTGAAATAATTTCAACTGAGATACTATTTTTCTTTATATTCTTAGGGGAAACAAATATAATGCTCACTCTAAATGGCAAATTGGCAATAAGAGTAGTGCTTTACTTCTTAGAATCTGTTCATTTTTATGAACTCTCGACCCTAATAGGTTTTGTAATTCTGAGACTAACTCCACAACTTCTGTCCGATGTTGTTTCTCCTTTTTAATTATATCTTCTCCATTGTGACCTTCCATTTTTCAGTACGAACCATGAGTTTACCAAAATTTACCGACGTTGTAAAAGAATATATAATGTTTGTTTGTCCTCATTAATTTCGAAACGGTCACATATAAGATGGAGAAAGAGCTTGTGTAAGATTAGATCAGTATGGAAAATGGATTGCATATATGTCTCTCAAGACTTAAGAGGTGTTGCGATGATTCAATTGGTGATGACAATGAGAATTTGCCAACGTCTTCTGTAGGGGATTAATTAGGATGATTTTCCTTTTCTTAAATGAGTTGATCAAACAATTCTATAATTGTGTGGAGATTTATAATTGTGAAAGGAATTAATTAGGTTGATTTTTATTTCTTTAAATAAATTGAGGAATTGTAAATTTAGGAAATCAATAAATCTCCACAATAGAAGAGAAATAATTGAAGCTATGAAGAAAATACTAAAAACAGTTCAAAGAGGAATGAGAAGTATGCCAGTTAGCATCGATAGATAAAGATTTCGTTTGTCAAAGTTAAAAAAATATATATATATGATTTGAAGAGAGCGTAAAACATGCAGCAATTACGTACTAATCTTAATCGAGATCTCTTGGGCCCTAGTTTGATATTATAAGGCTCTGCTGTATTTTCGGGTTCATTTAACGGGATAATTGGCATTTGAGACTTCCCAAAAGTTTTAATCTCGGAAAGGTCCTTATATGGATAATATATTTAAATTTAGCACGTGTCTTTCCTCTAAAGTTTATTGAGTTAAAAAAGTTAACAAAAGACAAACTTACGATAAACTTACGATACTGTAGAAATTCACAATTAATAAAAGTCTATCATAAATAATAGGATTGGCATTTGAAACTTTTAAATAAAAGATATGAAATTCGATCTCAATTTTCTCCCTCATTAATCTCTTTCTCATAATAGTAGACCATATCTACTAAGATTAAATAAAATTTATAATTAAATATAAAAATAACGGGATTAGAATACCTTGTTGATTATAAAACTTGATATCATATTAAGAAAATAATTCTATTTAAAAATTTAAATTGTTAGAAGATGTCTAAAATAAAATAAAAAAAAGAGGTGTAAACTATAAATTGTATATATTAATCTCTAACAGTTTGAATCCTAGCCGCTAATGTGTGGTTCAATGTATACTGTAATTAACAATTATTAATATTAATTTTAATCCATTCATGTTCCTTGCGACCATACCAAGGCGTTCGGTGGAGGCAATTTCCATTGACTAGTTGACCGACGTTGACGGTCACGGCTACCACCATGGCCACCAGGAGGAAGGAAGAGACGCCAATAACGACAATTCTCTTCTTCCTTTTTCCATCATCCCCATAAGTCATCTTTGTTAGCGTTTATAATATGTTTTTCTACTAGTAATCGCTGATATGGATAGTAAGAGTCTGTCACCGCTTAATTAAAGGTTTCAAATTCGAGTCCTTAAAAATGCAGTCACGTTAAATACTTACTAAAAAATCTTTACTACCCTTTGAAATTCTACTTGAATCAATCCAAATTAGTCAGTCAATTAGTCTGAACATTGGACAGTTTCAAATCAAAAAAATAATCTGTTTTTTCCAAAAGAAAAATTACAAGCCCCACCAACCACCCCCCCCCCCCCCAAAGCAAAAAAGATTAAAAATTTCTGCTTTTCCTCCCTAGATATTCAAGAGAAGGAAAAGGAGATGATGTTAATGAGGCTCTCAGGGGAAAGCTAATGTGGAAGAACTTGTCTCCCCCTTAATGCCTGAAACGACCCTCCAGCTATGGTTGTTTGGTCAGGAGATAAAGGTTTATTAATAGGACAATGTAAAGACAGCAATGATCAAAAAAAGTTAGTTGAGTCTGTTAGCAAATGTGAGGCATAGATAGAAATGGAGGAGTCAAAAATAGAAGTTTAGATGGTTGTCAACCTGTTTTTGGAAGATTGAATTTGCAATTTTTAGTCAACGCATGGAGAAATTGTGCTATTGTTATCTAAATTTTAATTTTTTTCCCTTTGAATTTTGACTATTATACAAATATTGTTTTTGCTCGTATTGTACTCGTATTACCTATGTGGTGTAAATTGTAAGAGATTTTCAAGGGTTTTTTTTCTAGATTACAGATATAGGATATGCTAAAGGGTTATAAATAAAAAGGGATATACATTAAAAAAGTCCTAAACCTTTAGATTTTTTTTTATTTAAGACCTAAACCTTTTTGAAATTTTATTTCAGTCCTAAACCTTTTGATTTTACTCCAAATCAGTCCTTCCGTTAGTCAAACCGTTAAAAATTACTGTTTACTAACGGAAATTTTTTTAAAAAAGTAAAATACACTATTTAAATATTTTTTTATTATTAAATATTTGTATTTTACTCTCAAATAGTAACATGTAAGTTGAGATTTTAGATTTTTTATTTTTTATTTTATTTTTTTTAAGATTATACAAAGTATTTCTGTTAGCTGGTGAATTGAAATAGTATATTTTACCTTTTTAAAAAAATTTTCGTTAGTAAACAGTAATTTTTAACAGTTTGACTAACGGAAGGACTGATTTGGAGCAAAATCAAAAGATTTAGGACTGAAATGAAATCTTAAAAAGATTTAAGACTTAAATAAAAAAAATTTAAAAGTTTAGAACTTTTTTTATACATATCCCTAAATAAAAACACCCTCCCTACTTTTTCTGCTGCCACGTTGCAGGAGCAAACAACAATATTTGTTTTTAAAATAACAAAAATGATTTTACATAAAAAATATTCAAAAATATTACGGTATCAGAAAAAATTTGTTTAAAGATTTTGTCTGAATGTAAGGGTATCCTAAATTTTTTCAATAATTGCTATATTTTTTGTAATAAAAAACAGAAATATATGAAAGATTTTTAAATTATAAAAAATAAAAACATCGTTATAAAAAAAAAAAAGACACATTACATTCAAAAAAAATTATCAAACAAAATTCTCCAATACTATAACATACTAAAAATATTTGTCAACTTTAATCGAAAGTGCAGGACCCCATTAAACAGAATTGTTGCAGATCCCATTGTGGATATTTTTCTTTTTTTTCCCAACTTGTACGATTGCCACATTTTTTAACTTAATAGAGTGAAAAGCCATTAATTTCATATAGGGTGGTCCTTATTCCCGAGAATGTGTATGATGAGCACAATTTTTACATTTTAATATTTTAAAAATGTGAACAAATAATATTTTTTTCTTATGATTAACCGCAAATTACCTAAAATAGCATACCATCATATATCTTAGATTAAGATGACTCGTCGTTTTGCATAGTAATTAAAGTAAACATTTCTCGAATCCAACATAAAAGAAAAATAGCAAGCTAGGCTGAGAAAACAAGACTGTGTGATGGAACCGCTGATTATATCGCGGTGGTGCGGTTTTCATCCTGGGATTGTAGATTATTACATGATAAAATCAAGGATCATGCGGTCGTAATATGAGATGGTAACGTTTTATGTATAATGAGGGGCTTATTTGGTTTATTTGTTACTAATTATTATTATTATTATTGATTGTTGATTGTTAATTGTTATTATTAATTATTATTGTTAATGAATAAAATACAGTCATAATATTTGATTAAATAAATATTTATTATTGCTGATTAAATAATAAAATGACTATTTTAAACATGTTATTTTTGTTTTGTTAAAATAAAATATCTTTTTATTTTTACATAATTTAAATTAGTATTATGAAAATGTATATTATATATTTATAAATAAAAATAAATCAAGTGTTTGGATTGAAGATCAATTACAATTTCTAATAAATACTATTTTAAAAAAATTATTTTGCTATATATATTACTATATTTGAAAAAAATATTATTTGTTGTCTAAGTTACTGTCCACACAATAAAAAATAAGCAAACAAAAGAGAGAAAAGGAGGCCGTTGTATTCAAAATAATATTATTTTTATGATATAGATACACATTAATAGCTATATAAAATTTTAATAAATTATATTTTTATACTGTATACCAAAAAAGTTCAAAAAAAAAGTTGCTTTAGCTTCTTCGCTCCATTCACGGAATTATTACAAATAATATTATATTATATAGGACTGTTCGAAAATTAACCAATTCAACTCAATCCGATCAATCCGATCTAAACTAATTTGAACTCGTTAAAACTATCGAAATTAAAATTGATTGTAATTTTAAAATTTTACAACTCGTTAAAAGTAGATTGGATGCGAATTGAGGGGTTCAATCCGCCCAATCCGCCCTCCTAACACACACACGCGCACACGCGCGCGCGCACACACAGATACACATATATATATATATACATACACTAAGAAACGCAATCCTAAATTAGGATTTTTGGTGAAAGTAAGATTTCAACTTTTGGACTCCTCTTAGTAATAGGGTAAGTAAAATTTCCTCTTAGTCTTTAGAAACACAATTACTTCTGTCATCCTCTCAACCTTTTATAGCCGAAGTGCTTCTAACTTTAAAGATAAGCGTCTAATCTGCTTCTCAATCTCTTTAATCTCTATGTTCATCGTGCTTCCTTTCTTGAATTGCATTCAAGGACACAATCCCTGTTTGAAAAATGTGTGTGTGTGTGTGTATATATATATATATATATATATATATATATATATATATATAACTGATATTTATAAATTAAATTTATCAATATCAATCATACTAAAACCTTAATTAATTAAAAATATGAGGTCGAATTTTTAGCATTATAAATTATATACGGATTGCTTAGTAAATTAATTTTAAAATGTATTTTACCAAGTACAATTGACTTTATATAATTTTTTACTGAATTTTGATCAATTTTTATGAATATTTAAAAATGTCAATGGATATGATATATACATTTTAATAATAAAGTTGGTAAGAATAAGTAAAAACATTGATAATTGATGATGTGTATAAATAAAAAAAATTATAATTTTTTTTATTGTATCAATCTTCTCAAATCGATCCGATCCAATCCAATCCGTCGTTAGCGGATTAGATTAGATGAATTGAGTTGTATGACGGATTGAGTGCAGATAGAAAATTATCTAACCTACTAACAATAAATTAGATGCAAATATATACCACCAAATCAACTCAATCTGACTCGCGAACATTTCTAATATTATATATATCATATTATTTACAAAGTTAAGGAAAATAAGAAAAAGGAAGAAATTGACTTTTGTCTCTTTGAATTATACGGAAATCGAAAGCACGTGAATAGCTGGGAGTTGTAGCATTGTGTAGAGTGTAACTTTTTCAGGAGTAATTTTATAATTATATAATTTATTAATTATTGATAAAATTAAAAATAAAGTATCTCTATTTTTTTTATTAACTACTTTTAGAAGTATCTAATCGTAATCAACAGTTTTTATAAAATTTAGCTAAATATTTAATATTTTACTTTTTAAAACAGTAACAACAACAATAACTTTCAAACACAAAACCAAATACCTCCTAATTCTAAAAAAAAGGGACTTTTGCTTATACTTTAAATATGACGATATAAAATTACGGACCACGTTTTTAAATATTATGAACCCTCCAAATGCAATCAAACTTTGAACTTTAATGCAATCTCTCATTCTTTAGGCAAATTTTATGGTGACATTGATGAGATCATAGACCGATGATATTGTTATATCTTTCAATTATAAGCCGTCAACATATATGATATAAATTCTGGGCTTTGCCCTCTTTATTGATCTAAAAAAATTTAAAATAAATGTAAAATTTTCTACAATTGTGATTCCTTTTGACACGTTATTTATTGTGATTCAAGTTATTTTTTCTGCACAATGCTTTCTTAAAGATTCTACATTATATAAATATTTTACAGTGAAAATGCAACAAACAACTGGCAGTATGAAATTGGAGCCAAAGAAAGAGATTAATTTTTCCAATGAAATCAAAAGTTACATTTGAATGTCACAAAGAAAGAATTAGAAACTATAAAATAACACAAAACACAAACTTCCTGATGTAAAAAAAAAAAAATCCGGTGGCGACGATGAATTAATTAATAAACTTCACTATAATCCAGCAGAAAAAGGCACTCCGGTGGACGGCAACCACAAGCCACCTTGTGTGAAATTGGAAACAGTGAAATTAGCAGCATCAGTCGCATTTATCAAATGAAAACCAGGCCATTTAACTCTATTAGTAGTTTTTGATCCCGGACCGGTGTTATTGAATTCAGCATAATAAAGTGTATTAAGCGTTGAATTGACGGACCACGGGACCCAACCGGCCGGATTAATAAGCGAGCCCATGAAAGATTGCATGAACACAGTTCTCGAATATGGCTTCCAGGGCCTACCCAAGTACGTTTGCACGGTGCCATTGCCAGAGGCAAGCAGGTCAGGAGCTGCCAGGATTTTACATTTTTGAACAGAAGTGCCTGTGTTTTGATTAGGGTCAGTTCTGCCTTGTGCTGTTATGGTGTTGAATTGCCCAACTAAGGGTAAACGAGAATATACGTCACATTTTTGGAAAACGACTGCGGCGTTGCCAAAAATGTAGTCAATTGTGCCGTAGATGCGACATGCCCTGTAGAATTGCCTGAGGGAATGTGCGTACAAGGTATCTTGGTAGCCTTCAAAGCTGCATTTGTAAAATGTGGACATGTCCGCTCCATTTCTTACTGCCACTGCTTGCTGCTTTATTGCTCCCGCCGTGTTGCGGAACGTTATGTTCACTGCAACAAATCCTTGCCCAAGCACAGCTGCACCAGAAAGGAAAAAAAAAAAAAAAGAGAGAGAGGAAAATTTATTAGGTATATAGATTTGACTAATTTATCTCTCTAATAATCGGGTCAAATCATCCCTGACCAAAGAATTACATATAGGTACATTATAATTAGACAAAGAAAATAAGTTGAAAGAGAACCAAAAATAAATTAATACGTAAATTTTGCACTCAAAAAAATAATTTTTTTTTGTTTTAAACTTTTCCATCAAAAAAAATAAACTAATTAAATTTTTAGAAAATGATGATTTTTATTCTTAAATCCCACTTACGAGCAGACTCAGGCTCTCCTTTTAAATATTTTTTCTGCCTAACATCTTTTCCCGATTAACCCTATACTCCTTAACTCAAACTTACCCTAAACTTCCACCTGAAATCAACTTCATACTAGATTAACAGTTTGAATTTGACCTCCTATCTAAAGAAAGAAAAATGCATTTTGACCCAGAAAATTAGCCGAGGAATCACTTGGCTCTCGTTATTAATAGAAAAAAAGTAGGGATCCAGAATTTTTTAGCTCAAAATGTTCTCGATTGCAATGAGAATTTGATTTTTTACTACTACAACGACACTTTTTACAATAAAAAAAAAATTGTTACTAAAAATATCATTATAGTTACAAAAAACAAGAGCCTGTTGCAATTAGACAAAATCTCAAACAAAAAATTTTTTGGACCGGTAATGGGGGCTCTTATTAATACGAGGTTGCTTATAATGCCATGCCTACCTCTTCTGTGAATTATGTCTTCAAATTTTGAATGCAAGTAGCGTTATAACCAGATAATATATATAGAAAATGATTATATATATATGTGTGTGTATATAGATAGATGCACAATTATTAACGCACCAAATGTGGCTGAATTAAACGTGGTCCACCCGTCGACGACACTCCGGTTGCCGGTAATCACCGTCTTTTTAATACCGTCGCCGATCATCATCAAATAATTCTTCTGCGCTGGTATGGAAACATACTCGTTATATACACCTTTAACCACGTAGATCACGAAATATCCAGTGCCATTAGCAGTGTTATTAGGAGCCGCCGCCACGGCGTCGCTAATGGTCGTGAAATTCCCGGTTCCATTAGCATTGACGACCACCATTTGGCTCACCAGGATGCTACTATTATTGCTGTTCGGCGAAGCAGCTGCTTGAAGAAGTCTTCTTCCGCTTACAGACTCGTATAATTGCCTATTTTGGGTTGACATTGTTAAAGGCAAGTAGTCTTTGCTTTCATCATCACCATCTTCTTCCAAATTTGCAAAGACGTGCCTATTTTCTGTAAGCAATCTTCCTCCGTTTATGTGATGAACCCAGCCGTGAGCGAAAAGCCCGAGAGATGTGCTGTAATGCATGCTTCCATTGGAAAGAGGGGCTAACAGGTGATTTTTTATGTAGGCTGGTGCTAATTGAAGAAGACTATCCGAGCAAGTTTCTTGGTTGGTCATGGTGGCACTGAGCAAGGTTTGGAAATCAATGGCTTTGGAGCTTTCAAGGGTATCTGTACTATTGATGGCTTCAAGTGTGGTTGACAAGTATTGTATGTTTAGTTCAGATAGGAGCTGGCAATCCTCCAGGGCGCCAACGGCGGATTGGTAGTGTGATGAGGCGAGTTTTGAAAAGTGTTTTACTAGAGAAAGGAAGTTTCGAGCGTTTGACAGGGACCTGGAAATGGAAATCCTTCCATAGTCAAAGATGGTTCCGGGCTTGTTGAGAGGCAAAACGGACTTGCAAAATTCTGGGTGAACGGTGAGGTTGCAGATGCTATTTGGGTTGTTATATATTGATGTTCGCCGATCTGCTAAAGAGCAGGGAGAGAGGCAAAGAATGAGAAGGAGAGAAATGGTGCATAGAGAAAATGGGTTGGAAGCCATGGTCATCATCGTGACACTATAAGTTTTTAGATTATTTTGGGTGATGGGATCCGTGGCCTTGGTTCCCAAATGCATATATAGGGAAAGGGTGCTGCTGCACCGAGCACTGAGATACTGTACTGAACAGTACTCTGAATTACTCAACAATAATTAAAGTAGTTAGAAGTAGTAGAGTTAGAAATCTGAATTCGAACTCTAAATTCTAACCATATTAGATTAACAGTTCTAAAGAAAAGAAATAAAAAAGAAATTCAATGCATTAAAATTTGAGAGATTTGAGTTGGATTGTGTGACCTCTCAAAAGCGCGTTGATCTAAATATGCCTTCACCAATTATGCAAGACGAAACCAAAGTTGCACCCTCGTCATGTGATGTGTGCCTTTGCGTCTGGGTTAGGAAGATTCTAAGCATAATGCAATGTGTAGATATACTTGCTTTTTTCATTGATTACTTGCTCAGAACGCACTTCTAAGACCTAAATCGGAGCCGACTGCCAACGTGTTTAGCTTGACTCAGTAGCAAGAAAACGAGAGATGCACGGAGACACGGTTCATGCAATGTCACATGTATTTTTTTTTTTTTAATTCAATGGATTTTTCAACAGATTAAAAGTCACATTACTAAATACTTACCACATTGTTCTTACTGCGTTGCTATTAAATTTTTTCCAAACTTAAATAAAACTACTAATTTTTTCAAAAATTCCAAGAAATTGTACTTAAACAATTGAGATGAGGAATTTAGTTGACAAACAAAAGAAATTCATATGTATCTCTCGTTAAGGTCGTAGTTGTGGCTCCTGTAATTTTTATTAGCAAGAGAGGTGGCTTCCAACGCCAGCATGTGATTAATTACCCGTTACTCGGAAACCAGAAGGCGCTTACCTTAGCGAGAAACGGGCCCTTTTGTTAGCTTCGAGTAACATGATTCTCTTGCCAAGTTGCCATCCAGCAATTGTAGTTTTTAATAAGCTCGTACGTGCGATTTTGATTGAGATTTTTAATAAATTATTTTAAAATTTATTGTAAAATTATTTTATAAATAAATAAATTATAGTCAAAACTTAAATGCTTCTTTCATTATTGCTGCCGTTGGCAGTTATCAAACATGTTTAGCCCTTCTTCCCTTTCTTATGTTAATTTCTCTGAACCCACAGGTTGTAAGCAAAGATTTCTAATTCTAAAAAATGGAAATAATTTTGATCGGGATACCATTTGTCTTTCTATGCTTAAGTGAAAAAAATATAATGCTCACACTGAATGGCAACATATAGAGTAATGCTTTACCTTTTAGAATTTGTTCATTTTCATGAACTCTCAACCCTAATCGGTTTTGTGATTCTGAGATGCAGCTTCTGTCTAATGTTGTTTCTCCTTCTTAATTATATCTTCTCCATTGTTGGGAAAGGTCCATATATGGATTATATAATAAAACCTAACACGTTTTTTTATACAAAAATTTATTGGGCTGAAAACGTAAATGAAATACAAATTCATCATACTATAAAAATTCACAATTAATAAGAACCTGTCTTAAGCGAGCTGGTTGTCATACGAGACTTCTAAATGGAAGATCTAAGGTTTCTATCGTGAGATTTTCAAATAGGAGATCAAAGGTTCTATCCTAATTTTCTCCTTAACCAGCTGTTTTCTCATAACGGTAAACGATTTTCACTAAGACCAAAAGAAAAAAGTTTGATCCCAATTTTCTTCTTTATCAGCCACTTTCTCGTAATAGTAAACTATCTTTATTAGAACAAAGAAATAAACTCACAATTAAATATAAAAGTAGTGAAATTTGAATACCTTAATTATAAAATATATATTGACAAAACAAGGTCTAAAATATAGATTGTATATATTAATCTCTAACAGTTTGAATCCTAGCCGCTGATGTGCGGTTCAATTTATACTGTAATTAACAATTATTAATTTTTATTCATTCAAGTTCCTTGTGACCATACTAAAGCGTTCGGTGGAGGCAATTTCTATTGACTAGCTGACAGAGTAACAGTCAAGTTACAAGAACGCGAAATCCAAGTTTTTGAACTAATGCTAATGCCAGCCAGCCACGAGATATGAGAACGTGCAAACTATGGGTCCACCATTACAAAATTATTGTTTGCACTTTTGGGAAACTCACATGTTTAACCACCACATGTAAAATAAAAGGCAAAATTCCCTAGCGTTGAGCTCTCCATGAACTGTCTATGTAGTTTGGAGCCATACCGCCTGACTCTAAGTAGTTGTGGTTGTAGATCGATTTTGATTTTGATTCTAGAATAATTCCAATTCTAATTTATTTTTGTGGTATTGTGTCTTGAATTGTAAAATCTCATTAGTCAAATTTGGATGGCTAACTCCTACAATATTGAAGACATTGATCATGTGTTAAATGTTTATTTTGCAATGTTAGATTTGGTCTTATTTGGTTAGCTAACCAATTTTAAATTAGAAATTCAAAGTTTGACAAGTTTGGTAAGTTTGAAAAGTTTGACATGTTTGGCAAGTTTGATAAGTTTGAATAAGATTTGGAGAATGGCCTAATTGTTGACCTTTTGTGCTTGAATGTTTAGTATATATATGTGTTGGCATCTTCATTTGCTTGGGAGTGGGGAGTGGGGAGTGGGGAGTGGGCAACTGAGAGGGATTGAGTGATTAAAAATAAGGTTTGTTCTTTTGTTGTTTTAAGTCCTGCACTCTCGTATTTTGTTATTTGGTGTATGTGAGGTTTTGTATTTGTTGTTGCAAAAGGAGTGAGTGTCAATTTGGGTGTATCGGGTTTTTGGGTATTATGAGCTTTTAGAGTGACACTGTAATATCTATTATTTGCTTTGTTAATGAATATTCCCTGTGTGTCTTCGCCCATGGACGTAGGCAATAAGCCAAACCACGTAACTCTGTGAGTCCATTTATTCTTTTCTTTAAGCCTTCTCTATTTTGTTGCATCTATTTCTCGCGCTTCCGCTGCCCATCTGCACAACAAACTGGTATCAGAGCTGTTTAGTTTTGTTCTTGAGGGCTTCCAAGTATGACGTCAACAAAATTTGAAATCGAGAATTTTGATCGCAATACTAGTTTTCTGTTGTGGCAAGTAAAGATGTCCGCTCTCTTAACTCAATCTAATTTGCAAATTGCTTTACTTGGAAAAAAAAAAATGCTTGAGTCTATGACCGCAGAGAAGAAAGATGAGATGGATGCTAAAGCACTCGCCCAAATTCAATTGTGCTTGTCTAATGAAGTTTTGCGCGAAGTCATCCATGAAAAGATAGCTTTGGGATTATGGCAGAAGTTAGAGTCTTTGTACAAGACTAAATCCCTCACTAATAGACTGCACCTGAAGCATCGTTTGTATATGCTTCGTATGGCAGAAGGCACACCAATCAAGTCCCACCTTGATGAATTTATTTCTATTATTATGGATCTCAAATCCATTGATCTCAAAATCGAAGACGAAGATAAAGCCTTACGGCTTTTATGTTCATTGCCTCCCTCTTACAGGAATTTTCAAGAGACTCTGCTTTATGGTAAAAAGACCATTTCTCTCGCAGATGTTAAAACTGCTCTTTTATCTAAATAGCTTATTGATAAAGAATTATCTGGCGAGAGCTCAGTTGTTCTAGCAGATGGTTTGCTCACAAGAGGAAAGTTCACAAATGCAGGCTCCAGCAGTGACAATTATGAATCCAGGTATAAATCTAAACACAAAAATATGACCTGTAATTATTGTCGCAAGAAATGACACATTAAGTCTGAGTGCTATAAACTCAGAAATAAACAGCATAATGACACTCTCCCTAGAGAAGCTAGTTTTGCAGTAGATGATTCTAGTGCTGAGGTTCTTTTTGTTGCAACCGGTGATAATTTAAGTTCCAAATCTGAATGGATCTTAGATTATGGCTGTTCCCACCATATGACTCCAATTAAAGTGTGGTTTTCCACTTATAATTCAGTTGAAGGTGGAGTTGTATTTATGGGGAACAATACATCTTGTTTCGTTGTTGGAAAAGGTACTGTCCAGATTAAGATGTTTGACGGGACATTAAGGACTCTCTATGATGTGTGGCACATTCCGGACCTGAAAAGGAATATCATCTATTTTGGTACTCTTGAAACTAATGGGTACGTGTTTTCAGCTCAAGGTGGAGTTTTGACAATTACTAAAGATTCTCTAATTTTTCTGAATACTAACAAAATTGGGAGTCTTTATGTGCTGTAAAGTGTTACCGTTGCATGTGGAGCTGCTTGTGTTTCATCTTATTCGTTAATGGATTATGGTAATATTCCAACGGTCAAGTTGAAGTATACTGTTGGATTTGGTATGAATTAAAGAGGGTCATTCGACTCTTTTGGAGAAGACTTGTTGAAGGTAATTTTGTTGCTACCTCGGGTATATTTAGCTACTTGTCGTAACTTTCAATTCAAGTTAAGGTGGAGATTTGTGGTATTATGTCTTGAATTGTAAAGTCTCATTGGTCAAATTTGGATGGCTAACTCCTACAATGTTGAAGACATTGATCGTGTGTTAAATGTTTATTTTTCAATGTTAGATTTGGTCTTATTTGGTTAGCTAACCAACTTTGAATTGGAAATTCAAAGTTTGGCAAGTTTGGTAAGTTTGGCAAGTTTGAACAAGATTTGGAGAATGGCCTAATTGTTGACCTTTTGTGCTTGAAAGTTTAGTATATATATGTGTTGGCATCTTTATCTGCTTGGGAGTGGGGAGTGGGCAACCGAGAGGGATTGAGGGATTAAGAACAAGGTTTGTTCGTTTGTTATTTTAAGTCCTGCACTCTCGTATTTTGTTATTTGGTGTATGTGAGGTTTTGTATTTGTTGTTGTAAAAGGAGTGAGTGTCAATTTGGGTGTATCGGGCTTTTGGGTATTGTGAGCCTTTAGAGTGACACTGTAATATCTCTTATTTGCTTTGTTAATGAATATTCCCTGCGTGTCTTCGCCCGTGGACGTAGGCAATAAGCCGAACCACGTAACTCTGTGAGTCCATTTATTCTTTTCTTTAAGCCTTCTCTATTTTGTTGCGTCTATTTCTCGCGCTTCCGCTGCCCATCTGCACAACAATTTTCTTTTTTGTTTATTGCGGCCTTTTTTTTAAGTTTTACTTTAGAATTAACAGTTTCATTACTCATTTTAATTACTATTACGGTTTGGCTTTTTAGAATGGGCGATGGTAGCCAATTCTCCCTTCTCGCCTCCCCTGAAAAAAGCCTCCAAAGTTTTGATTTCAATTGGAACTATGAAACTGTGTTTTTTTTTTAATTAAAAAAATGAGTAAGTAAAATAATGTCCTACGAACCTATCATGAAGGATTGCACAAGTTCACTATTACTAAGTAAGATGAACTAAACCTATGAGGGAGTAAATCTCGGATCCTAGCCAGTGTCACTGAATCCTTTAATACTCCGTAAGCTTGCGTACATTTAACTTCACCATTTAATTTTAACAGGATTCAAAACTATAATTTTTCATATGTATATGAATTTTTTAACCAGTTTAACTATACAAATGAATGTTTTGTTTAATTTTTAGTACACTTTCAATTTAGTCTTTGTTTATTTGTTTATTTATTTATTTTTGTCAAAAGAGAGGCTTGTAGCCAAACTTTCAGTTAGTCTAATCTGATACTCCCAATAGAATTGAAATGGCCCAAGACCAATCCAATACAAATGAACATATTTCCATTTAGCAATTAATTACCCAACCCAGGTTGCATTAGCCCATATTGATTTCCTCGAAGTTCCCCAAGAGCCCAAACGATTATTTGTTATGGTCAGATTCTTCCAACAGAAGGTGACAGACAAGTCAGTCCTCCTCCATTACTTGCCCACACAACATTAACCAGGCCCACCCATTGGGCTTTTATATCTTTCTTTTTCTTCTAATTTGAGCTAATTTCTAATGAATACGTCAAAAAAAAGAAATAGTAATAATAATTCTAACCCAAAAATATAAAATATTGGATAGAACTAAAAAGTGCACAAAGTTCATTAAGCTGTAAGCGTAAACAAGAAATTAACCATTAAATGTGAAACACGAGGACAATACAATGATAAATATTCTAAAAGCATCGCTATTGGGTAAGTACAAGAATAGATCACATACAGGATCAAGACCCTAATGTCAGAAATTCATCGAGTTGATGTGCATGGATCGAAGAAGACAATCAACTCACATTTGTGTCCCCTCGTTTCCCCAGTCATTGGTGCCCAAGTTTAAGTACTCATATGATCTCGTGACCCCCGCTAATCAAGAAGGCCCTTAATTTGCAGAAGAACACTTCCAAAGATGGCGGCTGTTAGCGCTACCAGCCTACTGGTCACATGTCTCAATTTTTTGTGTCCTAATTAGTGTTCTAAATATAACAAAATAAATAACTTCTATAATAAGATCGATAATTTTTATAATAAAAATTAAAAATTATTTTTTTATTATAAATATTATTAGTATTGTTATAAAAATTATAAATTTTATTTCAAAATATTAAAAATCTGACACATAAACTTTTTCTTTTTCTCGCTGAAAATCGCACCCTTCACTCAAAACACATTCACAAGTATGCATGCGGCCTGCTTTTCTGGCCAGTTCAGCCATGTCTTGTTGGTGAGTCTCCTCCATGTAAATGTATTCATGTTACGTTATAATCCCTCTTTTGTACAGCATATCACCGCCTTCCTCTGGTGAATAATTAAAGGCCGGTTGCCTTGCCATATAATCGCCTTCACCGGATGCGATCAAGGCCTCAGCATCCCAGTACCAAGGGTAAACGCAAGGCGATGAAATTGATGATGAAAATGAAGATGGATGAAGTATCACAGAACCCCAATCTCTGGCTCCAAGTTTTGCTTCCTTCAATCTCCTTCTAATTAGCAGGCTTCCCACATCTTCTTTTCTCAGTTCTGATATGCTTCTGAGTATTGAAATGCAGAGTAAGAGCACCAAGACTGCATCTTCTTCCGGCAAAAATTCTACTATCAATAGCTTCCAGTTTAGAAGAGCTGTTGCTCTTTCGGTCGGATTATCTTCGTTGGATCGGATTAGCGTCACAAAGCTTGCCTCGTCTTCGTCTTCCTCAATTTCCTCTTTCTTTTCCTGCTCTTCTCGTTCTTTACTTTCTGTAATAGCTTTCTTCTTTTGATATTGCATTCTTCGCCCTTTTAGCAACTTCAACTGCAAGCCGAGGACATTTTGTTATATGAATTTAGTTTTTGCTAAGACGTAAATCAACATATTCTAACAAATATGCTGAAATCTCTAACTCACCGTTGAATCTGGAGATGTTTGGTTTGTCAAGCAAAACCTGAGGTCAGGTGTAGATGTCGACTCGTCCCAACTTATCAGTAACTCGTCCCCAGTTGACAAATGCCAAGCAGCTTGCCAATGCTCTGGAGGCTCTTTTGGTGTTGCTGTTCCCACTACTTTCTCTGTACTAATGCCAACAACAACAAAAAGGAAAAGCATTAAAATTTGATTATATCAAGGAAATTTAAAACACCAGACAAGCATCTCTGGGAGTTGCTAGGAAAGTAACTTGTTATCAGATCCTCGATCAAAATACAATTTCAAACCACATACCAGGTGCTTTGCCAATTGAACCGGCCACGTATGACCAACCACCTTCACGTATCTCGATGATCCTGTCGTCCCATTTTACATTAGATGGAGTTTCACCTCCTCTCCTCCAGAACCCTTCACCCACTCTACATAGCAACACACAAAGGAAAACATTCTATTGTCATCTCTGGCAATCCTACATGAATAAAATTGCCTGCCAGTCCTTAGCTGCAGAGGACAAATTACCTTATACGAACAACAAAGCACTCCCTCCCTGCATGATCAAGAACAGTGCGAGCCAACCACCGGCCTTCCTGTGGCTTGTAATTGTTCATCCTCAGAATCACATCCGATATCATGGCACCCGAGTCATCTGTGACTCTATCCGGGACACATTTCAACAAGTATGGTGCTTGAACTGGTGGGGTAATAGAAGCGATAATCCTCACTTGTTTACTAATTTCTTTTTGAAGAGTTAGCGATGGTGCTCTTAGCAAATCATTCCAAAGAAATGTAGTCGTGCCCTCCAACTTACTCACTCTGAAACAGCCAGGACTACGTTTATGTAGCTCAAGGATTATTCCTCTGGTGCTAAACTCACAATAGAGATGTGATGCCTTTTGCCATGATTTTAAGGAGAAATGGGAAATTGGCTTATCGATCACCAGCTCTTTGTGACATCTTACCATTTGCAGACGCAGAAACTTGTGTTCTGTGTCCTCTTGCATTTCCTTCATCCCAGAGTTGAGCCTTACAGACACACACACCTGACTTTAAAACAATAAATTCAACATGCAAAGCAATGTAAACAAGTGGAGCCGTGCTTTTCAACACCATATTCTCTCACACAGTTTGAATTCTCCATGATTTTGATAATTCTTTTGGCCATTTTATAAAGCTTATGAACCAAGCTATGACAAAATGTTCCTAGTGGGAAAATTGTTGGCTGGAAAAAAAGAGTGTAATAAACATACCTCCAGTAGGAACCTGGGCATCAGGGCCTTGTATTTGTTGTTGGCATCTGTTTCCGAAACTTCCCAGTAAATTGGAGGCTTCACTGAGACAAACCCATCGAAATCTATAGGCCCACCAGCTTTCTCATAAGGTTGATCAAAGGCACATTCCCAAAGCTTCTTCGTCTCCTCCACCTCCGACTTGTTCACAGCCTCCCATAATTTCACCACCTTTCCCATATCAGCCTCCATCTCCTCCAAATCTTTTGCATATACGGTTGGGTAGCTCTAATAATTCCACATCACAAGAAGTTTCCCATAAGAATGTGAGTGAGATGGACTGGGGACCAAATGGCATAATAGAAAAAGTATGAAAAAATTTGACCAAAAAAAAGGAAAAAAAGAAAAAGTATGAAAACTCTTATCTTTTGTTTGTTTTAAGCATTAGGAAGGAATAGGAAAGAAAACTCAAAACCCAATGTATTTTCCATTGTTTGGCAGCATCAGAAATGTATTAGAAAAGAAAGGTCTCATCGTGTCAGAAGTAGCAGCAACAAGTCAACAATCATTTGAAAAACCAAAATAAACAAAAAATTGAAAGCATATTGACTTAACAGCCCCAATCTATTTCATTAGTTATGGAGATAATTATGAAATTTTAATATATTATTTAATTATTTATAAAGATATTTTTTAATTTTTTAATATTTTTTTATTATTTTCTCATACAATATATATATAAATTTTAATTTTTTATCATTTTTTCACAATTTTCTTTTCTTATAATTTTCTGTTTTATAATTTTTTTTCATTAAAATCATACAATTCAAAAAGAGGGTTAGCTTAGAAGCCAAATGCGCATTTGGTTAAACATTTTTTTAACCCCTTGTTGAGCAAAAAATAAAATTTTTAAGGGAAACAACCACTGTGATAGACAGGTTGCAATTATTTGTTTAATAATTTCAAAGATGAATGTAACTTTGGCTTGCGAAGGAACGGAAATATTTACTTCGAATTAGAAAAAGCAAAGGAAATTCTAACGCCTTTCCGCAAAAACATCATTATCTAAAGAAAATAATTTTTAAAAAAAAACTAAGAGCCTTCTCGAAAGCTTAAAAGAAGAACAAAAATCCACGATACACAATTCAATGTATGTGATGGACTAAAGTAAACAAATTGCAAAGAAAAGAACGAGACGAAACTGAAGGCAATGCCCACCAGAGAAGAACATGTTAAAAAGACGAATGTGTGACGGAAAATGACAACTCCCCCACCACCCTTTATTCTATTTTCCTTTCCCAAACACATGATTTGTTTTTTGGATTGATTGATTGATTGATCGACTGACCAAACACATGAATTAAATAGTGAAAAGTTGGAACTTACAAAAGAAAATAGACCAAACTGATGTAATAATATGTAGAGTACTGTTACGTTTTAGAAGAAACGTTTTAAAAGAAAATATGTTTGAATTATCGGTCGAATATAATCAATCGAATTTAATGTACAACAGATTGAATTGCATGTACAACTAAATATAAAAAGTAATTTTCTTTTTATAATTGGTTGTATATACAATTCAGTCGGTTGTACATTAAATTCGCCTAATCACATTCAAGCAGTATTTTCAAGCAGTATTTCGGGCGTTTCTTCTTTCGAAAATATAGTTTTTTCTTAGTATGTATTAGCAATATTATACAATGTAAAAACATTAAAATGGGGCGAAAAAATCAACAAAAATAGAACAAAATGCAAAACCAAAGAAAAGGTGGATTTCTAAGAAGCTAAATTGAGAAGTAGAACCAAGAACGGAGAAAAACCCACCTGATGGGTCACCCACATAAGCAGAATATCCAAACAAGGCACTAAACGGGAACAGTGTTGATCCCTGAGTCTCTGCAACAGATACAGGCATCCTCTGTACCTTTGTCTGGCAGCAATCAAATAGACAATCTCACCCATGTATGGCCATGTAAATTTGCTGCACACAATTCTTTGCTTCTCAATTTCACTCAACATATCTTCATTCGAGCCAACTTTTGGGTGTTGATGAGGTTCTGCTGCAATATCATCAACTTCATTCTCAAAAGATTCACTTGGGTACCTACTCATCCACTGTCGCTTGCATCTCATCAATGCATACTCTTCATTTTCTTCATCAAAGACCGCCGGCTTGCCTATCAGTTTTGAGAACCTTGTCCCACAGTACTGCTTGTAACTCTCCTGCAACACAAACTTCTACATCTTACTGTTTGGGGGAGAAATGCCATGACAACATGTTAGCCCAAAAAGGAAAAAAGAAACGTTCTTTGAGCTCCAGACACGTCAAAGTGCACGTGGAAAGCACGCAGTAAGTACGTAGTCTATTCAACTATTCAACGATAAATAATAATAATAAGAAGAAGAAGAAGAAGCAGGTAGCTTACGGAATTCAAGGTGTGACAGAACCAAACCCACTCGACATCAAGAGGAGGAAGGAGCATAGGAGGGGTTGACCCCGCCGTGGTCAGATCAGAAACCAACGGCATCCAGAGCATTTCATACCTGAAAAATTAATCAGGGTCGTCGAATAAGATTACTTTCAATTAATCATCGAAGTAAGCTGATGATCACATCATTTCACATAACCTTCTTATGGCTTCAACAACGGTGGCTCTCTCGTGAAGCCACTGGGACTCGCCGACGGTTCTCAAAAACCGGATATTTCGTCTGGCTGCCGAGACAAGATCCACGCTAAAACGCACCGTTTCGACCTCCGATATCTCGCTGAGTGTTCTGGCGGAGATGCTGTCCGACATCATGGACAGAGACTGCATGTTTATGTTTATGTTTTTTTTTTTTTTTTCTTGAAGTCAAATGAGCATTTAATGTAGTGGGTGAAGGGGGGAATTTAAGTAATGATGAGATTAAAGCTGTGCGACAAAGAGAATAATTTATACGAGGAGGTGACAGACGGAGAGTTTTTTAAGGTGGTCAGCCACGTAACGTGCTGGGGGCGTTTCGCCGGTGGCCTTGTCGGGAAATCGAACAGCTTGGATAATTCCATTGCTTTGCTAATTAATCATGACTAGCTTAACAATTAACTTTCACACTAATTTACTTTACAGCACAATTATAATACTAACAAAATTAATGTCTCAAAATTTATTTAAATATAATTATATTTTAATTTTTTATAATTATTGTGATATTTTTTGCGGTAAAAGAATAATAACATGTATTTCATTTTTTATTAAAAAAATATCGTGATAATTGCAAAAATTTAAGACGCCATTGCATGCAAGCAAAAATTCCAACAAAAATTTTTACTATTTTAACCTTTTCCTTTACTTTGTGATATAACATTATGTAATGATGATTTATTATTTGTCAATTAAGAGAGACACATAATGAAATTAAGAATGACAAAGAAAGAGAAGGAGAAGAATTTTCTTCTTCTCATAAATTTTATATTTTTATTTTTTTACACTTTTATTTTTTAAAATTAGAACTTAGAAACTATAAAATAAGAGTCTAACCAATGTTGCCTCTTAGGAGAAAATAACGAAAAAAATTACTTACTCTTTTTTTATAAAATTTAGTATTGACATTTGTTTAAAAGTCGCATAAAGTCTACAAATTCTACTTCATTAATTCTGTGGGCAATCATATGGTTCCCTATGCCGTGTTTTTTCGCGTGTTTTAGTGGAAAGTGTGTTTACTTATGCTATTAAGAAAATGGCCAAAATGGATTTCGGTTTTTTTTAAAGCTCCGCAGACGGAACCAAATTATGTAGCCATCGACCGAAAAGTCAGGCCACTATTTAGTGGGCCTTTTTTCCGCCTAATATTTTAGTCTAAAGCCACATGTCAACATGTGACCAAACGTAAAATGTAAATGGTTACAGGCACGCCAGAACAAAAGGCATTCCATTTGTCTGATCAAAAAAAGAAAAAAGGCATTGCATTTGTGCCAAAAAATGTCATCATGAGGTGAGAAAGCACTAACATTGGCCATCTGTCACCAAGCATGGCCCACTTTATGAATCGTCTTTTAGATCAGCCACTGCGCACGTTGAAGTTAATGATCAAGTTTGATGATTCATCGTCCACGGCAGGCTGCAAAAAGTTGCTATCCATTGGCTGGTGGCTTGTCCATGTGTTGCTAGTTGCAAAAGACAGACTATCACATATGGTATGATATACAAATCATTCTTTACACAACCTAATGAGTTGACTACAGTAATTAAACATCTTGAATTCTGTGAAAAAAAATCTATAATAAAATAAATTTTTCTACAGTCAAAATTTCTTCGAAAATTTCTTAGATCAACGATAATTTCAGTATTGTAAGTGAGAATTAGTCTTACACACAAAACAAACAAAAACACCACATGTTAGACACAAAAAAAAAAAACAACAAATCATTCTTTATGCACGACCAAATACAATTACACTGATTAACCATTTTCCTTCAGAAACGCTGAGTTTTCAAATGTAGTCTTTCATCTTCTGAAACAGCAAATACATAGGGGGTCTTTAAAATGGTGACCATACGAATTAGCCAAACAAAACATCACGGATCAAACTAAACTGATTGGAAATAGAAGTTCCCGCTAACTTTATCCACATGGACGGTGCAATAAATTTCCTCCTATCTTTTCATCTTTATCCTGTACAAATTGCTATAAAATCTCAAATATGCCCATTTTCAAGATTAACAGTCCAATTCAGTAGCAGCGATAGTTAGCTCATTCATTGGAGTAAACCTCAATTCAAAAGAACGATTCCATTGTCTTCGATAGGTGCTTTGCTTACAATAATGCTTGTATGGTGAAAAACGTAAAAACGTAATTTCTGAAGTTCCTGTATTTCTGTGAGATGGCTAATTATGTTGGAATAAAAGAACGGCATTGAGGCCTCGTGTGCAGAGTGCTCTACTTGTTAGGGATCCTACAAGGCTCCAACACAACAGTACAGACCGAAACATCACAACTGTACAGACCAAAATATGACACTGGCACCCAAAAGGTAACCAAAAAAAGAAAGAAGACATGGTTCCCTCAGAGAATACAGAAAAATTAACTACATGGAAATGCTAGATGAGGCATACCAGAGTCACATAGTCTATCAGTTAATTTTTTTTTTTCTTTCAAATTCTATACATCTTTTACGATCCGACAGTCCAGATCACTACGTGATTCCCAAATGCCTCATCAAGCATTGCCAACAATCTTTTCTGATACAGAAAAAGAATCAGTCACTCTAAATGATCAGCATTAGCATGGTTGACAAGAAGCATCATTGCGAACACCTAATATAACAAAAAGTAAAAGAACACAATAATCAGGTGTACCAAAACTAATACAATGTCAAAATCCCAAAACATGTAGGAATAGAATATACATCAAAATAATGAACTCAGCGCCCAAAACTAATTAGATGATAACCACCAACTCAACCAAAAGCCACATTCAAACCAAGTACAGAACCAGATGAACAATGGCAAAAAAATAACCAGTTCCCTCAGAAAATGAGGAGAGTTTGCTCAATCACAACATTACTAGAATAAATCACCATCATTTGATGTCCATCGAAGGGAACATCTTTACACACTTAAACTACATCTATGTATTGTGTCATGCAGAGCAAAAACTACAACTTATGACAAAATAACACAGATTAATGACCAAATACACATAAATGCATAGCCTTTTGAATCATAAACAGTGATAATATGCTAAATTCTTGATGATTCAAGTTCAACACAAACCCCCAGAAAGTTAAAAAGCATTAAAAGGTCATGAATATAAGTAAATCAACTTGTAATATGAACAGATCAAAAGAATAAACAAAACCCATCTACAGATTTGAAGAGAAAAAAGAGGGAATTGATTGATTGATGAAGTTCAGCTCAGATAAATGTTGGATAGAATTAATTCCCAGACCTTGAAGAAAAGGTCTCATAATGAGCTGGGATTATACCATTTATCATCCTCGCATAATCTCCATCAATTTTCTCACATTAACACAAAATTTAACGAAAAAGAAAAGAGAATTAACAAAAACTATTAAAAAAAAGAGAGAGGCAGAAGGTATAATGGACGGAGAAACAGGGTGGGTGAAGAGGAGGAGGTGGAAGAAGTGGGGGTCTGAGCGTTTTATACGGCGGAGCCGATGTGAAACGCGGAATTAGGGTTTCTACTTCCCCTTACTTGTTATTACAGGCATGCCCTCTATTGAAACATGGGTAAACGGGTCAAATAGTAACCCCATATATCCGCCCTGCTTAGATCAGCCCGACCCGGTGTTTTCCTTAAATAGGGCGGTTTTGGACCTGTAAGCTTACAAGTCTTTCTTCTAGTTCTTGGTAACCACTGCTTGTCAGCCCTCAAAGGTTCGTGGGTCAAGTAAACCAGGCTTAGGCCTGAATTATGAGGAGGAACGTTGGTCCAGGCCCCACGTTTGTCTTTGGATTGCACAAACCCAACTCATTTTTGTCCGACATATTACGACGCTGCCATAACTTCCAGCAAGATTTTTGTATTTATATAGGGTCTCATAATAAACTTAAAAAAAAAAAAAAAAAAGAGGTCTTTGTATTGATATAAAAATACATTTAGTGAGATTAAAAAACCAAAAAGAAAAAACTTGTGACTAGTATGATTTCAGCAGTTAAAGGTTTAATTTTTATGCGTTTCATTTCAAATTCAAATTTCACTAGTTATTAATCATGTCTTTTATAGACAAGTGACATATGAGTTTTATTGTAAATTTCTGATAATCTATAAGTGCCCTTAATTTTGAGTTGGAAACACCCTTCTAACATCCAAACATTATTCAACCCAAAAACAAAAAAAAAAAAAAAACAAAGGAAAAAACATTTAGTACACTATTTTTTTTTTGGGATTTTTTTTCTCTATAAATACTTTAAATTTCATCTCGCAGGACAGGAGGTGATGACTGATGTCTCGTGTCAATTGCATTTGCTTTTATTTTTATAATTTATTTCTCCTAAGGGAATCACGGGTTGTTAATTCAATTTGATGCAACAAGATATTACGTAAAATTAACATGCATCCATAGATTATGAAAAGCTTTAATTTTTGAAACAAAGATAAAAAAAAAAAAAAAGCATTCTTTAGTCCTAAGCTCAATTTCCTCAACTATAAGCTCAAGTGATCACCATTCCCCTTTAGACACGTATGCACCTCCCTATCCACTCCATCATTATATCATACAAACTCCCCCAGCTCAATCTCAATCCACCCCATCTTCACCCTAACATGTGAATTCAGTTCAGTCCTTCCTTTTCCTTCAGGCGCCCTCCATTTTTAACACAAGTTTACTTCTATTTCTGGCTTGGAAAAGACTCTGTCTTGAGATTTAAAGTTACCCAACTACAAGTGATGCTTTCTGAGGGTAAACAGGCTCAGCAAATTGGACAATAAGATAGGCCCCATAATTTGGTTCAGGAGACACCATCCTAGTATTGAACTGATCTACGAACAAGAGTGGCAGCCACCAAATTGTTCTAAGTTTAACAATGTTTCCGAACCTGGAAAAGAATGGGAAGAAATTTAATTACAATTCCATCTAGGGCATTCAATTACTTTGTGTATTTTGCAATAAGGGACTTACCAAGACCAGTAGAGTTGTCAAAATGCAAACCTTGAATCAGGTACATGGAATTCCAATGCCAGTAAAGGGGAATAGTGCTGGCCCAAAAAAAGGAATTATAATTGATATCTCCCTTCCGCTAAAAATGCAACGTTTCTTGTTTGTTGATCTCTCTGAAAGAAAAAGGAAAAATACCTTCATTTATAATGCAAACCAAGAGAAGACAAATCATGAAAAGAAAAATCGAGCAATTGTAAAATCACTTCTAAACCCTAGACCCTATAGTGTAAGTGCGTAACTATGAACATTGAATATAGCAAATTAGAAGACTCAGATAAAGCTGACGAGGTTGGAAGCAATGACTCCCGACTTCTAACTGAAAAATCTGAAATTTAAACCCCAGATTATGGATTGATTTACAAGCAACATGGACAAACAGCCACATTATATTATCAGGTGACAGCAGCTTTAGGTCACTTGTGCATTCACAGACAATGGATCAAATACGAACTCTATGATTCATATTTGATCCACCGCCTGTGCATCCATAAGCAACCTTTATAATCATCTTCCACACATTTTAGAATTCAAGGACTGGGTAGGTTTAGACATATTCGTGGTGTATATATATAGGTAGAGACTAATTTGTGGTAGATCTAGTGAGCGTTTGGACAGTGAATGAATCAATATCGTTAACGTGACGACATTTCTCGTTGTCCTTTTTGGTTCATATTACGACATGAAGTGAACATATGAGCACATCGAACCCACATTTCCATTGCCAGATTCAGGGATTCTGCACCCATTATATTGCACTGAAGACATATAGTTGAAAAAAGTATGGAGCCCATGCATGTTCTTTCATGGCATATGTAAGAAAGAAACGAAAGAATCAATGAAAAAGCTTACCACTTTGGCTTGCAATATATACTTTTGGTATATACTTTCTGTCCCTTTCTTTTTTTTCCCCATATCTTTCCAGTATGTCTACTGAGAAGAATCCGATGAACAGTAGAACACCCATCTTGAAGAGTTAAAATTTGGAAACTTGTATGACTCACTTCAATGCCTTCGACGACAAACCTTTGAAAAATAAACTTGAAGATCAACAGAATTCTGAGAATCATGTTGATAAATTCGGCAATCATAAATTTTAATAATATACATACTTGCCTTGAAGGTCTCAGCCAAATCTCTGCCACATCTATTTGAAATCCCATGATAATACGTATCACTTAATGCAATTCTTCTTTGCAAGTCTTAGAAGGTGTAGAATCAAGGGAAATTTTTTTAAGATTAAGATACTCCCATAAAATATCATGTATTAAATAGACATTTTATTATCTAAACACAACATGGAAACATTAATTTAACCAAACAGTATAATTTCATTTTAGTGATCAATAACAGTGATTAGCAACAACAATTAGTAACAGTAGTCAACAATCAGCAATTAATAATAATAAGAAAAATGAGCAACAACTAAACCAAACATGGGGTTATATGTACAGCAATGTGATCTTCTAATGCAAGTGAAGAAAGACATTCAATATAAATTATAACACTTCATTTATGATTGTGGATGTCTGTCGCTATATATCTGGTATATATATATATGTTAGTAATTAATGCACTGCACATTTTGATTTTTTTTTGGTACAAGAAAACATAAACAGTTACATGCGCAGCTACCAGGCTGACCACTGTGTCAAGATTTCCCCCACGATGCCTTTGACCAATTCAACAACTTTGCCGCCCAAGAACAGATCAGGCTAGGCTATGCGTGTTCGAGATTGCGGCGACATACACTTTTCATTGATATTGGCCCAAATTAATTTAGGTTTAACTGCATATTTTTGAACCTTAAAGCAGGCTGGGCTGGCTCAAAGTCCACCCATTTAGTTTCCAGATCATGTGGGTTCCGAAGCCCATGACCAGCAAGAGCTTCTTTTTTGTTTTTTTTCTCTTTTTTTTTGAGAACGGAGCAAGAGCTTTGTTTTTAAAGGCGGCGCATGGACATTACTGTGGATTCTCAAGCGTCTTAGTATTGCTGGATCTTATTGAACTTAGGAGTGCTCGACAAAATGAGGCAGCCAATTGGGACTTAATTTCTGCTTTTGCTGTTCAATGTTTAATGGGTTCATAGTTTGTAATTCATTACTATTTCAATAGTGACTGCCAGGTTGTCCCTGGGCCAGGCAACCAGGTCTAGCCTCTGTATTGTTTGTGCCTGTAGCATGATAACTATGTATATTCCTCTGATAAATTAACAAGTTAGGGAGAATGAGGTACTTGTGCTTCCATATTGCATGTCCCACTGCACTCTTACGGTTGCATGTCCACGAAATTTTTATGTATTAACAGAGTCTCTCCTGAAATTCCACCCCACCCCCCACCACCCCCTTAAAAAAAAAAGGAAAACGATACTGAAATGAAATATGGACCACTTTCTAATTAAGTGTAGTTAAGCAAGTACACAGCTAAAAAGGGCCATATTGATCTTAGCCATGTACATTAATGATCAATGTTTTGGCGTGCAAACTGGGTGAACTAGCTGGGATTGAGAGGAAGGATGGAAGAAGAGGCAAATAGCTGATATATCGTCCATTGCAATCCCTCTCCTCTTGTGTTTCCACGCACGGGCAGCAGACTCGACCAAACGCTTAGCTGCCTTTGCTCTGTCTGGTGTTGACGATACAATCTGCATGGCCTCTTGATTGGAGATAACATCCCACACCTACACCAGAAAAAAAAATAATAAGAAAATTCAATCTATTTCCAGCATAAGATCTATGTTTTTTTGGGTCAAAAATGTGGTAGAGTGGATGTCTGAGGTCAGGAATACTTTGATGATGATCATTTGTATAATCATGATAAAAGGTTAAAACCCCTTCTAATATGTGTTTTCGCTAGATTTCGAACCCCTAACATTATAGATGAAATTCACCTAAGACCAGTCTAATTACCACCTAAGCCAAACGACATTAGTCTAGCATAAGATTATGTTAAAGACTAATGCATACAAAAAAAAAGGTATTTTTAAGAAATGGGGGATGGCAATCTTGTATGCTCCTTGGGGTCATATTAGGCTTTTGCGATTCGAGACATCAAAAATTAATCCAACTATCATACCCCATCAGTTGCCAGTATAACAAATTGATCTCTGCTCGTAATATGCCTCTGTGTCACTTCTGGAACAGAAATAAGTCCAAAATGCTTGACACAATAGTCCCCAAATGCTCTAGACATTGCCAGCCCTGGTGACTCCTCATCCGGCAGCCAAACTCTGTGAACTCCCGGTTCATCTTCTAGACAGAACACCCGTCCATTGGATCGAAGTATTCGTTCCGCCTCCTCTGCAAAACAGGACAATCATTACTGTAAGAATCAATCAAACAAGTTATTTGCTTCCATATTCAGCCACAGGGAAGGAATGGAGGAGCAAGTGGCAAGTAACTAACGAGGTAAATTGGGCTTGAAATCGATAGTAAGCTGAACCGGGATTAAGCTACCATCATCGGATATGGTAGCTAACACAGCTCGAGAGTCGCCAACATTCGCCACAAAAATGAGTTCGCCCTGGCAGACAGAAATCAGAATGTGATCATGATCAACTTTGTAACAGAATCAAAATAACAAAGGAAATATCGATTATGGTATTACCTGTCTAACAATTGTCAAGGCGGTAGTTCCACTGTGGAATGAATCCATGTGACGATGGTTCTCTAGCTCTTGATCAACAGCAGCACAAGCTTTTAGATAGGAATGTTTCCATATATTAAATCTATGATGCTTTTTATCAGTTTCCAAGTCAATATCCGGATCGAACGAAGCTTGATCAAGCTCCTCCTGCCAATTACACAGCAGAGATGTAGGCATAGATTCCCGGACTTTCTTTGCCACGAAATGGCCCCATGGACCGTGCCCATCGAATATCCCACAAAACATCATGTCTGCTTGGCATCCGAACTCCTGCTCCCAACAATCCAAAAACTGGCACTCAAAATCATAGTAAACAAAAGAACATGACAACACAATACATCAACCAATAATGCAACAATCCAATGCTCCGTGCTTATTTACCTCCCATACAATGCAGCAATCCTGGTTCACTCCTTTCTCGCCCCGCTTTGAGAAAACTGATGCAGAGTTTTTTGACCCAACAACGTTTAAAAAGCCAGAAGACCGCAATATCAATTCATTCTTCTTCGCTTCTTTTGCCATTGCTTCTACAACTTCTCTTCCATCTCTATTCCCATTGTTCTTCCCTTTCCTTATCGAAAGGGACTGTGCCAATCCATTGAATATTGAGGATATACGCCCCATTAACTTCGTCCAATACAACGAACCCCACGCGCTCTTCCACCCTTTTTGTAGATCAAAAACCTGAACACTCCAAAAGAACAAGACAAAGAATTATCAGTAATGTAAGCCTAGTTGCAACTTGTTTTTTACTCTAAATTCTTTGGCTAAGAACCAAACGGTGGATAAAGACATTGATTTGGTTGGAAAGTTAACACGAGTATCATATGATCTGACTCAGAAAGTTAAGGATCTAGCAATTTAATAACAGTAAAATACAAAGCCCGTGAGCCTGAGGAACGTCACAGAGAATATTCAATCTGACATGGAATTCCAACATTGCATTTAGAATTCTATAGAAAAGCTTAAAAATATGAGAAAGCAAACAAGAATAGGGAAATAGCCCACAGAATTCCCAAGCTATTCCACTACGCACCATGCGTTGGGTTTCTGACTTGCGAGTTGCCACTACTGGTTGGCTAAGTTCGGTTGAGATTTTTGAGATTTTCAATCACAAAAGAACAAGTTTCATGGCGACCCTATTGTTTGTTTGATAAGAAAGTGCAGGAAAGAAAGTTTTCAGAGAAAACAATAAAAAAAAAAAAAAAGAAACACTTGTTAATCATTAGCTGAATTCCAACTTGCTTGCAGATCTTCTCATCAACAAAACCAAACTCATATTTTTGTTATCTGGAGAAAGGAAATTCCAGTAAAGGACTACAAGTAAAAGTTTAGATCTTGTTATTCTAACATTCCTTGACATATGCCATGGCTAAAAAAAAAAAAACAACCTTAAAACAAATGAACACAGTTATTTGCATGAACAGAAAATTGAGAATTCCCATCATTTTTTCCATTCCAAATCTTCCCAAAAACCAAAAAAACAGAATAAACAGCCAAAAAAAGGCTCATTTAAATCTTCCCACGTGCGACAACCCAACAAAAAGAAAAACCGAAAACTCAAAATTCAAAAACCAAAAAAAGAAAGAAAAAGTCTTTGCCTTTATTTGCCATTCTGTTTTCTTTCACTTTCTTAGAAACCAAACGAAAAACAGAAACCTCAAATTCCAGCGGCAGCCTTAATACCACGAGCGGGAATAGTCTAGCACGCAAAACATGCGAGATACCTCGTGCCAGGAGAAAAAAAAGAAAAAACAAAGAAAAACAGAAACGAGAAGGAAACAAAAAATGGAGACGACCGAAAGACCTTGGAGGAAAAAAGATCAGAGCTTTGGAGTCTGACGGATGCTTTGCCAGAGAGATGGTCCAAGGTTCCGGGAATTGGAGCAAGAACTATGGACGGAAGAGGTGAGAATAATTCGAGAAAGAGAGTCCAGAGGAGGAAGGCAACAATCCATAGTGTGCTAGAAGAAGCCCAATTTGGTCGTTTCTACCCTTTTAACTATGGAGAAGATGTAGCAAAGACACGGGCTTTTACTGTTGTACAAAAACACACGGAAAAAACACTTTTGTGTTTTAGTGGTGTCTTGTTTTTGTACTGTATTTCTAAAGGTTCGTTCTTTCTTTCTTTCTCTGCAACTTATCAAGGCTTGGCCTTTTTTTGGTATAAAATGCTCTGTTGCTCTTTTCTTTTTCATATATATATTTTTTAATTTTTCATTATCTTTTGCTCTTTTCTTTTACATATTCTTATTTTTTATTATTCATTTTGTAGTAGTTAAAAAATATGGGTATAAATGTTTTTTTTTTCTGGTGCAGGACATAATTGTTATTGTAATTGCATATCCTTGTCATTGATCAAGTCCAACTGCTGGGTTGCAACAGTTGGGTTCTGTTTGTGATACCAGAGCTATGTGCTCATTGTATGTATAGCATATTTTTTTTTTATCACCTTGTGCTCTACGAGTTAAAGATTTATTCGTATTATAAAATTATGAAATTGAATCACTGTAAAAATATTTGATGAGATTAAATATATATTTTACTTTATAAGATTCAAAGTAGTCGATGACAAATCATAAGATTTGTTCTCTTGTAGTTTATCAAAGACGCTAACTTACCTTGTAATGCATATTTAATGTAATTCTTACTAATGAATTTATACGATACTACTACTAATTTTCTCATTTTATGCACCAAAAGAAGCATGTTTTTCTAATTATTTATGGGATGGCTGGAAGCTAAAATCATATGGGATCGGCAAGCGAGGTAAAAGTTTGTCTGTATTTCTCCGTATTTCTATCCATTAGGTCAAGTATGCGCATTGGTTCTTCTTTTTGATAAGAAAAAAAATAATCCGATGGTAGGTAGGTAGATATTAGTTTCGGTATCACCTGTACTTTTGTTTAAAGAAGATTATAGAACTTACCAATACTTCACCAATATAACTCGTTTAGGAATAAAAAAATTACATCAAGATCCCAACAGACAACAAATGTCATCAGTTTAAGCTAATTTACATGTGAACCGACGTCCTCTTAGAGTGTGATTTGATAGTATAAAATTGAATAGATATAAAATTGAATAGAAAGTGAATGAAAAGAAAAATAAATAGAAAATAATACAGTAATGATAATGTTATAATTGATAAAAAGTAATAATTAAAAAATTGTGAGAAAGTAAATAAATAATAATTTATAAAAAAAAATAAAAAATAATTATTTAAATTAATAAAAATAAATAAAAAATAAATATAAAAATTTAAAATTCTCTTTTCTTTTTCTTTTCTCTTAAGAAATAGCTAAACATGGTTAAAAAACAAATTATGTGGGGGATTTGGTCATTTGAATGAATTATGATTCTGTCTCAATTGTCTAAGTTGGCAGGATCAGGTCAACTATTGTTAGCCAGAATTATGGGGGAATGGTACTATTTCTTTCAACAAATTTTCTGGACAATAATTAAGAACACGGGACCAACCCTCCCCTGTCAAACATAAGAAATTTTACGGGAGAATAGATGTATTTTGAAATTTCTTTGATGGGAGCTTTCGATGTGAAAGGCTACTCGGAATGTTGAGGCAATTGACAGGGATGGGCGAGCGCAGCTCATTGATGTTTCCAACATGATTTATTTTGAAAAATGCAAGTTTTTGAACAAATCACGAAGAGTATTATTGTAAACTTAATCAAATGTGTATTCAGAGTTATTTGTTTATCATTAAATTGACACTCATATATTAATAAGAATGTACCTTGTTGAGGCATTTAATCTAAGAAAAATATTTTGACTAAAAATTGAAAAAAAGAATTGTCTTTTTTTGAATAATATTATTCATTCCGATTAAATATCACGATTAAACTCTTAAATATACTTATAAAAAAAGAGATAAAATTAAAAAATAATGAAAAAAAATTATCAAATATAATATTTTTAAATTTTATTTTAATTTAATTTTTTTAATATATTCATTACAATTTATAATATTAATTTGGGATAAATATTTTTTTTTTTAAGAGAAGTTGGCCATGACCTATGGCATTTTAAACATGTCCATCTATATGCAAGAATATTTAGAAAACCTTCAAAATTTGGGGGCTACATATGCCAAGGATTAGCTCTTTTGGGAAATATTAAGACTTTTTTTTTTTTTTAATACTGTTTTAATGGAAGAGATAACTATACTGTACTATAAAAACTTATCCGTATTTTTATACATTAAAAAACCAATCAATGCGAGCCTCGTTGGCCTACCATTAAATTTAAATTTCCAGAAACAAATAACAAACGGTCCACGGCTTAAAATGTCCGTCACACAACCAAATAATTAGGGCGGAGAAGAGGAGCCTTGAAAGATATTTTGTGTCGTTTAATATATTTTCTATACAAAAATTACCGATAATGTCACCTTTTAAATCATTTTTAATCAAACACGTGGCCGTATATCAGCCAGCAGCCTCTCTTCTGGGACCAACAAAAGCCTCCTCATTTGTTTGAACATGTAATACTGGCGCAGATCATGCTTGAATTGATAATGATGGACGATTATTGTTTTAAGATCGAAATCTTCTTAGCAACGTAATTGGTAGCCGCTCGTGAGTACATATTAATATATCTCGTTAAATTATAAAAAATATTTTAAATTTTAAAATATATATATACATATATATATATAATTAAATTAATTATTAAATTATCACATATTTTATTAAATATATTTACATTATTATACTCGGATTTTAATAGTCATATTTATAGTTTGACGTTTAAGGTACATAATATGAAGAAGCCACCTGTCCTTGAATAAACAGCGTGAACAAGTGTTAATAAAGAAAAATAACAGGAACGACACTATTCTCGCCAAAAAGTGTTAATAAGATTCAGAACTGTTAATACAGAAAAAAAAAAATTTTAACACATAATTATAAGAGTATAATAATACATAATAATTAAAATTAATAATTTATAAAAGATATTTTAAATTTAAAAAGTAAATATAAATAAATAATTATATATTATTTAATTAATTATATATTTTTATACATTTTATTAAATGTATTTAGGTAATTTTATTTTTAATAATAAATATGTGAAATTGCAAACAGTAAGGCAGTTATCACATCACTGATGTGATACATTTTTGCGCTTCTCAAAGGTTCTAGCAGGAAGGTAGGGACCCACCGAAGTTCTCTCTTTTTTAATCCGATTTTTCTTATATATATAGTTCGTAGCAGCTTCAAGTTCTCACCTTAGCTTAATAGTTTAAAGACATTATAATATCTTTTTGATCTTTCACTTACAGAAATTATAATTTTTTTGTGAAAGGCTGTTTGCCGAATTGGCTTAATAATTTTTTTTTTTTTTTGCGCTGAAAAGGAAGGAAAAAAAAAAAGGGCTCACATGCGTGACGTTTTCCACTAATTATAAACCATTAGCTCCAAAAAATAAAAAATGAATGTACAAGTTTTGTTTCTTATAATAGTTATAGCAATGGAAAATACATAGCCAGTTGCCTACAGGCATTGTCATGGACACAAATGGCTCGATCAAATGAATTTCCAAACACGGAAAATACCATAAATTATGATTTGTAATGTAGAACTTGTATTGACATACTTCTTTATTTCATTAGAGAAAAGTTGAAACCTCAGCATTCCTAAATTTCAATATAATGTACAAATTAATTTTTGATATGAAATAATAAATTTATTACGTAATTTAATTTTAAATAATCATAAAATTTATCAATAATATTATTTTAATATTATTTTAATATTATTATTTAGTATTTTCTACAAAATTAACGCATGTGTCTCATGATTTAACACTCATGAAAAGAACGGTTCTGTTGTCTCCCAATACAAGTATGGTTACGTCTGGCACTAGTCCAGAACATGCCCCCTCTGCTATATGATCAGTCAGCTTTTCATGAATCATGAACCCCATCTGGTTGTATCTCTCGCCCATATTATTCAAAATTGAGGAGCCTCACGGTTCTGATACTTGTTTGGATGAAAATATCAAAGGCTTCCGTCCAAAAACCGCCCATTAAATTGCAGGTATGATGCCATGTCCCTGGCTGTCTGGAACATGGACATGGACTATTTCTCAACAACTTATTCTCACAATGCCATCTGTTTTAGACTTACAAGAGTGCGATCTCAATAATTATGAACTTAGACAATCTCAAATTCTAACACCCGAAAGGATATATAAAATTTTTAAAAGAATATTATTGTTATATAAGTTACGGTATAATATAGATCTTTTAATAAAGAGAAAAAAAAAAAATATAATGATTATAAGAAGATAAATAAGGGTGTCAAATGTAATCGTAAAAAGACTAATGAGAGTCGAAATCTTGCGCTTTGGCTTGCTGCCAGTCACACCCTTGTTAGTTTTGCCTTCCTTGGTCTTTGTCCGTTGCGACGTTTGGTCTCTACACACCTGGTGTATGGCACTTTGGCGTGCTGGGTGAGTATAGTTCTACTAGTATCATGCTGTCGACGGCCCTGTGGGGCTAGCCGTCCTTCTCTGCCCTGGTGCTTCAGGGTTTCCGTAGCTGTGATGGCGAATGGGTGCTTGGACGATTCTGTCCAGGTCCCTTTCTCATGGGCCCTTCTTGCCTACAAGCCTGTTCTCTTTTCCTAAACTGTGAGCTCGAGCATAGGCTTCTTCTCGGGATGCAGGGCTACCACAGGTCTTGAGCATAGTGTGTGGGTAGTTGGGTCTTGTATATATGAGTGACTTAATTTGTTCTTTATTGTACCGTTAATATGAGCTCTAGTTTAAATTTGACTCTCTTTGTATATAATCCGAGATTTTATGAAATAAACTGTTGGTTGCTCTTCAGACAAAAAACAAAAATTGGAGCAAAGATGAGATAGAAGATTAGGGTAAATGAAAGTCAGAAGTGGAGCAAAATCTTTAGGCAGTAGTCTAGTCAAAGTCCTTCTGAAAGAGAGTGGAGCCGTTGCGTGTACGTGGAGCTCATTGGGTCGTCGGTATCGGGCGGCCCCGCACCCAACGTAGAAAGAATATCATGTTCATTGAACCGTTCGTTCGGTTGTTCCTGTCGATGGCGATCACTCGTAAAGACTTTAGTACCCATGACCCATGTTCTCCGTGGGCCCATTAATGAGATGGCTCCGAATTGATGGTAGGTCGGGAACAACAATGATTTTACTGATTAAATATTTTCACACCCTAATCCCAAATTTTGGAAATAAATTTGAAGTATTCTATGTATGCGGGTTGATGAATAATTATAATTAATGATAAAAATTACACATTAATAGTTAATAATAATAGAATATTATAAAATTGTAATCGAGACGCATCCAGTCTACAGAGTTTGTGTCGATATAAAGAAGTTACAAGGGTAAGAGAGCACAATAAATATATAAAAAATTTGAGAGATACCAGAGAGCAACATAGTGAAAATGAAGCTTAAAGAGAGACAAATTATAGATCTTACATGAGACTCACATATTTTAAAAGAAAAAATGTGATATCTGTATCATTAAGTATACTTACAATCATTTAAGATAAAATGTGTCTATAACCATAAAAAAAATTAGCTGTCTTTTGCTGCAGAACCGGACCCTAAACACATTTACTGTTCTTCCTTCTCTTATTATGGCATGAATTACGGCAAGAATGAGTCAACTTGGGTATTTAGTTGGATGACTACAATTTTTTTAAGTTTTTTTCAAGTCTAAAATAAAAGGGCACGATGAGGCAGTCAAATAACTTGCAACATGTGGAAGGTATTTAATTAAATTTATAATTTATAATTTTTTTAATTTAATATATTTTTTATAACTTAATAATTTACATGTTATATGTTAAATTTATATCTAATAATACGTATTTACATAACTTTTTCAAAAGTAAGACGAGTTGTCTTTTTCACGTTTTACTAAAACTGAAAAGGACATGACATTTTGAATTTTAGGGTAAGAAAAGGATTCAATTCACACATGCATTCCCATCTTAAATTTTTTTCAACGCCTGAACCGTGATGCACAATAGTATTGTTGACCCCCACAGGCACTAGCTTTTGATTTTGCAACACGGGATGACAGGAACCACATGATACAGTCGGTGAAAAGGAGTAGAATGACTGGGTGGAGCCCTTTGATCAGGTAGGGGCCACCTCTCATGAAATATTTCCCAATGAGAAACTGCCACGTATCTGTCAACAATCACATGTGGGGCGGTGCACTGGACAATGACGTATTGCTAGAGAACGCGTGCATAAGATTAAAGAACCGCTGCCTTTCCTATGAATGGCTCTGGACTAAAAAAGAATATATTCAACTTTTAAACTGGCCCTGATTACTTTGACGGTGAAATGCATGGTTTAATTTAGTTTTTAATGGGGTAGTTTAATATATTAATTGCAATGATTAGAAGTGTGGACTGCGATTTTGATTGGGTAATTTAGATTTTGAGAGACCCTTCTGACCAACAAAACAAGGCCGCAGAGATCATGAGCGGCTCTGATAGTGTTTGCTCGGTAATACCGACGTCAAGAATCCATTTGATGAGAGGGCCAATAAAATATTTAAGAAATTGATTCTGGTAAATTGGTTGCAGAAAAAATATTGAATACGACGGCGTTTGCATAATGATTTGAGGAAAAAAAGAAAATAAAAAGCAGGTAACCGTCCTTAGAACTTTTCCCTTTTTTTTTTCTTTTTTGACAGAATTGAACTTTCCTAATTGGGAGCTGCCGAGTTGGGATTGTTCATGCCAACGAACTTAAGCTAATAGTCGGTGTTTTTGGGTACGATTTTTTTTAATCAATATAAAAGTCTCTTACATTTGACCATTCTCCAGTGTAAAAGTTTTGTATAATTAGAATAAAAGTTCAATTATATAGACGCGTAAAAATTAGATGTAAAATCGACGTATTACAATTGGTCGGTTTGTTTTTTAAAAAGACATTAAATTTTTTAATGAAAACACAAATAAAAATATTTTTATTTTTTATTAAAAAATCAGTTAGTTGCAATATGTTGATTTCTGAAACTTCCTTTTACGCATTTCTGTATTTTTGCCCTTATAATAAAGTCAATAGGACTTGACGAGATTATTGTGATCACAAAGCTAAAGTTAATATGAGACGATAACGCTAATTGTAACCAAAAAGAGGTTCTCTTAACGTAATCCACTGGCAAATAGAATTGAAATAAATCCATACCGCGTCTCCTAAAATTTTTATCATCTCAACTTCTCATCAACCCAAAAGACAATTTAATAGCTAGGGTTCATGGATAAATTGACAGACCAACTTTAAGGTAAGAATTTTTTGCAAGAAAATTTCGAGTATAATGAACAATGGAAGTAGGTGTATTTGCTGTGAAACACACTGGTGCTGGGGTGAATTGGTGTTGATAGGAAAACATACAAGATCACAAGATTATACGAATCACAAAGTCAAAGTTTTTTTTCTTTTTCAAGAGATTCATTAGACCATGATTTACATTATAGAAGTAGTTCTCCTCATTTTCATAAATCCACACTCTCTAAGATTAAAACTCAAAATTTTCATAATAAAAATTTAAGTCTTAAATTTTAATTGTTAAAATATCCTGTAAAAGATAAAGCTAGAGTTAGTTGGAGCAGTATGATACAAACAGGCAGCTAGGCAGTCTGGCACCCGGCCCATCAAGTTGGATCTCAATTCAGGTGGCTGGCCCCAGCGAGATTTTCTAGCTGCTCTTTTCTAAGATAGCACATCCCTCGTTTTCTCACTTGCAACTTGCAGTTGCCACTTGCAAAGTTTCATTGAGTCATAAACATTGTAAAGACTTTAACTGAACTAACTTCGTAAAAGGCATCACGAGGGAAAAGCGAGACCAATTCACCTACCCATAATTGCACCCTAGTAATGGTGCAAGTTCCATTCCACACATGCTACTCAAGTCAACACCCTGTGCACCATGGTTCTGCTTTCAGTGATCATTTCCATACTGAAAGTGCTGCTCCCACTATCCAGGGGAGCACTAAAAAACATTAAGTAGCAGAAATTTTCTCCATACCGTTTCCTATGCAATTCCTCTGATGGGCCTGTTCAATTTCAGTTCTATATTAAGTGGTTGAATTTCTATTGTGGTCTGCCCTGGAACTGTCTCAATTGCTGTAGAGACTGAAGCAAGATAGGGGTTGAGGTCAATGCCATCAACATTCCTACCCCCGAGGCCTCCTCAATTGCTGAGGTGGTTAGAGGCAGTGACTTCTAACTAGAAGATTGAGTTCGATGGTTTTATTATCTCCTCTTGAGACCAAAAAATACATATTTTTACCCATGCAAGCCTGCAAGATTGCTTGAAACAGAACCCAACAACAGGGCAAATCAACTAGAGACTATGGTTCAGCATGTGCGATGTGCCTTTCTGTGTTTCAAAAACAACAAAATTCGTTACGACACATCACTTTTCACTTTATTATGAGCAGCACCCAATACCCGACAAAGAATAAACAGTCCAAAATGTATTTATAATGTAAGTGGCATTCAAATCTAATTACCTGTAAAATAACGATCACAGGCAGAAGATGAACCAGCAAATAGTATCCTATAACAACTTGCTTCGACGTTACATGAGAACCAGAAAATTAGACAACCATTTTCTGAACATTACATGGCACTAACAACCCCAAAATCAATCCTCAATAGACATTTTAGTAAAATGTTGAGGAAAATATTGATCCTGAAATTCATATATTTTTTTACACCTGAACTAAAGATCCAATAAAGCAAAGAGCGTTTTATTAGTACTAAAAAACCAAAACCCACTACAAAAACGGGGGAAAAGCAGCCAAAATTTAAAAAATTGGTAGAGATGTTGAAATCAGACCTATCGTGCGCTTCGTGGGGCTAAAATCCAACCGGGATTGGAATTGGATCCAGTCCAAGGAATGGGATTCCCTCCCCTTTCGGGAAAGTTTATGGGCCAGCTGGTGGCCCAATACGTTTGAAAACTTTTGGGCCATCGGAGCCCACGTTTTCTTCAACCATTGGTTTTTTTTTTTTTAAATATAAGCCGCCTTTTATATATCTTTCTGAAAAAGGGATAAAAATATATATATATACCGTTAGATGGTGGAATTAAAAAAATAAAAAATAAATCAAATAAATTGTTAAATGCTGTTAGATAAGTTGCATATCTATTAATGTCTTCTTAATCAATACTCACGTAGTGGTTATCTTAACCAATTAGAGGTTTTTTTTAAGAAAAAATTTAAAGAAAAGGTTTTTATCATATGTACATATGGTTAAATTAAAGCGATAGACACCAAATTGTGATTTAGTTTGTGCATCACAATCTCAACGTTTCTGGTCTTGACGTTTTTATTTTTCTTGTTTTAGTCGAACTTGTCTTGTCTTGATGGCTGTAAAATAAGTAGAACATTTCCGATTAGGTTAAGGACAAAGACGCTTGAATAATCCTCTACATTGGCATAAAGACATGGAAAGGGAAGTGAAGTGCATTAAGAAAAGTTTGGCAAGAAACCATTCAAATATGGAAGTGCTAAAACAAACTTGTTAGGAAGCCATTATTAGTCCGATGCCCTTTTCGCTTTCAAGTTTCTACCGAACTCGTAATAAAGCAACTATATCTTGTTATTTAAGTATATAATTTATTGTATATATAGTCATACGTACTTCTTGCCATTAATTATTTGGGTGGTTGATAGAATATGGATTAAAAAAATTTCTTTATTTTCGTCTATAAATAAAATTTAAACTATGAAGTTGAGTAAAACTAGGAGGACGATGTTTAAGTTGCCATCAGCCCTGGCTTCACAAGAAAATCATAGCAAAAGGAAAAATCATATAGTGGTGTCCAAAGGGGATCGAGGTGGAAGACTGGAGATAATTACGTGCTTAGAGAGAAGACAAGGCGAATAAATCAATTGATTTTCATATTATTCTTTCTTGATAGAGGGTTTTAAAAATAACAAGTAAAGCATCAAATTAAAATAAGAACACTGTTACGTGGATATAAATTAAGAAGATACAAGTGAATATACAATTTATCTGACGACAGCAATCAGTTTATCTATTTTTTTTTATTTTTTAAAATTCATCTATACAATAACTCATATCATTTTGATTCCACTTGCTTCTACCTAACTTGCACCCACTAAGTGTTTCTCTTAAAGCAATTATCGGTTAATTATTGCTTTCTAAGAATTGTTAATTAACAATCAAATGAAACGTAGATGTTTGGTTAGAAGATGAAACAATCAACCAACTTGACGAGTGAATGTGACGCCAAGCCAGCCTTAGTCTTACACACATGCAAGCATGCATGGCACCTCAGGCGATCACTTGAATTTCTTTCCATATACTGTTCCACTAGAAGTAACAACAATTACAGGGAACAACAATAATGAGACATTTTTAATAAAATATAGAAGATTTTTAATGAGTATAATTTATTCATAATTTTAAATTATATAATAATTGAGGTCCATTTGAAATAAAAAATATATTTATATTGTGTCAGATCACCAATAAATTTTATTCATTAAAAAAAATAAAATTAGTAAGTACCATAAATATACTTAAAATAGGGAACAATATTATTATATAAATCAATAGATCACATAAATATTGGTGATAATTTAGTTTAGTTTGATTCCAAATTTAAATTCTTAAATATGTAACCAAAATACAATAATAGTTTTTCCAAATCAACACATATATCTAATTTATTATTACGTGAGGTGGTAGTCTGATTAGTGATCTAGTGCGTCTGTCTCTGCATTAGTCTGGGTTCGAGTCCTTACAGCTTCTTCGCTAGTAATGTTGTGCTTGTATGATGTGAATTTATGATTCGTTAACACCGAAATTAAATGTAGAAGAGACTCATTCGACTTCAACAGTATTCGAATAATAGGTCTGTCCCTATTGTGAATTGAGCATTCAAATACGGGGATTACTTTGATCCAAATTTATAGACATTATGACCGACATACCTATGAAGATCTCTTTTCTTTATATATATATATATTTATATTTATATTTTTTTTTTCAACAGTTTGATAATTTCAATCTGCATTGAACTAATTTTGATCAAATTGGGTAGTTTGAGTGTTTATCATTTAGCTTCATACATTCGATGGATAATTGAGCTTAATTACACAATTGCTGATTAATGTTGTGACGCATAAGTATTAATAGCGTACAAAGATGCAAACAAATCTGAAGGAACGCGGACAAAAACCTTAATTTTCTTGTATAACAGTGATAGAAAGCGACAAAACAACGCAAGTTGAAAAAGAGAGAGCTTTCAACACGGTTGCCCAACCACCCAAATGTAAGAACGTGACGCTTGTTAGCATAATAATATATTATGATTAAGAACTGTTCAGGGGGCCAAGGCTATTGTATTAAAAAGAGTTAATATAAAAAATATCACTAATTTTATTTAAAGTAATAAATTTAAAATAAGTTTTAAAAATAATTAATTTAATACTAACTTTATTTAAAATAACAAATTTAACACTAATTTTAAAAAGTAATAAATATAATACAAATTTACTTAAAGTAACAAATTTAGTGCGTAATAATTTTACATAAATAAAATTTTTCAATTTCAATGACAGATTTATAAAAATATATCTATTTCAATGACATTATAATTATGTAAGTTAGTGTCACGTCATCGAAATAGATAAATTATATTTAAAAAATTTCACAGCTTATTAGATTTATTACTTTAGGTAAAATTAGTGTTAGATTTGTTACTTTTTAAAATTAGTATTAAATTTGTTACTTTAAGTAAAATTAGTACTATATTTGTTACTTTTTAAAGTTAGTACTAGATTTATTACTCTAAACTAAAGTTTGTGATATTTTTTGTATATTAATCATATTAAAAATGAACGAGTCAAAAATCATAAAAACTCTATTATATTGTTATATTTTAGGTAGTATTAAAATAATTTCATAACTATTTGACGGTATTAAATAATTTATTTTTTTAATTCAATCATTTTGTGACTCTTATAATTTTGATCTCTTTTAAATAAACTCACCAAATATTTCCTAATTCATAAAAAAACAGTTATTATTATTTTTAAGATATCAAAAAAGTCTTTATTAAGAAAAAATTATGTAAACACATAATATTAAATATAAAATTATAAAATTAATTATGTATTTCGTTTTTCTGTTACAGATTTATGTAATCGTAGCCTAATTATTATTACTATTGTACGTGGGGAATGAAATCTTCTTCTAAATTCCAAACCAGTGTTGGAGTTAGGTCATGAAAATTCGAGGAAAGTAGCAGTGGCAGCGCGTACATGTAGATGCGGGGAAAAGCGCGTATGAGAATAATGAGAACATCTCGACATGAAAGCCAGACCTTTTTCTGTCTCACCGTTGGACCAAATCACATGCTTTACTTTCGTTTTTCACCAGGCAGAACCTGACGCGCCTGACTTAAGGCGTCAGCCACGTCAAAAGTTTTCGAACCAAGCGAAGTACCCGACAGCAGCATCTAGAAGTGGAACTGCCCTGCTTAGCTCACTGTCCTGTGGGCCCACCCGTGATGGAGACATCACTCCCCGTGTGGTCTTTTTGTCAAATACTCGCGATACGATATTGCGCTTTTGTTTTTTAGCGTGTCGAAGGAGAGAAAGTGAATGAGACCTAACGGTCCTGACAAAGATAAAGATGACGATGCCCTCGTGGGGGAAATTTCGCAGTTTGAGTTGAGGTGGTCCCACCCACAAAGTACGTCTTTTTATTTTAAATTACGAGCAGATGTGCTGCATTGGCGTATTACTCATCATATTATAAAATAAAATTCAAAAGTCATTTATCGACACCTTTTCTCCATATATTTTTTAGAAGGTGCATCGTTTGAATATTAATCAGTTTGAAGAGGGTTCTTTTACAGTTTATTTAATGATTATTGAATTGCGAATTCGATGTTTACAATTCAGTAAGATTTTTTATACTCATTTTTTCAATAACGACACTTTAATTCTTTGTTTAGAAATTTAAATTTGAATCAATTATATAAAAATATGTGAGATCATTATCTAAACTTTCTCTTTACATGATACTAAAAAGTACTTTTTTATTTCTCTCAAATTTCAAAATGTCAATTTTCTTTGACGGAATAATTATTTACCCACATTTGTAAGAAATTAAAAAGACCACGTATCCTCCGTCCATATTTTTTTTATTTAACTTGATTTTTTGATGGGCATAATTTCTCTTCTCGATAACGATTTAATTTTCTTAATTTGGTTTAATAAGCCATTAAGATGAAACGCTACACATAACCACAACATCGAGCCACAGCCACATGCAGGGAAACTTGCACTCAGCACTTATGATTCTAGATCCCTCAAAATGGAAAGAATCGGGCGGGCTTTGATGTAATAATAAATTTACTTACAAAAGAGGGCTTTGAAGTAATAACAAAATTACTTTGATTGGTAAATAACAAAATAAATTCGTATATATTTCACATTTACAGCTCTCAAGCGTCAAGTCTTAAAACACTTCTTCCTTGCGTGCTTTTTCTGTTTCTTCTTTTTTTTTTTTTTAATACTATATGTGCCTCTTATATTAGTATTACAATTGCATTATCGAAGTCAATGGATGCGATAGATTCTGCCTATAGTCGTAAATATGAGCATCCGATCGGATGGTCATGAATGCATTGTATCGTACTCTCGACCCTATATAAACTATTTTCCACACAATATATTATTTTTTTTTTATGCTAGATCATAGTATTTGAAAGTCATAATAAACTGTCTGTCAGACTTATCTGATTAAGTATTTGTCGAATTCTTTATTAGAACAGTTCTTCATGCGCTCTTTTAACCATATATAAAACTAAAATTTATTCAATAAAAGAAACCAAACTCCTCACTGCTCACACCGGTGATAGGAATTGTTGGTCCTCACCATTTTTATGTACGTGTGATAATAATCGCATATAAAATAAAAAAACAAGGAATTCTTGCACGAAATTCCAAAATCTCGCGAGAAGATAGGCGGCGATCATAACGTTCGCATGGGAATTGGGAAAGGAAAATGAGCGAAAGCGACAGTGGTACAACCAACGAATGGTCTGGACGTGTGTAGCGAATATTCACTCGATTTGAATTGGTGGTTTCGAATCCGCTGCACCACCTTGACTTTCCTCTATGATGTCGCGCAATGATAAGCAGAACATCATATCAGCGTGCGTACCGGACGTATCACAGATGCCATGGTCTTATCACCAGTGGGTACAGTGGAAAATGAAAGACGCCTGTATAAAAGCATCGAAGATAGAGCTATAGACAGAAGCCTTTTTTTCATTTCTTCGTCTTTCTCTCTCTCTCTCTCTCCCTCACACTTTCTCTCTCTTCTTTATCACGTGTCTCTCAGTTCAACGCAGCCTCGGAAACCCTAGGGAGTCATCGAATTCCGAGCTGAGCTGGGCGGAGATTAGGCGAATTGAGCTGGTGATTCGGCGGCGGAGCGGTGCTGATTTTGAGATTGAGCTTCATTTTTGAGTAGTTAATTTCGGTCGGATCGGGTTTTGGGTTGAGGATTTGAATAGGGTCGGGTCGAAATGTCGTCGCTGAGCAGGGAATTGGTGTTTCTCATACTCCAATTCCTCGAAGAAGAGAAATTTAAGGACTCCGCCCATAAGTAAGCCCCCCCCCCCCCCCACCACAACTGCGAATGTTATGTACATGTTTTTCTTTTTTCTTTTTATTTCTTTATTATTATTATTATTATTAATGTTTGTGTTCACAACTTTGTACAAGGTTGATGTTAGAAAAATTATTGAGTTGTGTTAAAAAGGTAATTTTTGTCAAGAGAAGCAAGCCGTTTGCGTTGGATTCGGTTTTTGGCTGTTTTTGGAAGTTGAAATCTGCACGTTTTAGAAATTTTAATTCCACATTTCTATCTGAGTTTTGGAGTTTGTGTATCTCAAATGTTGAAATCTTACTTTAAATGAGAATATTTGCGTTGGGTATGGCTAAGTTGTGGGCTTTTGTTCTGTTCATTTTTGTGCTATTATGTTGACAGAGTATTATTATTATTATTATTATTATTATTTTTAAAAAAAATTTCCCCTGTGCCTTGTGGCATTAAGGATAAAATGGAAATGGATTTGGGCTTATTTGTTTGAATTAATTTTTGCAAATTTGGTAAGTTGGATTTGAGTATTTGAAGATGGTAGGATAGCTGGAAATGAGGGAGAATTCAATTTCCCGATAATAAATGTGGGAGAACTCATGTGCCCAATCGGATGGATACTCCTTTACTGAAGAAGGGTATAAAACCATTCTAACTGTGTGAACTCGTGTTCCCAATAGGATGAGGTTGCCTTTATCTGACCCTTTCTTAGAACCTAACACGTGGAAGCCTTGTGCACTAGGATGCCCTTAGGGTTAGATTATTTGAAGTAAATTTGCAATGCTAGTGATGTGGATTACGTGTGATGACACGAGGAAGTGTTGCTTAAGTAAAAATGTTTTTTTTTTCCTTAGGCTTGAGAAGGAATCGGCATTTTTCTTCAATATGAAGTATTTTGAGGAGAAAGTTCAAGCTGGAGAGTGGGATGAAGTCGAAAACTACTTGTCAGGATTCACCAAAGTTGACGACAATAGATACTCCATGAAGATCTTCTTTGAAATCAGGAAGCAGAAGTATCTTGAAGCGCTTGATCGGTACAGTGAATTTGGCGTCTTCTACTATTCCTGTGTATGATTATTGTCCCTGACCAGGAAAATATATTGTTGTCGTCTTGTTAATTATTCAGGCAGGACAAGGCGAAGGCTGTTGAAATTTTAGTGGAAGATTTGAAAGTATTCTCTACATTTAATGAGGAGTTGTACAAAGAAATTACCCAGCTTTTAACTCTTGGAAATTTCAGGTAATTTTCTTTCACATGTAAGCTATATATGTTTTTTATGTGGCATCATATTAGCATGACAACGTGGTTTCCTTTTTGATCAATAGGATGGCTATGAATTATGGAAAATCTAAAAGGTTGAAATGTAATTAATTTATTGTCAAAAAGGAAACTTTTGGTTAGCTTCTGAGTTGATATCGGTGGGTTTGGATTGGGGAAATGAAAATGAGATTTCCATTTTGAAAACGCCAGACTGATGAATTTTTGGATTATATTTAATTTCAAACATTTTGGCCTTTCCAAATCAAAGAAATGAGGGAAAATTATTCTACGTGAGATTTTATTTAACAACATTGCTTGCTTCGCTTTTATTAGTTCATGGAACCACTTCGGCATTGAATTTGTTTATGAGTGATTCAATTCTTCTCCTGGTCATGAATGCAGAGAAAATGAACAGCTGTCCAAGTATGGTGATACTAAAACTGCTCGTAGCATAATGCTAATAGAGCTAAAAAAGCTTATTGAAGCGAATCCTCTTTTTCGTGATAAGCTTGTTTTTCCTACTTTGAAGTCATCGAGATTGAGAACACTGATTAATCAAAGGTAATGTACTGACATCAACTGTTCAATGGATGCATGGTGAATCAAGACTTTCATTCGATGCCTTTAATTCTGGTGTAAGATCATGGTTCTACATTGTACTTGGCCTATTGAGTTTCGAAGACCCAGTCGAATTGATTCTTTCTTTATTGGAGATATTGATTTGCTAAATTGGCCTAATTTGTGAATATTGTTCTTTTACATTGCTGCTTTGATGCCTTTACCGTTCAGGTGATTGATTATGTTTTCAACTACTTGGTCTTTGCAGTTTGAACTGGCAGCACCAGTTATGCAAGAACCCCAGGGCAAACCCAGACATCAAGACTTTATTCACGGATCATACTTGTACTCCTCCAAATGGGCCTCTTGCTCCTGCACCCATCAATCTGCCTATTGCTGCTGTTGCAAAGCCTGCTGCTTATCCATCACTTGGTGCTCATGGTGTACGATATCTTATGCCTTAATTTTTCTAGCTTAATTGGTTATATTTTGAGAATTTTGTTTACCGATGGTTTCAATTGTTGCTATAGCCATTTCCCCCTGCTGCGGCAGCTGCTAATGCTGGTGCTTTAGCTGGTTGGATGGCAAATGCTTCTGGTTCTTCATCCATTCAAGCGGCTGTTGTCAATCCATCATCGATACCTATTCCAGCAAATCAAGGTTAGCATTGTACTAGAGGTTGTTGCTTAGCAACTGAGCTGGGGAATATAATTATGATAGATGTTGAAAAGCTGAAAGAAAATAAACTCCCTCGAGTTGCACTGCGAAGACACGTTTGCTTGCTACAAATTCTTTTTTTTTTTTTTCAATTTTTTGTTACTAACAGTGGGGGATGGAGCTGGGTGTGGTCCATGCTTCTATATTGACTCTGAATTGTCATACATCCTGTTCCGTTTTTATGGTGAATGCTTTGTTAAAGTGAATTTTTTGGGGAGCTTGTGTAATTAGGTATCCTGTGGCATATTTTTATCCGAATGGACCTAACCTTAGATTCTCCCTTGTCAGATTTCAGTGGCTTTAATGCTAACTCTGTTATTTGGAAATCAATTTATTGTTATATTGTAATTATGTATGAAGAACTTGTCCAATATGCCTTTTCATCCATCTAATTTCAGTTCTGAAACATCCAAGAACACCGCCAACAGCCTCAGGCATGGTTGACTATCAAGGTCCAGACCATGAACAGCTAATGAAACGTCTGCGTCCTGCGCAATCTGTTGAGGAGGTAATTTTCAATTAAGCTGCTCATTAAATGTGAGAGTTGGGAATAACTGGCTATGCCTTTATATTCTTGTGCTTTTGGCTATTATAGGATTAGCCTGTCTGTCTAATAAATAATGTTGGGTAGTTTCCTTGGTCTATACTCTTCAGGTTACCTATCCAACCTCGCGGCAGCAAGCATCTTGGTCTCTCGATGACCTGCCAAGGATAGTTGCTTTGACAATGCATCAAGGTTCCACTGTCACGAGCATGGATTTTCATCCTTCTCACCCTACATTGCTTCTGGGTATATTTCTTGTCTCGTTATCAGGGCTGCAATTTTTGTGGTATTATTTAAAGATTGTCTCAGAATGCATCATCTTGTCTACCTTGACTCCATGTAGCCAGCCATACTCCCACTCTTAACGTTCTGTGTACTGAACAGTTGGTTCTGCTAATGGTGATGTTACGCTATGGGAACTTGGACTGCGAGAGAAGTTGGTTTCAAAGCCCTTCAAGATTTGGGACATGCCAACTTGTACGCTACAATTTCAGGTCAGATGTCTTTGTTTATATATATATATTTATATTTATATTTATATTTATGCATGTTTTTCTGTGTCCTTTGCTTTTTTTTTTTTTTCCTTTACTCTGCTTGCCCCTTGCATAACAATAAATGAAAACCAATAGAACACTTCTTTATCCCCAAAAAAAAAAACCAATGGGGGCAGATATGTTGCATCTCTTTGGAGACCATTTTAGTGATCCTTGAGTAATTGAAATAAATTACTTTATGCGATTTCACACCTGAAAGTTTCTTGCAGGCTTCTTATGTCAAAGATGCACCAATTTCTGTCAGTCGTGTCACTTGGAGTCCTGATGGAACTTTTGTCGGTACGTTTCATTTATCAATTATTTTGCACTTTATTGTGTTCTTTTAGTATCTTATATTCTTGTTGATGCAGGGGCTGCATTTAACAAACACTTGATTCACTTGTATTCTTACATTGGACCAAATGACCTGCGCCAGCATTTAGAGGTTAGTTGGTGTCTTTCTGTGTATCTGGTATGACTAAATATGCAGCTGTAGCATTTAATAGCCTTCCTATGTATTCACAGATTGATGCCCATATCGGACGTGTTAACGACTTGGCTTTTGCTCACCCAAACAAGCAACCATGTGTTGTAACCTGTGGAGATGATAAGTTAATAAAGGTAGGAAATATAAGTTACTCAGATAGGTTTAATTTAGTTAGAGCTAACATAATCTAACAGAAAAAGTGGAGCAGGTGTGGAGTTTAACTGGACGGAAACTGTTTAACTTTGAAGGCCATGAAGCACCAGTTTACTCAATCTGCCCACACCATAAAGAGAACGTCCAGGTATCTAAGAAAAGGAAAAGTCATATATGTCATTGATTTATGATCTGCTTTTCATGTTTAGGCAGAAATGATGTTAATCAGACCTCAAAGCTAATTGTTAATTTAACTTCAAACCTACATATTTGTTTGTCATTTTTGTCGACTAGAATTTAAGTTTGTTGTTCCAAAAAAAAAGGAATTCAAGTTTCTTATCAACAGTTTTCTTATCCTGCATTTATTTTGGCATTCGAATGTTGAAATGGGCTGTGCATCTTGATGTATTTTTCAACTTGTCTAATTTGGAAACAGATGGTAGTGTGATCTATAGGTCTCAATGGAGTAACCTTACTGTTACACCAAAGGTTGTCCATCAAAATAAGCATATAGTAATTATAATTTTAGGCCTACACCATGCATCATCAGAACCAGCATCTTTCAGTAATATGGTACCGCTGTATATGGATAGTTTCTAGTGCCAACATTCTGTGCTTAACCATCCCCAACTATTATCAGAACCTTGTATGCTGAATGTAGCAGAGAGTTCACTCTCTGGTGTCATTGACTGTGTTGTGACCATGCAGTTCATATTCTCAACTGCCTTTGATGGCAAAATAAAGGCTTGGCTATATGACAATATGGGATCTAGAGTTGACTATGATGCTCCAGGCCGCTGGTGTACAACAATGCTTTACAGTGCTGATGGGAGTAGGTAGGATAAATGTTCTTGAACATGTGGATGTGAAATGAGTGTGCATCCAATGTTGTTCTTTCTCCAGGTTCATTAGTTTTCATTTCTTTGTAATGTTTCTAATGGACTCTTATGATTTTTTTTACAACCAATTTACATAGTTGTGACCCTTTCTGTCAGGTTGTTCTCTTGTGGGACAAGTAAAGAAGGGGACTCTTTCTTAGTTGAATGGAATGAAAGTGAAGGAGCAATAAAGAGGCATTATTCTGGCTTTAGAAAGAAATCACCAGCCGGTGTGGTACAATTTGACACCACACAAAACCTCTTTTTGGCTGCAGGTGAAGATAGTCAGATAAAGTTTTGGGATATGGACAACGTCAATGTACAAACTAGCACAGAAGCTGGTGGTGGATTACCAGTGAGCTATATGATTAGCTTTATGTCTATTCTTTTAACAGTTTGCTTCTATACTTGGTGCCTAATCATTCTATTTTCTTCAGAGTCTTCCTCGCCTGAGATTCAATAGGGAAGGAAATCTTCTTGCTGTTACTACTGTGGATAATGGATTCAAGATACTTGCAAATGCTGCTGGTCTTAGATTATTGAGAACAGTCGAAACTCCCTCTTATGAAGAAGCATTTAAATCCCCTATTGAATCTGCTGCTGTTAAGGTTACACTAATTTCTTCTAGTGACTTGACCATATTTCAGAATATATTTACGTCTGAAACATGTTTCTGTCCATTGATTAGGTTCCTGGCACTTCTGGCGTTGCAAGTGTTAGTCCAGTCAACTGTAAATCGGAAAGGAGCTCTCCTGTCAGGCCATCCACAATTATTGTACGTTTGCCATATAATTTTCACCCTGATTTTTGTCTTTGTTTTGGCGACTCATAGGTACTTTATTTTAGTGGTAGGCCTGCATCAATGATTGCCTTTTTTTTTCTCCTTTTTTTTTTTTAAACATTTATCCTGTGAGCTGTTTTATGTATCACAAGAAAGCCCCTGTTGCTTGTTATAATTTCAAGCATGTCAGAAATAATAGCTTCACTTGCGTCTTCTATATTAGAACGTTGGCTGACCAGTCATAGTGTGTCCTTGCTTGTGGTCGAGAACGTGCTTTTATATCTGTCCATTGAATGCCTATGCTGACTATATCCCCATGTATAAAGTGAACTTCATCATCCGTTAATTATTAAACATTAATTTAAAGGTTCATCCTGAATAAGATGTTTCTTCTCCTCCGGAATTTTTTTTTCTTTTTTTTTGCATTGCAATTTGGTAATTTGGTTCCTTTGGTGGCAAATTATTGAGTGTGTTCATTTGGTTTGTTTGTTTTAGAATGGAGTTGATCCCATAAATAGAAGCACGGAAAAGCCAAGAACCATGGATGATGTAATTGACAGATCAAAACCCTTGCAATTGGCTGAAATTGTGAATCCTGGAGAGTGCCGATTAGTTACCTTGCCTGAGAGCACAGATACTTCTAGCAAGGTAGGTAAAGTTTCTTCTGATATCCGTGATTGCTGCATGGTTTTACCCTGAAGTGATCTGATCTTTTATTTGTTTCCAGGTTGTTCGACTGCTATACACAAATTCTGGTGTTGGCATTTTGGCATTAGGATCAAATGGTATTCAGAAATTATGGAAGTGGGCGCGTAATGAACATAATCCATCTGGAAAGGTGACATCTTATTATGAACGAGTTAATTAAATGTTTTCTCTCTTTTTGACTGGTTCTCCATATTTCTACATGTTGAGTTAGTTTTTAATGGGTTTCTGAAGTTGATCAATGTTTTAAAGGCCACTGCCAGTGCCATTCCACAGCATTGGCAACCCAACAGTGGTCTTCTTATGTCTAATGATGTGTCAGGTGCCAACCTTGAAGAAGCAGTCCCATGCATAGCACTCTCAAAGAATGACTCATATGTAATGTCAGCCACCGGTGGAAAGGTTTCGCTTTTTAATATGATGACATTCAAGGTATGTCTGCACATTCATGCATTGAAAGTATGGTTAAATGCATGTCTTGAAAATGTTGTTAACTTGGGCATTTTCACTATTTTCATTGAATGCTTGGTTTGCAGGTGATGACAACATTTATGTCACCTCCCCCTGCTTCAACCTTCCTGGCATTCCATCCTCAGGACAATAACATCATAGCCATTGGAATGGAGGATGCGACTATCCACATATATAATGTTAGAGTGGATGAGGTGATTGCTTACTCGAAGTTCACAATCAAATTTTCTTTCCCAGTGCTTATGTCCACCCTCTCACCGGGTCCCAATATTTCTGCTTGGCTTTTCTAGGTGAAATCAAAATGGAAGGGTCACCAGAAGCGAATAACCGGTTTAGCCTTTTCTACCAATCTTAATATCTTGGTTTCATCTGCTGCTGATGCTCAAGTAAGTGGAATTCATGCACATATCCAGAAGTGGATGTATCCTAATTACAAAACTATTAGGTGGAATCTTTCACATGATGCAATATGGAGTGGTGTGTTAGGTCTCTAATTTCTGAATTGGGAGCTGGTGTTGAGTCTAATGAAGCAGGGAAGCAAAGTTGGCAATATTCATGGTTACTGGCATGGTAGCCTAGTAAAAAAATAGAGAGAGTTTTCTTCTTCTTCTGTTTTTTTCTTTGGCCTTGTGGTGACAGGGTGGGGAAATTGGATAGATGGAAGATGAATGCTCATGCATTGCCAACTCTGGTCCTTTGGAATTTAGAAATCATAATGTGTGCCCAAAATTTTGAGCATGTTATAATAACAGTGTATTGCCAACAACCTGCAATTGAGGGTGCATCTTGGCTGTGTTGCCACCTGCCAATCTAATTTATTCTCCTTGACTACTTGCACAACCCCTTTCCCAATTGATCGTTAATAACTATGTTTTGCAGCTTTGTGTCTGGAGCATTGATACATGGGAGAAAAAGAAATCTGTTGCAATACAAATTCCAGCAGGAAAGTCGCCTAATGGTGACACCAAAGTGCGGTTCCACTCAGATCAAACCCGCTTGCTGGTGGTTCATGAAACCCAGTTAGCAGTTTATGATGCATCAAAGATGGAGTGTCTCTGGCAGGTATGAGCTTGATTGAAGTATGTGGCGCTTGAATTTTTTACGTTTTTGTTTATATGGCTGTTACTGATTGTTGCCTGTTTATGCATTTTTCTGATGAAGTGGATACCACAAGATGCATTGCCTTCACCTATAACTCATGCAGCATACTCGTGCAACAACCAATTAGTCTACGCCACCTTTTGCGATGGCAACATTGGGGTGTTTGATGCTGATGGCCTGAGATTAAGATGCCGCATTGCTTCATCGGCATACTTGTCTCAGTCAGCCTTGAATGGGTAAATGAGCTTTCTCTGAACTCAAACAATGATGTTGACTTGTCTTAAATCTTCAAAAATTGCTAACGAGGGTACTGTTTTGCAGAAGCCAACCTGTACACCCCCTTGTTGTTGCGGCACATCCTTTTGAACCGAACCAATTTGCTATCGGGCTAACGGATGGGTCTGTTAAAGTGATGGAACCCACAGAATCGGAGGGAAAGTGGGGATCGTCACCGCCATCATATAATGGGATACTCAATGGTAGAACAACATCGTCATCTGCTGCAAGCAACCATACTCCCGATCAGCTACAAAAATGAGAGAAATGTTGTAGCTTCTGCTTAAGTCGCATTTGTAAGTCGTAGAATATAGGTCCTTTTAGACATCCGTTACTGTTTAGGATATACTGGGTGTTTTTCTTGTTAGTACTTAGTACTAGTTTTTGGGTTTTTTTTTTTTTCCCCTTCTCTCCTCAAGAATGAAGTGCTCTATTGAAAAAGTTTCTGTATTTATAGGTTCCTTTCATTTGAATAAACTCAATCTGTGATTTTCTTGAACATAAAGTGAGAGTTTCATTAGGAGCATGCAAATGTACAAGGCCCAGATGCAGGCCCAACTCCAGCCCAAAGCTCTATCAGCCCAACAAGAAGAGCACCCAACCAAACAACATGGAGCCCAAGAGGAACCTCGGCCCAGACGGACCCAAAGGCCCAAACCTAACCCTAGGAACACTACTGAAACGACTGCCGGTGGCCAGGCACCGGCCTAATGCCGGTGAAGCAAGGGCTGCAACACGGCAGGAACAGGCAACGTGAGAGGCAACTCAATTTGTGATTGTTATTCCCGTTTTCCTTATTTTCATTATTATTATTATTATTAATGGTTATGATTTGGGTGGGGGGTTTCTGATGTGTGATGGTCATGGATATGATTCCAGGATCCCAAGTCAAATATAACAGGCCTACCAATTTGTTGTTGGTGGATTTTGATTCAGTTCAACCATACACGCACATAGCAAAGTAAAAGTGGGATCGATACTAATTTCTTGTGCGTGTATGAAACTCAATGGCTGCGTAAATAACAACTCCCTAAGTCAAAATTAGTTAAACCCACATTAGGAACTGGAAAACTGGGACAAATAATCTCAAATATAGGCCCATTTCCAAAAATTATTACTTTGGGTGTCTTTGTTTGTAATAAAATATTTTATAGGAATTTTTTTTTTAATTTTTCAGCGTTTGTTCATATAAAATATTTTACAACGAAAATTTTGGAAAAATTTTAAATTTTAGAGAAAATAACTTACACTTATTTTAAGCTGAAGTTATTTTATGAGAAAAACACAAAGTGTGTTTTAAATGAGTGATAAGAGAAAATTATTATTTTCACTATAAATATTTTTTCTTGTAAATATTTTACAAAAAGTAAATTATTTTTCACCAAACAAATAGACCCTTAGATCACCAAATTTTGTCTAACTCATGATTAAGTATTTAATCTTATTTATACATGCAATTAACTTATAAGTTTTGTTTTAAACATGTAATTTGGTCATTAAAATAAAAATTTGAGATATGATTAAGTGCTGCACAAGTAATAATTTGTTAAGACTCTTTTGAAATTAATTATTAAAAATACTTTTTAGCCTATATGTATATATATATATATATGTTAATATATCATGTATATATAATTGTTATTATTAATTATTAATTTTTTCAATTAATAATAAATAAGTTCATATTTATTATTATTAACTAACATTAAATTTTTCATTGAATCGGCCTAACTATTGACCTTTGATTTTCTGAAATTTGCTGTTCAGACTTCTATGAGGATATAAGAGCCATAGAATATTGATAAAAATGAGTTTAACTTCATTTAAAAAAAATTAAATATATTTATTGATATTTTAAATACACTTAATATTATCTTAAATCTTGATTTAATTTTTTTTTCAATTTTTTTCACTAAAAAAATTTCTAATACTTATAATTTTTTTTGAGTAATCTAATACTTGTAATTACTATATTACTATTTTCTAATTTTCTATGTCATTCGTAGATTTTCCTTGCTGGCAATCAACAGTCCGATTTTCACAATGCTCTTTCACAATATTCGTTGCCGACAATATTGGCACAAAAGTGACAGAAATAAATTACGGCTTTTATCAAACGCACCGTGTCGGTCTCTCGGCTCTTGTTGCTTAAATCAAATACGAATGTCCAAACCCTAAAAATTGCGTCGATCAAATCGACGGGATAAAATCTCTGTCGCGCGATGGCCAATCGGACGGATCCGGCGGCGAAGAGCATAAGGGGAACGAACCCCCAGAATCTGGTGGAGAAGATTCTCCGTTCGAAGATCTATCAGAACACGTACTGGAAGGAGCAATGCTTCGGATTGACGGCGGAGACGCTGGTGGACAAGGCGATGGAGCTGGACCATCTCGGCGGAACCTTCGGCGGAAGCCGCAAGCCCACTCCGTTCATGTGCCTCGTCATGAAGATGCTCCAGATTCAGCCCGAGAAAGACATCGTTGTCGAGTTCATTAAAAACGACGACTACAAGTACGCCCCTACGCCCTACGCCCTACGCCCTCGCCAAGCCCTAATTTCTGATATCTCTCCCTTATTATATAATTGTTAAAGAAAAAGAAAAGGAATTAATTGGTTGAGCAATGAGATAGATGTGAAACTTTTTGTTTTATTTGTGGGTTTTGGGTTTTGTTTCTTTGGTGCAAGACCCCAGTATCCGAAAACCACATTAGCCCCTGACTAATCCGGTTTGAGCTATTGTCGGACCCGCAAAGGACGGCTCTGCCCAGTGCCTTTTTTTCCATTGGGTTTTGGGTTTTGTGTATATATATATATAGAGGAAATTAAATAATTTTTGTGGTTGTTCATTGAACTGAATGTGTACAAGTCATATATGAATTTGGTCATTGTTTGGGCGCTGCAGGAAGAAAAGGCAAGGGATAGGAGTGTTTTTTTTTTTTTTTTTTCTGGGGCTTGTTATGCGTGCGATTTTTACTTGGTTTTTGCTTTCTAGGATATCATGCTTGATATGTAGGACGTAATCAAATAATATGGAGGGCCCTTTATTTGGATGCCTTGGGTAGTATTTTTATTTGGTTTTACATCCTAGAATGTCTTTTATTATGTTCTCTTTACCAATTCTTTGTCTCTGGATTCTTGCTTGATATGTTAGAGACGTAGTCGAATAATATAGAGGGTCCTCTGTTGATTGGTTCAGTGGAATGAAAACCCTTTTTGAAGAATGTTCCTTTGCATAGTAATACATTCTTGTAAAATCTGCAAAGCATGGCACTAAGTTTCTTGATTGCAATTTGCATTTTCACAGTTGCATTTGAATTTTATTGTTGCAGGTATGTGCGCATACTTGGTGCTTTCTACCTCCGTCTTACTGGTACTGATGTTGATGTGTACCGTTACCTAGAGCCTTTATACAATGACTATCGAAAACTGAGGCGCAAGTTAGCTGATGGAAGTAAGCTTTCTTAGCCTTCTATTGAATTTCCCTTCACTTTTATCTCTTTAGTAACAATTTTTTTTTGGGACAGAAGAACCGTATGTGTTTATGTCTTATTATCTCTGCTTTTTAGTGGATTTCTTTATTAGTGGATTTAGTAAGATGCTATTCTCTCTGTTATCAGAATTTGCCCTGACACATGTGGATGAGGTTATAGATGAGCTTCTAACCAAAGATTATTCGTGTGATATTGCTCTGCCCCGTATCAAGAAAAGGTCAGTGTTTTTTTGACTTGCCTTCAAAAATTTTACTGACCAAGTAGAGAGTTTATAAGATAGAAACTTTTTTGCCATTTTGTTGCTCCTTGACATGAAGAATCTAAATTTTTGGCGATGTGGTAGCTTTTTTCCTTTTTTTCTTCTGCCTTTTATTTTATTATAAGGCCAAAATCTTACTTCCATAACCGTTATACTCTGAATGTCTGGGCATGACCTTGTTTTGGATCAACAGATGGACACTTGAATCCCTTGGTTCACTCGAACTTAGAAAAAGTGTCTTGGAAGATGATTTTGAGGAGGAAGAAGAGAAAGAGGAGAACGAGCAGCTTGATGCACTAGACAATGGGGTTGATGAAAAGGTACTTCTTTCTTAATGAAAATTTTTCTCCCTTTCGGGCTGTGCGTGTTTGTGTGTCTTTTTTTCTTCTTCTTCTTCTTTTTTTTTGTTTCACATTTTATTGCATTTTCAGTTTTGGATATAACATGATTTATGTAAATGTTGACAGGATTATCACCGTGGGAGAAGCCCAACAAGAGATAGGGACAGGGATAGAGACAGGGATCGAAGACGAGAGAGTCACAGACACCGGTAGGCTCCTTGTCTGTTTGTGCTCTATGAATATCTCCATGTTCTGTTGCATATTTGTTATTTTAGTTTGGCCAATTTTCCATAATTTTTCCCTTTTGTGAATCAAATTATTTCCTACCGTATTTATATGTTAGCCATTTTCTAATGTCAAATTTTTTGATTTTGCATAAAATATCAACATGTGAGTATCCTTGTTCCTCTTCGCAACGTTAAACATTGTGCTGGTTTTCTTTTTTTGAGTAGAGGTATCTGGGGTAGAAAAGAAAAGAAAACGAGAAATAGGGTGGTGTGGTTAGTGGTTGCTGGAGATGACCATGTGGAAGCTCTTCTTTTACAATATGACCTATTCATTCATATGAAAAGCATTCAAGAATTATATCTTCGCTCTCAAAAAAAAAAAAAAAAGAATTATATCTTCACCATGGCATTTAAAGCCATTGGTGGCTTAGAGCAGCTTCCGAAAGTAATATTTGTGATCCTGCCAGGTTTCTCTGCACTGACAGTGTGCAGTGAGAAGTATGATGGATCGGACAGTTTCATTATTGAGTTTCAGATGCAGCTTCGTGTGCTCAAACTTTGTAATAGCTCACCGGCTGGAAAAATACATTAATGCATCACACTCTATTTTTCCTCTTTATGCAGGGATCGAGACTATGAGAGAGACTATGACAGAGATTACGATAGAGAGCGTGGACGTGGTCGAGAGAGAGATAGGGATAGAGAGAGGGAGAGGGATCGCTATCGCCTGAGAGAAGAAAAGGAATATGGCCGTGAGCGGGATCGAGAAAGAGACAGAGAAGGTAGAGAGAGGGACAGGAGAGATAGGGAGCGTGGCAGGCGGAGGAGTCATTCAAGGAGCCGAAGTAGGAGTAGGGACCGCAAGAGACATGGCCGCAGCAGCAGCCCAAGAAGGCGTGGAGATGGACCAGAAGAGCCAAAGAAGAAGAAGGACAAGAAGGAAAAGAAGGATGACGGCACCGACCACCCGGATCCAGAGATTGCAGAAGCAAATAGGATGCGAGCAGCGCTTGGATTGAAACCATTGAAGATTTAAAGTGACTCTCACTAAATGGCGATATATAATAAACATTGCCAATATATATGTGTTTGCCAATGCCCTCTGGAGCCCGTATGTAGATGCGTACAGATTCTTTTTCATATCTTGCAAATTTGGGACTTTGTGTATGTGCATCCAAAGCATTCTGCAATGGTTGGATCTATGGCAACACTAAAGGTGCGCCTGAACTCTATCAAAATATATCTTGAATATCCATGTAATCTTCTGTTGGAAACTAAAACCAAATCAACGTATCATGAGCTTTATTTTTGGTTTCAAATTTAGTGCATCGTCAATAGAATTTTTAGCTGAAACCGTATAATCATCCATGTGTCGGTAGCCTGTAAAGCATAGCAATTAAAAAATAATAATTTAGAAAACACAACATTTATGTCTAATTTCTCCATTTTTTTGAGGGGTCAAAAAATCAAGGAGAAATTAAAGAGTTGACCCAACATAATCTAAAATGTTCTGTAACTTCTAGCCAAAACCAAGCTCTAAATCCATCAGATTTTAAGAGAATGAAGCACAAAAAGAGTTAGACCAACCATTTGCCATTACCTAAATTGTCTTCTCCTCACTCAGTTCTACTTTCACAATCGTCCTTTTGAGTATGCCTCGTTGGCCTTGTTCAAAAATTCAAACATTTTCCAAGAAATACGGACAAAGGTGACTGAAAACTAAAGCTTACGATTCTTCCACTCTGGTGATTCCAACTTGTTCGCTTAAGAGTAATCTCTATTTCATGTTAAAATCAGCAGACGAATATTGATGTACAGCTACATCAATTCGGATGTAATACTGATATTACATGCATGCAACTGTTCCATTGGCATTGTTTCCCGTTGTAACATTCAGGTTTTTTTTTTTTGCAAGCTTCTGAGCTTACAAAAAAGTTCCCTCGAAATAAGTTGAGCAACAGAATTGCTCACTCTTAGCCAAAGAGCCAAGAAAGGTTAAGCAATGGTGAAGAAATCTCTATTCCTTTTTTCTTTGGCGTTCACAGTTCTCTGTCAATAATTGAGAATACAAACATACAACAGACAGAAGACGGCCCCGCCCCCCCGGGGCTGGGGTGGGTTTGGGGTTGAGGGTGTGGGGATTACAGAAGTTAAACACCCGTATAAACAAATAAAACCAGCAAGGTGGGGGCTAATGATCATCACCACCACTGAAGTTCAGTCCAGTGAAAATATTGGCATTCAATCATGTGAATCCCTGTCTCTGTCCCTACCCTTCTCTTTCTATACAACTTAATGGATACACGAGAACAGAGATAAGAAAATCAAAACCAAAATCCATTTCATACCATTACCCTCTTCTGGTGTCTCACTTTTGATGTCCAGCTTTCCGCTTTCCATCGACAGCAACTAGCTGCCTTCCAGGCCTGTTATTAGCTGGACTGATTCCATTTGGTAGTTTCTTTGACGGAGAAGGAATTAGCGATGGTATTAAGCTCCTGCTTACAAAAAAAATGAACGTTAATGATGTAACATTTTGTTAGAACAGCTCGACACAATAAAGGAATTAAATAAAGAGCTATATTAATATCCTACACAAGCATGCTTAGCATACCACACAAATCTGATAAAGTAATTCATGCAATCCTGTTGGTGGGTGTTGATAAAAAGTCACACATAAATCTTGTTCACAAGAAACTTTTTGTTAGCTAGCTAGCTAATGCAATGCCTCTAGAAGCAAACCAGCATTAATTGGCCGTAAAATTATAAGCAATCTGACACAGCTTACCTAGTTTCCGCACCCCTTAATGATCTAGGGTTAATTTTCTTCGTTTTAGACCCCGACATTTTGGGAAAGCTGCTCATCCGGGGAAGATTAGATTGCCATAGTAAGTCTGGCTCGGAAGAATCGCTGGTTCCAGCCTCAAGCTCATCAGAGTCGTCAATGGAGACTGTTTCACACTGAGTCCCCAGCACATCATATTCTTGGCTGTCCTTTTTGTTTATTGGGTTTTTATTGTCTGTTAGTTCAGGATAAACCTTTACAGGGCCTCGAATAGGACTCTGATGGAAAACCTTAGGCAATTTTCTGCCATTTGCATCCCACTGCCCGAGAGAGTCTTCATCTCCTCTCAAAGTGTCATGTCTGTTAACCATAATCTTGTCAACCCAATCACACGAAGCTAATTCTTTTTCATCCTCCTTTCCATTCTGTGCAGGACTTCCAACATGTGACCAAGGGGGTTTTCCATTATGCAAATCATGGAGATCCAAGCTTCGCCTTCTCGATATAGTTGAAGGATTATTTGTAGCCTGCAGATCATAAATTCCTAAATAAAACTTGGCTATGACCTAGAATTCCATTATGCAATTAAGCTATGTAGGATATAATTGCAAGGAAAGGCCAAAGAAGCACAACATTATTTTACTTGTGAGATAAACTTCTTATGCCTTAATCGTAGAACTGTTTCAACTTATAACATGTGAACCATTTATGATTGTCTGTACCTCTAGACTACCAACTTCCTCCATCAATTGCCTATGCCCATTGGAGATATTGCTCACACTTTGCCAACTATGTTGAGGAGAAAGCCCACCACGCTTCATTTTAACTCTCTCTGGGGTGCTGCATCGAGAATTTTGTGAGTGCTCCATCTCTCCTTCCTTCATTGCTAATGCTGCCTTTAGACTGGAAATCTGGAAGTAGACAACCAAAAACTTCTTAAGGATGTTTCTTGGTACAATAACCAATGCAAAAGAGATAACAAGCAGGGCAATTAAAGCTGCAATGACCAGGCCTGGGATAAGAAGCCTTTGAACGAAATTCTGATAGTAGATCAGCACATGAAAGTTTCTCATACGGTGAACAAGGAAATGAATAGAGTGCTGTTTCTGAAACTTATAAATGAGGAGCATGATTAAAAAGGAGGAAAAACCTGCTCTTTTAGTTCCTTCACCTCCACGCTATCTTTGTTTACTTTAGCAGCACCAAGTTCAACAGTGGCAACTCGCTCAGCAAATTTAAGTGTACTAATCGTTTCTCCGAGAGCTTCAAGTTCAGGACTTATGTGAACAAACATCAGTGTCTTGGCTTGCCCCCCTAATGGTTATTGTTACAAAAAAAAGGATATAAATCAGAAAGTTTAGTGCATGGAAGAATAATGTTTTTGGTTAATCTTACCAAGTGAATCTTGGAGGAGCTGTGTGAGTTTGCTGTTCCTATAGGGAACATGCGTATTTTTTTGAGCAAGAGAGGAAATCACATCTCCTAAAGCAGAAAGAGATTTGTTGATATGTTGTGCTTCCTTCAATCTATCTCCAGTAGCCTCAGATTTGTCAACCCGTTCACTTCCTGCCAGGTCAACCAGATGCATAGATCCACGAAGCACAGTTCCAGAAGCAAGGTCTCTCCCTTGAACATGAACTGTCAGGCAGCTGCAGCAGATATGGTTAAGCTATTTAGTTTAACAATCAGCTTTTTAGTTGAGATTTACCAAACACACTAGAGGCATTGAGCTTCAAGTGCACATTAGTCACACCTATGAGATCGACTGCTTCGGTCATTTATTGCTGTAGCGCCAACTGCCCGATTTTTTTGTCCTATGTTCATCAAATTTATGACGTCAGACCTTGATGACACAGGTATAAGGTTTGCGTCTGGCACGTTAATTCCATTCTGAGAACTGTTGCGTATTTCTAATGTATATACAAGTTAAGGACACAAGGAGGAAGCTAAGAAGCTTTAAAAAAAAAAAAATTGAACAAATACACTACTGTAATTGAAGGATATCTTCTATTAAGACCATCAGTCACGAGTAGATCTCGGACTTGCTCGTTGTATATCTCAAGCATCTGGACTGAAATATCATAGGAAATAACATCCTTTCTTTGATCTGAGAGAAGAAATAGATCACTCAATGCCCTGTAATTCACACCTAAGCTTTCCTCTGTGAGAACTTTAGGTCCAGTCTGCATCAACAAATGGGATGAATACATAAAAGTTACTGGACAAGGAAAATGCTGTTACGAAAAAAGGACCAAAAAGGGAAGATTTGTAATGAATGAACTATAAAAACACCATGTTGGGGATAAGTATGTGTAGTATGTTCAATCTCGCACCATGGTATAAGTCTTCCCTGATCCTGTTTGGCCATATGCAAAAATGCAAACATTGTACCCATCAAGAACAGATCGGATCAAAGGCTGGGTGTCCAAAAAAACCTCCTCTGCAGGAAAAAAAAGACAGTATATAAAGTTTAAAGATAATACTAAGAAAGGGAGTACAATAGGAAAAGAATCACATTAAGCCTTAAAGACCTTGAGTTGCTGAAGGACCAAACGCTTTATTGAAGCTAAAAGTTTTCCGTCCTTCTTTGCAGTACTTTACAGGGTTGATGATGGTAATTTCTCTTTCATCTATATGATCTACGGTTGTTAAACAGTTTGGTTGGCCAGGCAAGAAGGGCCTCACTCGGCAATATACTCTAATATTCCCTGATCAAATACATAAGATCGTAGGTGTTTGAAAATCACATGAAGGTTTAAGTTTACACATTACACCAGAACAAATGATACCTCTCAGATCCTGTACTTGATTGTATAACTTCCGGTTTTCTTCAAGAACTTTTTGATATCCTGAAGCAGCATGAGCTAGACCTCTCAAGTGCTTGCCTATAACAGAAAACCAGAAAATATTAATCTCAATCATCTTCTATAAATCTTGAAAAGACACAGAGAAGTTCAATTCTACCCAAAGTGTCAAACTCCTGCTGATACTTCATTTGCAAAATTTGCATCCCCTCTTTTGTTGAGCAAAGAGTATGTCTCAGTTCCTGCAGACACCAACTAGGCTCGTGATTTTAATCCAGGTATGTGGTTCAAATTTCTTAGGTCAGCTTGATACTGTGCCGTTACCTGAATGTCCCTCTGTTGCTTTTCAACCAAGATATGCTGTTTCGATATCTCAACTTGTGATTGCTCATTGCAACAAGGCTCCTCAATATCAATCTTGGAAGAATTTTCTTCTTCCTTCTCAATCTGTTCATTAATCAAAATAAATGTCACCTGACTGCTTTTGAGAAATGTAAAGCTTATAGAAACAACTGATTTTGCATGCTATTAACGAAGGAAACTAGTTGCTTGTTTTCAGCATTTTATGGTACCTTTTCATCACTAGAGGATCTTGAAAGAGAAAGGTCAGCACCTTCCATACCTTTTGCAATAGTCTTCATCTGCTAGATTGAAGGAATAGTAGATAATTAATTTTACATCACGACAACAGGGGAATTACTACATTTTCATGGCAGATGATTCATTTGAATGGAGACTACAAATGCTTATTAGAAATAACTGGATGCACATACACACACAAATCCATAGTACTATCAAGAGAGAAGCAAGCCAACATGACTGTCTATGAGAAACAGCTGCTCACCAGTTCATTTTGGCTTGCCAATTGACGCTCAAATTCCTCCATGACTTTGTTTAACACTGATTCTACAATCTGTCATCAGAAAGAGAAGGTAATATTACTTTGTCAGCACAAATAAATTGGAACAAGAGCTACTTCAAGCACAAAAAAATAGAACTCCATCAGTCTCGTTTGTACTGATGCTTAACACCCATCTTAATTGGATGGAACACAAAGTGGCGTCCTTCAGATTTCTCGTCCTAATGAGGATAAATTATTGACAAGTTTGAGATAGAAAGAAAAAAGCCCTTACACTTGGTATTTCTTCTTGCCTCTTATTTGTAAGAACTGCACGGACTAGCATATTCAAGGAACGACCAGCACCCTGGCAAGTTGGATGTGCATAAGATTTCAGTCCCAAGTCACCATCTAATTTCGACATCAAGAAAAGAAAACAGGAAAGCTCACTGACTTCTTCATTGGGTTCCTGGCCAAAATCAGCATATAGAAGCTGGTCACCGCTTGACATACTACACATTGATGAGGTCCGTGAAACAGAATTCATGAATGGTTCTGCATTTTTCCTCGAAAAGGGTTTCCCACAAGCTGGGGGTTTCAGATTTCCTCCGTATTTCCATGTCCCAGTTCCTCCATTTAGTTTCCACTCACTATATGATTTAAGGGCTAAAACACAGTTCACGATCCTCACAGATTTTCCTCCCTGAAAATTCAAGATGTTAGAAAACGTCAAAACAGGAACACGACTCTGACAATGTAAGAGAAGGTTGCCATAGCATGTTCTAAATTTCTTCTTAATGTGACCATGTCTAAACTCTCACCTGTTCGAAATCAGATGCTTCAAAAGCTGGAAGCCCAATTTCCTCCGCTGCCACAAGGAAGTTTCTCACATTTTCAAAATATTGATATGCAGATAGAGCTGCCCCATCAGGAACAATAACAGAATCACCGGAGCCTTCTACTACCTAACAAGTATTTATAAAACAAATATCATAAGACCAACTACAATTTCTATTCATCAGAAACTAGTGGAAACCAAGTTGAGCATACCTTTGGGATCGCACCAGGTTGAACCTTGTTAAGGGCGGTACACAAAACCATCCCACTTCGCAATCCAAGCCTGAATTCTTCTTCAGATGGCTCAGCTGGCAAATCTTTGCCTCCAACAACTCCAACTGTTTTCCGGAGCCACCCAGCTGCTTCATATCTTCTGAAGGCTGCAATAAGACCATGCATCAGCTATGAACCATCTATCTTCCGTTGCAGTTTTCTCCTTCTTTAAAGCATGCTTCAAGCTACAAAGAACTAACTTCCAAGTGCCAATAACCGAATTTAAATTCAGATAAGTGCCTCCGATTGAGATTTCAGTTTTAGCACAATAATCCCATACAACCAAATATACGAAGCCCTCTAAATTCCAAGCGAAAGAAACCGGTGCACCCGATGTTTGATGAAGGAAAGAAAAAGATATCCACACATAAATTCGATGATTTACACATAAATATTCATGTATTTTCTAACTGATTCAAGAATCTTGGCATGATATTCTATCAGAATTCATGAATTCACTATTCTAAGTCAACAAATTCCAATGGTTTGTGTGCATCAAATTATCACATGATCCTGGAAAATTATTTTCAAAGATACACAAAAAAATAAAAACAAACCAGGCCAGAATTTCTCAAAAATGCCAAAAGAATTGTTTCTAATGGTATTTCTATAAAGCAAACAAAAAAGCCTCAAAAAATCAATAAATATGTGAAACAAAGGCCAGAAAAGAAAGAGGAGAAGGAAAGATTGATCATACAAGCTTCGTCAACTTTTCTTGAAGGCAAACCAAGGTCACTTGGCCGAGTCCCATGTTGTTGAAGAATATCCTCAACCACAGAAACAACAGAGAAAGGACAAACTTGTTGTTCTGTTGCCATTTTTTTTTCTCCAACCAAAAACCAATTCACAATCTTTCAAGAACCCCAATTCAAGTTTTTCCCTAATAATCTCAAAAACCCAAGAAAGATCCAATCTTTTTCAACCAAGACACAATCTTTCAAGAACCCCAATTCAAGTTCTTCCTTAATAATCTCAAGAACCCAAAAAAGATCCAATCTTTTTCAACAACCAAGAAACATGGGTATGCTTATTATGTATATAGGGGTATCTTTTATCTAGCATTGCCTGCCTTTATTGGTATTCTCATAGACACAGAACAAAAAGTGTGTTATTGTCTTTGTTTGGAAGGAAAAGAAGAATGCAATACAAAAAGAGAGAGAGAGAGGAAGAAACTGGAGGAATCCTCTCTCTCCTCTGGGAAAATATTTTCTCTCACTTTCTTTCTGTTTTTCTCTCTTTCTCTCTCTCTCCACCTCATTCGCTCTGTGTAATATTTGAAGGGAGAAGCCACCGAAGCTGGTTCCGTGCCTCCCGGTTTTGTGGGCTATGAGGCACCAACCAGTCGACTGTTTATAATTTTTCACGAGCAGAGAAATTGAAGGGCTACTTTTACCACCCCTCCAGGGGGTTTTTTCCTTTTCTTATATAAACCAATAAAAGCATGGAATAAAAGTAATCATTTTTGTCAGAGAGAGAAATAAAAAGAATTTTTATGATGACCAACATAATTTGTATAGCCATCGCATGAGAGAAAATTTACAGAAGTTTTGTTTTTTTTGTTTTGCCTCGAAACTTTAATGAGCTGCAAGATACGCAATAAAAGAATAAAGATTAGTTTTTCTCCTTTCATAATCCTATTTGTAGATGGATTTCATGATTGCGCGCATGTTTTAGAGATTTCATGTTTTTATGATAGAGATTCATATAGTTAACCGTAATTGAATTTAAAATTAAGAAGTTGCTGTTGTTGTAATAATATATGATCAAATTTTTAGATTTTTTCTAAAGGTTTAAGTTTTTTTAAGTTGATTGATTTTTTTGACATGAAATGGTCTAATGATAAAGTGAGTCTATTTCTATTATATATTTTCAGTCTAATAAATATTTGTGTTAGAAAATATATTATAATTTAATATATAATTCATTCCTTTGTTTCTTCCAAAAAAAAAAAATTTAAACTTTTGACATGATTTTTTTTGGGACAAAAAACAACATTAAGATATTATAAGTACAAATGTTTTAACCTATAATATGCCTAGCAAGTGAATGAAAAATCCTAGAAGAAATTAGTCACCAATATTGTTCCGGACTCAGGAGAAGCAGAATCTAGAAGAAAGTACGATTTCCTTTTCTACACGAAATTTGACTACACAGCTCTCATCTACAAATTGATAGGTCGAATGAACGCATCCAATTGTCCCCGAACCAAAGGATCTTTAGTTAAACTAGCATCTCAATTATTATATTGATGGCAAAATTGTAATCAAATAATATATTGCTTTCACAGCCAACTCTGCTTGGCCGAGTTGGTGTTGGGACTTCCAATTCTCCCACTCCACATTCTCCAATTTGAAGGTTATTCACCTGTGTAAATAGAAGTGTTTATACTTCATGCAGTATCTTTTGACTCAGTTTTTTTTTCTTTTATCTAATAACTAATTGACTAATTGTCAAATGATTTTCTTTATTCAAAATATGTGTTGCTTTTGGCGGCTTCTGATCACCTATGGATTCCGCAATATAGCATCGCCTCATTCTGCTTCTTCTTCTTTTTTATAACTGAAAAAACAGATAATTATTTTTGAGTTGTATCATTGTCTTCAGCAATCAAATAAGCATTTGCTTGTGTATAAAGGCTAGGCATGTGACAGTTAATTGATCATGGTTAGGCAACTTAAAATTGGTGGACAAAGATGCTATGATGATTACTGCCACCGTTCCCACCTTAGAACTTTTCCTTGACAAATATAATTAACTTTAATGAAGTGCTCATCAACTAATTATGAAGCTTGATCTCTAAGGTTGATGTTGGTTAAAACTGCCATTGTTTTGCACAATTTGTGAACCTGCTTCCTTTTTTTTTTTTTTTTTTGGTTTACAAGGCCGGCAATGCCCAAAATTAAGAAACTATGTTCCTAACTCCAACCAAGCCTGCTTCAAGGATTTCGTTGAGCCCCGGAAGGGGCTGGCCAAACAGAGATTAAATGGTATTTGTGAACCTGCTTCCTATTAATTCTACCACTCAACACCACGAATTTTTTTTTTTTAATCTCCCTTTGCTCTCAAACCGCAGTCATGCCATCACCACTTTATAACTGCTCATCTTGCAACAATCTATATGCAAAGCTACATAATTTGTGTCTAACTAGGTATAATTAGTGCTGACTAAGTTTAAAATTTGGATGAGATTTGAAGTTCAAATCTAAAATTTCACAGATAATTAAATTCTTGGCTTATTGGACAAAAAAAATGGTGGACTTAATGTAGTGTGTGCAAATTGATGCATAATATTACTTGACAACAATGACTGAAAAAGTATCACTCTAGTTTAAAAGAGGTTTATAATCAAATTTGAATTTTGAATGTGTAAATTTAGAGTGTGAACATTTTTGTGTGTGTATTTAAGTGTGAAAATATGGTGGTAAGATCCCCAATATATTGTTCTAGTCATTAGGCAGTCAGTCTTTTTCACCCAACAACATTGCCACTAGTATAGAATCAGTTACCAACCCAAGTTTGTGGGTCATCAACAAAACCAACCATTAAGAAAATGTACAATTGTATAGGGCTATTTGTTTGTGGGCAATCCAAAGATATCCTAGCTTATAAGTTGCCATGAAAAAAGATTGCGCTTACTTCTTAGTGTGTATATATATGCATCAGAGAAAGAAGGGGCCAAAGGAAAATGTGGAAAGAGGTAGAGAATGGGCAGCCAGCCAGCCAACCTTTTTTTTTTTTTTTTTTCGGATGGAGGGTTAAACTAACACAAAAAAGAATGATGAGAGATGTGGTGAAAGTCGATCTTCCGATTACATCTTTGGCCAACAAAATCAGTGACTATTTCAAGTAATGTTTATAGTTGGCAAATAATTTGTTTGGAGAAGTTGTAAAATGAAAGGGCCAACTAGATTGGCCCCAAAGCGAGCAAACCAAATACCCAAAGCAATAAAAGGAGCAGAGCACTCACCCAACCTTATCTTGATAGCCAGCACTGCACTTGCCCTCAAAGATGATGGCAACTGTGCAACACTTGATGGTCATAGAAAAATGGAACTGCACATGGCGTGATTTAGCCTTATTTCCAAAGATTTTTCTTGGAATAGCTCTTTTCAGTGAATGTGGTCTGTCATGCATCGATGTCTAAAATTATGCCATGCTCATTTTAAAAAATGATTTGATAAATATATTATGAAACATCTTTTTGGGTCCAAATTAAAGTAATAAATTATACAAATGAAGAAAGTAATTGGGGCAAGTTCTCCGCAAATGAACAAGGAATTCTAAACTTAAGTCAAATGCAACAATGTCCCTCCGTGCGAGAACTACGATTTCGTAAGTTAGATGGTCAAATAGCAAATGTTATACGTGGTGAAAATCATGCCTTACGTCAAATTAAATCCTTTCTCTCAAGACTTCTTATTTCTAATAGCAAAATTGATAGCTAGACCGGAGTCCGGGACGGGAGTTTGTGCAGACAAGAGAAAGACAGAAAGAAGATTAGTGTGTCCCACTAATATACTTGTTTTTTGTTTTTTCAAAAATTGGTGTTATATATATAAAAAGATTAAACTTAATGTATAACAGATTTGAGTATAAAGATTCATTAAGTTCAAGTGTATAAAGGTTAAATTTGATATGCAACAGATTTAAGTATAAAATTCATTCAGTTCAAGTGCATATGAGCTAAGATTGATGTGTAAGAGATATTATGTAAATAATAATTAAGATTGATGTATAATAGACTAAATTTTAATGAGTAATATATATTAATGAGTAATATATATGAATTAAAAAAAAAAAGGAAATTACTGCAGCTGCCTCCTGTCTGTGAGATGCCCTTCCGGGTATCAAAGCTCTTCTAATATAACTTGTTTGTAATGACAAAAACCTTTAACATTCTCTTTAACTAAATTTCTCCTTTTTTATATATGGTATCACAAGTTAAGAATACACTAATACGATAAAGTCAGTAATTCTAGCTAAAACTAAAGTAGAGTTCGGTTCATTTATTGAATTCAAAATTATATCTATTAAAAAAATAAATTTATTCTCATCCAATTTAACTGGACAAAAAAAAAAAATCAATTGTTAGATAATTAAATTGAATTCTATCAAAAAGTCAAACAAACCAAGAAAATATATAAACCTAAAAAAAGAATAGAAGGGACATTTATTTTTGATAATCCTCTTTAATAAAATTATAAAATGTTGTTCATATTTTCTTATTTTCTAGATAAAAAGAATATCTCCCAACTGATTTATAGGAAATACTAAAGAAAAACAAAAGGAGAAACAATAAAAGGTTGTAAAGCCCAGGCCTTTTGCCGGAGTTAACGTATTAAATACCTAATTTAGCATCCAAAATATCTTTCATACAATACAGAGTAAAGCAGTTAATGTAGAAAGAAATTAAGGGCTTTATCGTCAATTGCAGATACGAGACTCCCTCCAACGTTCGAGTGTATTCAAACGCAAGGTTCGGAAAAAACCCGAGCCTAAAATGCAGACGTTCGGTTCGGGATGATAAATAAATAAATAAAAATCATTTGCTTAAAAAAAAAGCTTTAAAGTTCAAAGTGGGCCCCGAAAGGTCTACAAAAGGGGCCCAGTGGTAGCGTGCCGGCTTCGGCATTTTAGTTTAAAGGGCATAAGGATGCCGGCCCATTCACAATTCTTCAAACAAGTGGGCTCCATTGTCGTCTGATGTAAACATTTCAATCTTGAGTGCAGTTACGTATTCCGGAGTTTTTATCCCGAGATTTTGTCCCGGGCGAAATCGGGACTGATATTTTTAAAACTGCGACTGATATTTTTGAAATATAAAAAAAACAACTGTTTCAAAAATATCAGTTCTGATTTTAAAAATAACAGTTACGGTTTTATTCGGCACAAATTTCGGCACACCAACCCCGGGACACCAACATTTATTCTTCAATCTTTTGGCAAACCAAAAACTATGCCACATGTCTCCCAATAATTAACAATTTTTTTCTTTTTGTTTCGTGAATCCTTGAGTTCTAATCCTGAATAACAATTCAAATGCCACCTCTATTATTATTACAAGGAGCATCTCAAGCAGAATTGAGCGCGGCCGCGGTCATGTACCAAAAACAGGCCCCAATATGGGCCAATAATAGTAAGAAACTTCATGGATGATTTTTGCAATAAAAGGTAGATCGTCGGATTTGGAAGCCTATCAAATGTGGTCGTGGGGGCCCTAGTATTTCTCACCTGCTCTTTGCAGATGACGTGATGCTCTTTGCGAAAGCCACGGAGGAGCAGGCTAGAGTGGTACGCTCTACCTTAGATGATTTTTGCATGGCCTCGAGCTTCAAGGTGAATGATCTTAAATCCCACGCAGGGCTGTCCTCGAAAGTCCCTAGGGAGGTAGCCAGGCGAATTAAACAAACTAGCAGGTTCTCCTTTGGGCAAGATTTGGGTAGTTACCTCGGAGTTCCACTTATCCACGGCATAATGACAAATGCATCATATGCCCATATAGTAGACAAAGTTAGGCAAAGGCTCTCTACTTGGAAATCGAAATGTCTGAACCTAGCAGGCAGTGTGACCTTGGCAAGAAATTGCTTGGAGTCAATCCCCACTTATACTATGCAGACGGTCTGGCTTCCGGAGGCAACACCCGCCGTTTCATATGGACCTCTAAACAGGATGGCAGAGGAATTCACTTGGTTAGCTGGGATGTTATTACACGCTCCAAAGCAGAGGGTGGCTTGGGGATTAGATAGGCTCAATGGAACAACATTGCTTTGCTTGGTAAATTATGTTGGGATCTCCTATATAACAAAAATAAGGTTTGGGTTTCCATCCTGCGGCAGAAGTACATGCTGGATTCCAAAGGCCAGTCCGTTTGTACTCCTTGTTCCTCTATCACTTGGAAATCTTTTACTAAGTGTTTTGAAAATCTTGAGGATGGGTTTGGATTTCGGATTGGCAAGGGAGACAGGGTGTCGTTATGGCATGACAAATGGGTATCCGATAAAACTCTGGCTGAAGTTATCCCGTGGATTGCCCCGGAAGACTTGGAAGCGAAGGTTGAGTCTATCATCAGGAACAATAGGTGGAATTTGGAAGGGCTGGCTACTGTCATTCCAGATTACATTTTAGTTCAAATCAAGTCCATTCCGTTGCCCCGACACATGACTTGTGAGGACACTGTGGCCCGGATTCACAATTATGATGGTACCCATTCCACCAAGTCGGGATATGGATGGCTCACTCGTGGCCATAACATGGAAGCTCCGAACCCGTTGTGGAAATGGGTATGGAAATTGCGGCTACCTTAGAAGCTCAAGATGTTTTTATGGCAGTACTTAAGAGGGCGAATCCTAACCAATTCGGAAAGGTTCCACTGTGAATTATGTGCCTTGCCAATGTGTAACCGGTGCCTAGGCGCGGAAGAAACTATCATGCATGTGGTGAGAGACTGCCACCTCTCTAGAGAAGCGTGGGAAGCTATATACCCCGCGGGGCTGCCCCAGCATTTTTATAGGTACAACTCTTATGATTGGATTATCAACTTTCTCAAATGTCATGATTCTCCAGTTGGTCTCCATCCTACAGGAGTGATTTTCCTTTGCACCTGTTGGATGATGTGGAAGGCTAGGAATGAAGAAACATTTCATGGTACCCGCCCTAGCAAACTTTGGTGGACCTGAAAAATTCACAGCTTGGCTATGGACTGCTGTACTGCCTTCCCACCTTTAGATGACAGGCCACAAACTGCACTGAGGTTAGTTTCTTGGTCACCGCCTCTAAGGGGATGGATAAAGCTAAACTCTAATGGAAGTTCAAAGGCCAACCCGGGCTTTGCAGGGTATGGGGGTGTCTTTCAAGATTCTAATGGGCAATGGCTCGGGGGCTACATGGGTCCAGCGGGGATCACCTCCAACATAATTGCCGAGCAACTGGCGATTAGGAGGGGCTTGGAGATTGCGTTGGCTATGAAGCTCCATAAAGTCATTGTTGAAGCTGACTCTTTGGAAGCGATCCAAGCGATTAGGAGAGTTCAAGAGACCCCTCACCCTCATCTTGCTATACTGGGGGATATCCGTCACTTGTGTGATCAACAATGGGATGTGAAGTTCCGACATATCCTGCGCGAAGGGAATGTGTGCGCAGATTATCTGGTTAAGCGAGGTGCCTCCAACCTGGACGATGAAGTGCTCTTGGACAGACCACCTTTAAGACTGTGTCGGCTGCTTGATGCTGATAAAGTTGGAGTTGTTTATCCTAGACTATAGTTGCTACTTTTCATTTATTTTTCTTGTATTAGTTGCACCAAAAAAAAATTAGTAAGAAACTTCATGCAATCTACTACGTTTTACGATTCAACGATTAACACGACGCTATTTTGCTTAGAGTCCAATTACATAGCTACCAAAAAAAATAAAGTGAGATATGGCACATTGTAATCATTTTTTTTTTTTTTTTGTAACTAAGCACTTTTTTTTTTGCAACAAAAAAATATATGAAATATACTTTTATTTTTTTGTTGCAAAAAAAGTGACTGTTTGCGAAAAAAAGGTCGATTACAATGTGTCAACTTTACGTCCCATTTTTTCCACAATTATATATCTTTTTCAATTAGTGATCAATTTTCAATAAATTACCAAATCTATTTTGGTGCATTAATAGCTGATCATGCTCCGCATCGCAAGCATGATTCAGCAAATGCTCTTAGAGGGTGGCTGTAGAGCCGAAATTACTCTTATGGCAAGGCCTGCAATACAGTGTTGCTCTGTCGAATGCACAAGAAAATGTGGCCTCTACCCAGATTTGGACAATGTCATCCAGGAGCACGATAGTGACGTTGTGAACTTTAGATAATTTTTGACATTTGAATTTTAGACAAGTTTTGGTGCAAACTTTAGACACTTACATACTTAATTTGGAAATGAGTGCTTTTTAATCTAGACGAAAGGCATGATCTTTTTTGGTTTATTGGAATTAAAGTACGTGTTTTATGAGAATTTAAAGAAGATAGAGTTCGGTCATCAAATCCTCTCAACAGTTTTAATGTTACGTCCAACCAAACTAAACCTAAATAGTTAGGACAAAAGTATGGTTAGTTTGTAGTTTGGTACACCTTTTTTTTTACAAAAAAATTACATCATAGAAAAAAGAGTTCGAAAAATTACATCATGTAACAAAAGCTTAATTATCGCGCTTGGATTAGTCACCGGCGTTGACATTGACCATGTCGGCTTTCATGTAAGGCTTCCACATTTGACTAGAAACATCTGGTGTCAGTCCCTAGACCCTTTCTTCAGAAGGCTACATCTTCGAAACTTTATGTATAAAACTAAGCTCTATATGTGAAAAAAAAAAAATGCTCTGCTTTCCTGTCTTGCATTTTGATTTTGAAGCGCAAGAATAGGTTTTGAATTTGGGGGGGGGGGGGTTTAAAATGAAAATGTACTGAAATTATACAAACCACTGACAGTATTTGACATGCACTTATGTAATGTTTGGATATTTTCTAAAAGAAAAAAAAAGATTTTTTTTATTCATTTTCTATTAATTCAAACAATTACGTTGACTTTAAGTATAAACTAGTTAGCTATAAAATTCATGTTTCACTTGACTTTAATTATAATATTACAGAATTAAACTTGGTTATTTTCGTGATAATTTAGGGTTTGCATATTTGTATTGAGGTCTATTCCAACAAATGGCTTGTCGCCAATATCTTAACCAGTCAACATGGACCATAACACTTAAAACATTACCCTAAAGTGCTGTGCTTGTGCTTGGTGGGCACAGATTAATAGACAAGTCAATATGGCTTAAACAACACATCTAAAACTTTTTTTAAGGCTTCTGTCTAATCATGACAGCAATGTGCTTTGGATTCATTAATAATCTGTTGGATTTGGACCAATTCTGCATGGTGGAAGGCTGGGGGCTTGACGGGACCTTGTTGGTTTCTCTCAACTTTTCATTCTTGTGATCGAGGAGCTGCATGGAGGTGACCCCCCTTACAGCACTCCTTACATTTTTCATGGTCCTTTTCTCTGCTGGTCCAACTTTGTTTAAAGAAAAATTTTCCATTTATGCATAAAGCAAAGACATAAGTACATAAACAATAAGATTATTTAATTCAGGGTTGTTTGTTTATCAGAAATCTTGTTCTAAATCAGGACTCTTCATTGGCTACTTCCAACTTACGTCATGAACCCCAAGCATTTTGATGATCGGTAGTTTCCTGATGGTAAAATATTCCTCCCCAGTCTCAACAAGGATTAATGCAAATTACTGGACCTTTTGTATTTAACCGTCACGCGCCAGATGGGAACAAAGTTTTTTTTTTCCTTTTTTTTTTTTGGGACTTCCGGATGATAAATACTCTTTATGTTATTACCTTCCGCTACTGCTATTGTTTACACTATCTAGCAATAAAGAAGGAGAAATTTTGAACTTTTGGAAAGGGAGAAAAGTGGGAGATAATAACTAAACAATGTGGTTCTTTTTGGGAGCAAGACTTAATAATACAAGAGGTGATAAGCACTACCTTTATTATAAGTTTTGATAATCACTTTTCCCTCCATTACAATTATAAGCTAGAATGGTCCTCAAGTTTGGGTGTGATGTTGTTAGATGAGGCAACTTTGAGAGACTAGGCATGTGGTTGCCATCAACACTTGAAATCATTGATTAGACAACTCAACTCTCCTCACTAGCTTTATGGGGTTTAAAGAAATAAGCCTTGAGTTGCTTCTTGAAGCATTTACAGGATAAGCTCGCTAGATATATATACATGCATTACACTTTAATATATCTCAATGATTTGTACATGTATTATGAACTGAACATAAGCTACTCAAAAAACTAAGCATAAGCACTTTATTGTGTCGAAGCATGTGAAGAGGAAGCCTTATACAACTGCCGGCAGCAGGCCCATTAATATAAGTTAGATTAAGAGAGCTTTAAATTGCTTCATAAGTACTATTATGGTTGACAGATAGTGCGCTAAAGAATCCCATGATTATTAGAGGAAACTAATGGTTATCAAAATTGTGTGTCCATGGATGTAGGTCTGAGTGATGAAAATTTAAATCTTAAACTTTCTTTGGTGGTGCTTTTTGCCTCTTTCATTTATTAAAAAGTTTCTTTCTAAACTGACTTTTGCAATCTTCTTTCCTACCCTATTATACGACAAGCATTACTAATTAAAGTTTGATTTTGATAAGTTTAACCTGGAGTTAGGCTATACATTTCCATTTTCTAGGCATGTTATAGTTGTCTAATGTTATTGATTAACCTCTTTAAAAAAGTGGTGGACATAGAATTATAATTATATTCGCTGTATTGATTCTAAAGTTATGTTAAGAAGAATCCACAATACCGTAGTAGATTGTATTAATCAAAAGTATTCTCTCTTTTTCTTGGTCTAGAAGGGAGGGTATAAGCCCTAAAGGGAGGAGAGAGGTGAGAAGAAATCAGAGGTTCGAAACCCTACTATTCAACGAGGCATACATACTTCTTGTCATTTGAACTATTTAGGTATCTCAGTTTCTTTTTTTTTTTTTTTTTGTCAAAAAAAAGTTTAGGAGTTGAAGGAGTGTTTTTAGCTTAAAATCAAGGAAGGCTTACAGATAACTAAAGATTTATATTAAAATTTACGTATTAAAATTTGAAATATACTCTATTAAAAGTTAAAACTTTAATCGCTGCACCCGCCCTTATAGACTGTATCATCTTGATCTTTGTAAGACAAACACAATACAATTGTGGGCTGGACAATGGAGATGAATAAACTAGAAGTTGGGGCTTGTTGGTTTGATCAAACGAGCCGAATGATTGTGAGACAGCAGAATCCAATCTGTACCCCTTGTCAAAATGACGAAATAGGGTCCAATGTTGACGCTGGCCCAATCTACCAAGCACACTGCTTCAGAAAACCAATTGCAAGTTGGGTCATACAATCCAGGATGCACCTAGCCCACCAAGCCATCACTATGGACTACAGATGCTGCTCACGGTCCAAGCTTATGCACATGGTAAACCCAAGTATAGCCTGCCAGCTAAAGTGGTTTCCTATTTGTTCGCCACTAGGCCTGCTTCACAAGCTTCCAGCTTTTTAGTCCTTCGGTTTGCACTCCAAAGTCCAAAGGTTTATCACTTATTACTCAAGTAATTTGTTTATAACCGATTAATCAGACCCGTTATTGAGGGAGAAAAGAGCACCTAGAGGCTAAAGCTGCATTTGAATTGTTTATAACAGTGTTTGTTATATTAATTCATTTTTAAGTGTAACATACATCAATTTTATATTTTATTGTATAAAGAGTCAGACTATAAAACTTTTTTTTAATATATAAAAATATCATAAATTTTATTTAAAATAATAAATTTAATATCAATTTTAAAACGTAATAAATTTAATATTAATTTTATCTATAGTAATAAATTTAGTATGCAGTGAAATTTTTTACACAAAATTTATCTGTTTCAATAATGTGACACTAACTTATATAATTATCATATCATCGAAACAAATATATTTTTATAAATCTGTCATCAAAATTGACAGATTCTATTCATATAAAACTATTACACATTAAATTTGTTACTCTAAATAAAATTGATATTAAATTTGTTACTTTTTAAAATTTGTGTTAGATTTGTTATTTTGAGTAAACTTAATAATATTTTTGTACATTAACTTTTTTTTAATTAAAATATACGACTTTCTCAATTGTTATAAATCTTAAACTCTACTTTTTAGGATCAAAACTTAAAAGTTTTAAAATAAAATTTTGAATTCTAATTAATAGATATCCCTAAAAAGACAAAAATTCTTATTTATATTATATCATTTCAAATACGGTCCGAATAAAGAACATTAGGCTGAGTCTACCGCTAGGAAATTTTATCAACCAAAATATGCGATTTTCATTAGAGTTTAAAAAAAAAAAAAGAAAAGAAAAAGGCAAAACTTAAATCTTGCCCCTTATACTTGGGAGCATTAATTAAATTTATTAAGTGTTATGGCACACGGTATTTGTTTTTGTTTGCTCGCCTGGCATACATATGAACTGTTCCCGATCTAATAGCCGATTGGATGCACCAGCTCATATCCTTCCAATTCCATTACACGCATCAACCTCACATCCTTGAAATATCAACAGTCCAAAGCACCCGATGACTTGTTGCAACTTTCACATCCATGATCTTGCGTACTTCTTCAACGGTCATGATCGATGTTGACTGGGGACGCAAGTGGCAGTGAATCTACTCCTCGACAGAAAGATTTACTTCAAGAACAATCCTTTTTTTTTAATTAAATTAAATTTAAAATATAATTTAATTTAAATATATTTAAATTAAATTTTCTTTATATGGTTTTAAAAGTTAATTTTTAAAATAATATTTTTTTAAAATTCTTTTTTGTTTGTTAGACCTGTTAACTCCACAGTAAAGACAAGAAAAAAAGAGTATTCGGCAGAATTAAAAAGAGGAAGTATACATATTCTTAACATTTTTATCTTAAAATTTGTTTTTGTTGAAACAGTAATTAATATTTTTAAAATATAAAAATAATAAATATTTTTAAAATATTAATCATTATTTCAATGAGATATCGTCGCTTTTCTCAATTAAAAATTGAAGGCAGTGTCTCTCCACCATCCACGTAGCACTCCGCGCTCATTCAAAACTTGATATTCTTCTAGATGGCCTACGTCCCACCAACCTCTATTGTAAACTGCTAAATAAACAATGCTAAAAGGGTATTAAGGTAAATTAAAATGCCCATTATTACCCAAATCTCGTACCGACGTGCATAACGCGCGGTCCTGGACAAACACCGTGGATCCAACCCACAAGCGTCGTGAATCCAATGTCATCAAAACTGCACACGCCACTGTCTCCGCCCACAGTCGGGAGTTTCTGCGGACAACAATTTGGTCGTTTGCCTTTCAACCTTTTAGCTTTGCATGTGCAGGCGGCTAAATTCCACATGGTAGTATCTCCTTAATAATTTTTTTGAAACCCCTTTGACTGATTTCTCATAATTTCGTTGTGGAGTCAATGTATGTGGGGTTCTTGTTTTTATCTAAACAACTATTTTCCCTTTCTTTGTCGTGTTTTTGAGAAGTTGTTTATCCACTAATTGATTGATCATAAAACGTACGTGGCCACACTTAAAGAAGAATAGGGTAGATACGCAGAAATTTAAATCGTTTGATCGAAAAAAGTGTATTAAATTTTAAAAAAATATAAAATCATTGAATGTCGTTGGATTAACTGCATACTTCCCGCACGTCCATTTATATGTGTCTGTACAGAAGAACTCTTGATTGATTGAGCTATTGATTTTAATTTGAAAAAAAAAATCAAAAATACAACACGGAAGAGATTGATTGACTGATATTAAATTCTAAATTTTAAAATTTTATTGTTGTTATAAATTAAAAAGAGCAAAACCAAAAAAAATACGTTTAATGAAGTGTACAAGAAATACATAATTTATTAAATGATATGTAATTGTTTATTAATTTTTTAAATTTGATATATGTTTTATTATTTAATAATCTAAATCGTTGGGTTTTATTACATTTTCATAGTTATGTTGCTATAAAACTTTTTTTGTATTAGAAACACAAGTTTTGGTTCAATAAAAAAATTATTTCACAATAAGAACATATTTTATGTCTGTACATTAAAATAAAAAAAAATTTAAGAGCAAGTTTTAATGAGTCCATTATGTTCGCAAAAGTAGTTAGAGCGACCTGAAGAAATTTCTTCTTTTTTTTTAAATGTAAAAGAGCTGGAACATAGCAGCAAAAAAAAAGAAATGAGTGAGAGCGAGATCCAGAGCTTTGAATCCAAACTTTGTAGTTGCCAGTTGTACTCAGACAAAGCCCAATCCTCTTTCAAGAAATTTTTGTTGGTGTAATTCGACACGTCATAGTCCTCTTTCCAACCACTCTTTTTCAAAAAATGTGGAAGCTATTGGTTTCTCTGTAGAAAGCAAAAAAGTAAACAAAGAAAAAACATCATTTTACACGAGAGTTATACATACAGTTGACCTGGCAAGACATAACGCATGTGCTAAAACTTGTCATTTTGGTTTCTTCTCACCTAATTTTTTTTTTATTTTATAGAAGTTTATGAGTAGCGGGAGTATTTTCATTTTAATGATTAATGAATACTTACAAATTATTAAGAATTTATAATAAATTTTATATCTCATCTATTTACAAAAGATTTTAATAACAATAAATAGAATTGATCTCAAAATAAACTATACTAAAAACTAAACTTTTAATCGCAAAGTTCACTCTCGTAAATCTTGTGCAATCGTTTACCTAATGATATACTTCTCCAAAGCTACTTATATTTTTTTTTTTTGTATATTAAAAAGTAATTCAAATCCCTGTATTAAAACACAAATATTTTTTTAGCCGACATATATTTGTTTCTTTAGTTGCACAGGGATAGATGTAACGTAACGAGCACAAGGATAGGCTTTCGTGTTGGTAGTTGGTACTAAGAAGTATTAAAAAGTGAAAAAACAATGTAATGTTAGGTAACAAAATGCAAGTAGAATAGCATGTGAACATAAACTTTATTGTGCGATCCAATATATTTGAAATGGTGAAAAATATGTATCTTTTATTAAGAAATTTAAAATTTGATATCAATCTTTTTCTTCATATGTCTTCATTTTAATGAAGAATTATTATCTCAATTATAAAAAAAAAAAGATTTTATTCCATAGTTAATGGTTCAATGAATTTATTAATGAAGCAAAAGATAAACAAAAATTTATGCATGAAAATATTTACCTAGTCTATTAAGTGACTGTCATATATAACGTAACAGATGAAATATATGACGTGATATAAGAATTATAAGAAAATATATGACATATCAAAGAGAAATAAACGACGTAAACACCCATAAATTTTTTTTTAATTTTTAATGATTGTTCATACATTTTGTATATTTCTCTTTAAATTATTCAACCCGTGTGAATACCCATAGAAAATATTTTAGTTTTTATTGATTCTTAATAATTGTTCATACATGTTGTATATTTTTCTTTAACATTTCGTATAATTTTCTTATAATTTTTTTATCACATTATATATTTCATTTGTTGTATTGTATATGATAATTACTTACAGCTACTAAGCTTACAGTCATAAAAATTTTCTGTCCAGAGAATGATACTTTGCATGGAAATTATTGATGACAATGAATGGGAAGATAATTTTTAAAAACTTAAAAAATGAAACATAATCATAAATAACCAGAACAGAAAGTGGAATAAACAGTTTTCGTTTTCTATTATTATTATTATTATTATTTTGAATTGAAAAGTCAAATTGCAGTTGAAACAGCTAAGCCAACTCCAAGGAGTTTTTAGTAATTGCACCAGTGAGAAATCCCGTGCGCCGTGAGGTCCAACGTTCCCAGCACCACTACAAAACGATAATGTCCGACCGATAAAATTTTCAATCTCGAATTTCCAAAACGGCAGACTCCGCGTGCATATAATATAAACAAAACGGCAATTATTAAACGCCTCGCGGCGCAACAACCGAAGCATAAAAACAAAAAAAAAAAATCCAAAAAATCAAAAAAAAAAAAGAAAGAAAGAAAAAGGAAAGCATTTTTCCTTCCTTCCTTCTTTCCTCTGTTGTCTGTTGCCTTCTTCAATTTGGGTATCTTTCTTTTCTTTTCTTCTTTTCTTTTTAGGTTACCCAATTAAAATTCCTATTTGCTCTTACGTGCGCGTTTATTATTTATGTAAAATATATGCGTTTATTGGGTAAAGGATTGAATTTTTATGTTCTTTCTATTGGTGTTCTTTGCAATAATTGTGATTCTTTTGTTTTGAATGATTGATTATTATTATTTTTTTTTTATTTTTTTTTGGGTCTGGAAATTTAATTCAGATGCTGAAGTTGGTAACTTTAGGATGGCTAGATTGGTGGGTTTGGGCTGCTTTTTGTTAATTTGGTGGATTTTTTGTTCGGGACAGCTTTTTGGTATATATCTTGGTTTTTGTGATCTGGGTTTCCTTCTTTTGTGGTTTGAAATACGTTTTGGTTATTGGCGAGTTATTGCGTTGGGTTTTTTCCATTTTCGTTACGGATCGGTTATGAGGAATAATTGGTAAATATTTAATTTTTTTTCTTGCAGGATTTGAAGGAATTGAAGATACAGAGGGGAAAATGAATTGAAGAATATCGAGATTTGTTTTGATAGGATTGGATTTGGTGTGGCTGTGCGAATTCATGAATTTCTAGGTATGCCGTTAATGGGGTTAATAAAAGTTGTTGCTTGATAGTAGAGTTGTTGGTGTTTTTGCTTTTACGAGTGTCTTAGAGAGAGAGAGAGAGAGAGAGATGGGAAGAGGAGGGAAGGGTAATTTGAAGAGAAATTTCAGGAAAAGGGTTAGGTCTAATGAACAAGACTCTGACGGTTCGGATGAGGATTATGTGGTTGAAAATGATGAAACTGTCTCTGATGATGAGACTGAGGATTTAGGAGATTCTTTAAATGGGTATGAATCGGAGGAGAGTTTTGGCAGCTTTGTTGAGGAGGAGATGGAGGAGGAGCATGAAAAGGGTGAGTTTGGAGAAGTTGCTAAATCAAAAAAGAGAAAGGGTTCTTTACAGAATGAGAAAATTGGCAGTAAATCTGTGCAGAAGAGGAAACGGGCATCATATGAGGATGATGAGGATTATGTCAATGATGATGATGATGAGGAGGAGGAGGAGGATGATTATGGCTATGATGAGGATGAGGAATTCACGCCAGATGAAGATGATGACTGTTTGGATGAAGAGGAAGAACTGGATGTGAAAAAGAAGACTAATGGTGTGAAAGCTGGTAAAAGGACTGGTAAGAAAAAGAATTCTACAAGAGGTCGAAAAAGGAGGAGACCTAAATTTACAAAAAATCCTTTGGTCAAGAAAGAGAGACAGAGTCGCAGATTGAGGAAGAAAGAGAGATGTGAATATGATGATGAAAATGATGCCGATTTTGTAGATAATTGCCTGGTTCTCAGAGAAAAGAGCAACAAAAATGGCAAGAGGAGGAGGAAATATACTGTGGAGTCAGATTCAGATTTTATGCCATCTGGATCCTCCGATGATAACTATACCATCTCTGAGGAGGAGAGGGAACAAGTGAGGGAAGCCAATGAGTTGTATGGAGATTTGAAGCCTAGTTTGAGGAGTTCAACATCAGTGAAGGGAATTCAACAAAATGGGGATCTATGCCAGCAAAGACAAGCCCCAGTAAGCAAAGGTAAGGAGAAGGTGAAGGAGATAAAGCCGGAGGTGGTAAAGCAGGTGTGTGGAATTTGTCTTTCAGAAGAAGATAAAAGAAGATTTAGGGGAACCTTGAACTGCTGCAGTCACTATTTTTGTTTCACTTGCATCATGGAGTGGTCAAAAGTAGAGTCCCGTTGCCCTTACTGCAAGCAGAGATTTAAGACGATAACTAAGAATGGAAGGTCAACCTCAGGAGTTGATTTGAGAAACTTGGTTATTCAAGTCCCCAAGCGTGATCAGGTGTCTATATTATCACTCATATTGTTTTACAATTATATTTATGTCTGTATTTCTTGCTTTATAATGAGCAGTTGTTTTACATAGGTCTACCAGCCATCCGAGGAAGAAATCAGAAACTTTATTGATCCATATGAGAATGTGATTTGTACAGAATGCCATGAAGGTGGAGATGATGGCCTCATGTTACTGTGTGATCTCTGTGATTCACCTGCACATACGTACTGTGTTGGTCTTGGTCGGCAAGTGCCTGAAGGCAATTGGTACTGCAATGGTTGTAGACCCGTTGCTCTAGGATCATCAAATTCCCAACCTTATGTTCCTCTAGTCAGTCAAAGTACATCAAGAAGTGAAGTATTTAATAGGCCATCACCCTTGGTGAATATTGGAGAAGGTTTAAATTCCATAATGGAGTCCTCACCTCGTGTATCATTCACTCCAGGAATTGGGAATCTGTCATCTCCCAGATTGTATAATGGGGACCTTGAGGCAGCTTCTCCACTTTCTGGAGCCGGGGCAGCAACTCTCTCTGGGAGACGTCAGCTCCATCGTCGTATACAGGATATGCTTTCTAATAATAGATTGAATCCTATGGCTAGCAGAAGGGATGGGCTTTTGGCTGCCAACTTGCATGGCAATCTTTCAACCTCTCAATTTTGTCAGGACAGGGAGACACCTGTCCAAAACATAAGGACACGAGAAATGGTAGCACCACAACCAGTCGTCCTTGAGGAAAGATTACGGGTTAATGACCATCCTTCTTCTTCTCTCCAAGATAGGGGCCCCTTTTATTGCAGAACAAACCAACGTAGACGGCAAGAGGTCCAGGATCCTGCTACGGAAAGATCTGTCAGTTTGACATTGTGGCCTGAACTCACTGGAGTGAACTTGGTAACCAGTTATGAGCAAGTCTATCAGTGCAGCAATGGACCAAGCATAGGATTTGACATGAATTTGTCCCCTTATAGAATTAGAGAAGACAGCCAATTCTACATGGCAAAGGAACAATTGGGTCCACTGGTCAAAAACCATTTGAAAAGCTTGTCTCGTGATATCGAATTAGGTAAACTTCACAGATGTTGTGTTTAACGTTTATGTTGCATATAATTGCTTAGAATTCCAATGGGAGGGGGGAATAATGGAGAAATAAAACTCCTGTCCTAGAAAAGTAAAATCCTTATTTACCAATTGCTTGCATTGTGACAGCTGGTCATCAACAGGAGTCTAAATTTCTATTTTTATGATGCAGGCCCTGATACTTTCATGGATATTGCTAGAAGTTCTACACACACCATCTTAGCTGCTTGCGGGCTCGAGCACAACCAAAGTGAAGTTTACACTGTGCCTCCGCCTTTAGGTTGTAACCATGTTGACAGAGTGGGTGCTGGAGACACAAGTCTGATGAAAGGTTTTTGCTCATCATGTTTTGATTCTTTTGCAAGGGATGTAGTGAAGAGGATCATGGACACAAAACTACCACGGTGGTTGAGTTTAGCTCTTTAAGGTTTGATGCAGATGCCCCCCAGCTTTTTTCCTAGGACATTCAAGACATTTTTACAGACATTATCCACCATTGAACGTGCAAAGACACAATTCATTGTTAATCATAATATTCATTGGTTAGACTGACCAAATCGTATTGTTGCCAGTACTGATTCTTTGTTGGGCTCTATGTATATCGATTAAATGCCTCAAGTCAGCTCCTTGTTCTAGCAGTTTTCACTTCGTAGTGTACCCGATGGCAACTGACAGGTTAATGAGCACAAAGGGATCGTTTTTATGCGTATTATATTTGGCTTGGGGCCCCGTATAAAAAGGTAATGCGCCCGCAATCTTCATGCATTGTTGGGGTTTCTATCGATGATTCCCATGAATGACTAACAAGCGCTTGAATCAAGCTTAAAGTCAAATAAATAACGATAAATAGTTAAAGAGTATCTTTTCCGACTTTCTCCCTATTATACTAAAATAATGTTTTTGGTCTGAAACCTTTCAGAATTAAAAAATCATGTTAGATTTTAATTAATCTGAAGTGAAAAGACAAAATTTTTTTAATGTTTGTTTTTTCTATATACGAGATTTGAACTCAAAATTTTATTTAAGAAGAATTGAGTTTTACATTACTTGAACTAATAAGTATTGATATTATACTAAAATAATTGTTGCACTAAAAGGATGATGTAAATAAATGATGTCAAAAGTGATGAAAGTAGAATCAGGATTAAAGACAGGAAAAAGAGTCTGGCTTGTTTGGCACTATTCAAGTCGAAAGCCTCTGACGTCTTTGCTTTTCCCCAACAATCAATTTGAGTGATTCACCGTACCAACTTTCATTCATTTGGCAGGCAAGATTCCCCACGACCTCAGAATTAACCAAGCTGCCATTAAATTGCCATTTTTTCTGACCTGATACGATAATAGCGATATTTTCTTTTTGTTTTTGACTTGAAAATAATAAGTTCTATTAATTTAAAATATCTAAAAATAACAAAGTGGATAATTCAGTGGGAGGATTGTACATTCAGCTTATGAGATAAGTGTTCCCATTGGATTTTCTTGCAATCCAATCTTCCATTTTATGCGCATCTCTACTAACATAAGCAACAATATAATTTGGACTAGAAGTAAGCAAAAGCTTGATATCTCTTATATATGAGCTATATGGTCAGTCTAGATGATCTCCCATAATAGATTTATTTACTAGCTTGAAATCAGTTTCTACTGTACTGTCAGGTAAATGCAACATGTCCACAAATTGGAGCGCCACGAACACAGCTGGTGGGAATTATTCTTCCAACTGATAAAAAAATTATTGGCATTATTGCTACATATGAATATGAACATAATTGACGAGTGAAACTTGAGTTGCCTGCAGCACAGATAGTCTCGAGTAGGAGCTCCAGTCCAAGCCAATTGATGGGAAAAAAAAAACATAGAGTTTCGCAAAAAAATAACCCAGTTTTTTCTCGAGAAGATATAAGCTCAACTCGGTCGTGAACTCAAAGGCGGCAACACAAGGAAGTCATGAAAAGAGTCATTGTAGAGAGAAATTATTCACTTTTCTGCTCATTTAATTATGGCCTGAAAATAAATGTCTGTTCAGGTCCACAATATAAGTACACAAGCAACATAATTTGCAATAGGTTCCTACATTTTATTCAACACTTCGATCTAATACATAAGCATACCCTCTACTAATGAACCAAACATCAAGAAAACATCTGGAGTTCAACGCTACAGTAACCAGTTTCTGTCCCCTTATAGTATGTCGTTGAGAATGGTGGACAGTAAAAGCTCTTGAACAAACTCACTTCTTTTGGCTCTCTCTTTCTGATCCTGTATCGTCATGGGTGATGACTTCACATTTCTGCCACCGAAATGCAGTACAGTTGTATGAGAAATGGATGATAATTCCAAAAAGTCCTGAAGAATACCATATAGCGAAAAAAGCAATTCACTGATTCATTATCTTCCGGAGCCAGAAGAACAATAGATTTAGCCCTTTGATTGTGATGGCTATTATATGTACCATCAATCTTCGGCTTGATGCCACCTCAAATCTCTAAAAAGGACTTAGTGGGAGAGGCTGAGGTTTTGAACCTCCAACTCTCGTCTAAAAATAAATCTAAAAAAAAGTCACTTATAAAAAAAAAGTATATATTTCTCTTATGCAAATTTCACTACATGAACATCTTCTTTTTGATAATATATGGATTGGATTATCTTTTATAATGTTTTTCAGTTAAAGAAAAAATACCTTTCTGAAACCTTTTCATCCAAGATTTTCTTGGTGGAGCTTGTTTCAGTAGAAATAGAAGGTTGACCACTCACAAAATCATCAGCCATAGGCAAAATGAATGAAGACAATAAAGGATCAGGTGCAGCATTGGACGAGGAAGTGAGATAAGAAGAACCCCTGAAAAGGGATTGCAAATTTCCTTCTCGCAACTCTTTCCTCAATAAAGATAGTGTGGAATGAGGTCCACCCTTACGTGATTTCCTCTTGCGGTGCACGTATAGACTTGTTAAGGAATTCAAGACACAGGGCCGCTATTAAGGTAATACTTAGACACAGTCCCACTGAAGCATCACAAACTAAAGTTTGTAGTCACAATAAATAATGCCGCAATGAGACTGTCAAGACAAGTGAAAGACTTTCGACATTGAAAGAAAACTGAAGCTAAAGCTATTTAGTTCACAGTGAAACACGAACATTAAAGAAGAACATTGACAGTTAACTGATTCAAGAAACTTTGTTCGACCACAGTATATAGTCATCATAAACCAAAATTTCCAAGGCCATTTAGTTCGCATTCACAAACTTGTAGTTCCAACAAAACTGCACAAGCAAGAACTAAAAATAAATCAAAGAAAAAGGATATCTTAAACACATTTCCATGCTGCAGTGTAATGTGTGCAACCATGTCGACCCCTACCCTCATTGCACAAACTGGACAAACCTGCAAATAAGAAGCAGATGTTCATGAAGCTACTTTTGGTAGCATGTTTAAGTCCTTGGAAATACATCTATCTGTATCATAGATCATACAAAAAACTTTGTGCAAATAACAGACATGCCATATATGTGGGGACTAAATCCTGTTCCAAGAAAAAAGAAAAATAAGGCTAACTCAGCATCCTAATCTTCTCAGTTAAAGACTACTCACCACAGCAGCACTGACATAACATCACATAACAAATTGCTTATGTGATTAATCAACCCGAATACATGCATGCTGAAGCGAGGACCACTGATGTGCATAGTTCCATGTAAAACTGAGCACAATCAAGATTGCCCATAAACAGTAGGTTCCTATATCTAATAGTGGATCAACAGTAGGTCCCTCTATCTAACAGTGGATCTCTTGTCTCTATCACTAAAAACACACCTAGTGGATCTCGTCACCAGAACACAAAATGCAGAAAACAAACTCTACAATGCATTGTGAAAACAGTAGGGCCCACAGCTCAACTTTAGAGTTAAATATCGCTTACTTTATATTAGTCATGAAACAGACCAGTGAAATGAAGGCCCATAGTATTTGGCCAGACATGTAGAAATTTGTCTATGTCAATACCCAGGCAGTATTTTGTATGGTGCAACTGTGCATTAGAAATCTTTAACAAGAATTACTATTCTTAACCATGTATAAGTACTGGACAAATCCTACAAGACAAATACTGATTTCTGAACCCTAGTAACATACAAAACTACCTATTACAAGAGATGAAAACAAATACCCCATTCTTCGCCTCCTTAGGATGCTCGTCATCAATATGGCAGCACAACCCAACAATATCAAAGTACTCTGAACAGAATGGGCATGGAAACTCCTCCCTTATATCATCATCTCCATCAATTTCTTCAAACCCCATAAACATTTCTGCAGTTGCAAATGCCATGACAGTTAGGTCAAGTTTAACAGATGTTTCTTTACTTCCAAGATCCATTTGCTAGCTTGTTAAGCAGAGACAACCAATCAAAGCAGAGTAAACAAACAGATCGTTGGAAGCTTGAAACATGCCCACACGCACCGAGATAATCCAAAAAGAAACGAAGTGCTTGATAGTCAGCACAGCTTCACTAAGCAGGTAATTTGTAAGTCTAAGTACCAAAAAGATATTCCATATACGCATATATAATTTCATCTCCTTCGTGGAAAAGTAGTAATGCTGAAAAATTCAAGGAAATAGGATCCCCACTTCCTGTGCACGTGCCCTTCACCTCTATAGCCATTCATTCACTCATTTCATCTAATAGGAAAGTTACGTTTCATTAAGCGGCAATAGGGTTATTACCTTAAAAGATCAGATTGAATATGCTCTCAATTCCTTTCACTTTATTTCACAGCACACAACATAATACTGTCACAATGGCCTTTTTCCTTTTGAAGAATGGACCTTTTAGTGTCGATATCCGGTATACAAAACCATCGAGCTCAATAAAATTCAGATATTTCATCATTACGGGTCAAAAACCCCGAAAATTTGAATAGAAAGGAAAAAACCTTTTTGCCAGTAACAAAAATTACTTATTTTCTTCTTGTCCTCATTAACAAGCCAAAATAATTTTTCTTAAAATGAAATTAACTTCCACTCCCAATTCAATTCAGTTTAAAAGATTGTTAATACGATATCCCAAGACCAAAAAGAAAAGTTTATAAATTTATTACCTGGGGGGCTCAAATTAACGAAAAAGATTCAATCTTTTAACAGGTTAACAATTACCATACCCCAATTTTCCTTCATTTTCTCAGCAACCAAACGTAATTCAAAAAGCACTCACCAGATCGCGAATGAAGAGCCGATTGGTATCGCTTAGAGGCCGAAGAGAGACGCGCGCTCCATGAATCAGCATCCATAGCTGGCACTGCTTAACTATAATTTAATCTTCAATTTTTGTTTCTCAAAATTCTTCCCCCGAATCGATCCCCTCAAAAACTACCAGACCCAGATTGGAAAGAACGTTTCTTTTTCTCCGCTGACCGGTGGATGATCGAATTTTGAAGAATATATTATCAAAAAAAGGGATTTTTGGGCCAGAAGACGATTAAATTATGATGTTGACGAGGCTTTTTTGTGAGAGACGATGAGCAGCTATGGATTTTTCCCGTGTCTCTGTTTCCCTCGTGAGTGAATTTCGTTGGGAAAGAAGTTGATTAATGTATTTTTTTTCATTTTATATTTATAGTCAATTGGTAATTAATAATTTTCTCATGACATAAAAAATAATGGAATTTTGGAGAGGATAAAGAAATGTGCAGCAGGAAATGATTCTTTTTCTGTTTTTTAATAAAACTATTCATTTTTTTTATTTTTTAACAGATAAAATTATTCAAATTTAATGAATTATAATATCCTAATTTTTCTTTGAATAAAAAAAATTCAAATATATATATTTTTGGTCGCTCTCCCTACTTATTCCTTCGATCCGAAGTATACTATAAGGAGCAAAAATTAAAATTCCAGTGTTACTGACTATGAAAATTGAAAAGTACCAGTGGAAATAGTGATCTGATTAATGTACCTGGTTTGAGTTTGACAATTTAATTTTAGAATTTTTTGCGAGAATACGTTATAATATTTTAAAAGTCTTTTATAAACAATGAGTTCGTTTTATAAATATTGAGTAAATAAAACAACAACAAGTAATTTGATTTGAACTTAAAAAAGTAGTTTTAGCAATTTTATTTAAATAAATTTAAAATAATATTAAAATAATATAAATAATTGTAATTTTTTAATAATAAAAAAGATCAATAATAGAGATATTACTAATTAAATATGTAAACTGAAGTTAAAATAATTAATATTTAAAATTATTTCATTCAACCACTCTTAAAACAATAAACTTTTTACTCGAGTATTAATGAAGTTGATCGTATCTCTACTATAAAAAAACTACAATAATTATCGAGTTCGAACTCTATCGCTGCATTACAATATTTAACCACCTCATTAGCCAAATAATCTTTTACCACCCAATATTTTATCAGAGGAGAGTGCAGATACAAGAATTAAAATTTAAGTTATAACTGTAAAAATATATCAATTTATTATTAAACTATTATCTTAAATAATTAATAAAATTCATAAAAAAATAAATTAAATAAATTATTAAATATAATTAAATAAAATTATGTTGATGGAATTTTTTTTAATGTTAATCGTAATTTTTATTTTATATCAAAACTGAAAAGTGTTTATTATATATAATTATGTTTGGGCCCACGAATTGAGTCCCCCGCGCAACAGTTTGGACCAACAAGCCAGCAAGTGCCCCCCTCCCTTCCCTCTCCGCCGATCGTCGCCGCCGAGCACGCGACCTTTCGCCGTCCCGCATCTTCGACACGTGACCTCCGATTCTCCTCCCGGTCGAAGAAACTCATTTTGAACCTACTAACTAAGATCTACTACAATCTTTCTTTCGGATCCCGACCCGCTTTCCTTCCCTCTCGATGCTTTGAATCTTTCTTTTTCTTTTTTTTTCGGTTTCGGTTATGGCTTCGAGGAATCGGACGCTGATATTCAGGAAGTACAGGGATGCGTTGAAGAGCGTTAGGGTTCCGTCGTCGTCGGCGTCGGACCAGTTTGCCTCGACGAGCTCCGCCGGCGGTCCGGTGATCGAGTTGGTCAGCGCTTCCCTCCTCAATCCTAACCGCTCTTATGCTCCTCTCAGTACGGAGGATCCCGGCAATTCACGGTAATTACTCAATATATCCACAAGTATGTGCAAGTTCCGGGTCTCTATGGAAATGTTACAATATTTTCTTAAAAATAAAATAATTTAAAATTTTAATTTTGCTTAGTTTCTTGAGTTCCGAGAATTGCTCGAGCTAGTAGAGGTTATGTATAGAATTGAGAGAAGGTGATTGCAGATTCTTGATTTATTTACGTTTGCGGGAGTTATCTCATTGAATTGGCTAGAAACAGACTCGCGAGAATTGGTATGGTTTGAAGTTGTTTGCGGCCCCAGCATGTTAGTGGGAGTGAACATTGCGTAGATTTCGAAAATTGGGGTTACGATTTGATTTTCTGCTTTGAGCCTTAAAGCCAAGAGTATTGGTTTTGTAGGATTGTTGGAAAAAGATGATTTCTGGTTAGCGTGCGCTGAGGTTGTTTTGGAATGTACCTTTCGTACGTTGCTGTAAATGGTGAGCATTCTGCCGCCTTGGATTGGAATTAGAATCTTCAAGATAATGCATAAAATTCTTCTTGGCCGGATTCTAGCAGGTTTTTGAACATTAGGAACCCTTTTTAGTGTATGGAAATTATGGCAAGGACTGAGATGGTTTGTTGGGAGGTGATGAAGGAAGGGGGGATGGGTCTGTTTCACATTCAATAGAGATGATTATATATATCAGTTGGTGGCCTGACATTTTTTAACTGTTTTTCGTAAGCAACTTTTTGTCCAGTTTACGGTCAGATATTTTACAGGTCACTGCTTACTGCATAATGTTACAGTAGCTAAGGTTATACCCTGTTGTCTTTCTGCAGTAAAGATGTAACTACAGTTGGTCTACCACCAGCTTGGGTGGATGTGTCTGAAGACATAGCAGCAAATGTGCAACGTGCACGGACTAAAATGGCAGAGTTAGCTAAGGCACATGCCAAAGCTTTGATGCCTTCGTTTGGAGATGGTAAAGAGGATCAACGCACGATTGAGTCTCTGACCCAAGAGATAACGGATCTTATAAGAAAATCTGAGAAGAAATTACAAAGGCTCTCTGCAGCCGGGCCTTCTGAAGATTCGAACATTAGGAAAAATGTGCAGGTACTCGTCTATGGATGTCTTATATCTGAGCTTTGTTTTTTGTTTTGGAGGAAATTTGTCTGTAGGACTATGTTGATTTTCTTTATAATTCCCATTCCCATATTGTGCACCTTGGTCTATTCCTTATTTGCTTTTTTTTTTGGGGCCTGCTTAATCAGTTGGAGATATCATGCGACCCTCTGGCCTTTTGAATTGATTTACAAAGTTTTGGCCTTTGCTTGTGGACCCCCACCCCCACACCCCCCTCCCCCAACAAAAAGTCACATTTAAATACAAAGATCAACTTATGCGTCCTTTTTGTTGCGGGTTAGTCTTGTGAAACTGTGCATAAGTTTTCAATTTCATGTTGCAGCGTTCCCTTGCAACAGACCTTCAGAACCTTTCAACGGAACTACGGAAGAAACAGTCAGTGTACTTGAAGCGTCTTAGGCAACAAAAGGAGGTTTAGAATTCTTTCTTTCATTTTTATTTTTTTAGCGATTTTGTCAGCGTGATGTTAAATAGTCTCTACTTTTACTCCATTTCATAGCTTATGAGGAAATGGATTTTTTTTTTTTTTTTTTAAGTTTTAAATTAGCAGTAACGAGTGGCTGATGGACATTCTAATATTTATTTGCTTCGGTGTTCTATATGCTGATGCAGGGTCAAGATGGGGTTGACCTAGAGATGAATCTAAATGGGAGATCTAGAATGGATGATGACAATTTGGATGACATGGTATGCTTTTTGTTCAAGACTTCATTGCCTACTTTATTATATGATTTATAAAGGAGTTCATCAAACAATATTTAATGATTCTTGAGCATGTGAAAAATTAGGTTTTTAATGAGCGTCAAATGGCCAAGCTGAAAAAGAGTGAGGAATTTACAGTAGAACGGGAAAGAGAAATTCAACAGGCAAGTGATAGTTCTTTGCATGTTATTTCTGGGTTTAAGCGCCAACTGGATATTCTCTTTTTTCAAGTTTTTGTTAACTAGAATCTTATGTTTCTAATTATCTCTTTACCCCTTTTCTTTATGGGATTTGTTTCAGTAACTTTTTACCCTTTGCAGGTCGTGGAATCAGTAAATGAGCTTGCTCAAATTATGAAGGACTTGTCAGTACTTGTTATAGACCAGGTTAGAAGATGAATCTTTCTCATGTGTTATGCATATTTCTTATATAATCAATATCACTTAATTGAATTAATTTCAAAACAGGGAACCATTGTTGATAGAATAGACTATAACATTCAGAACGTTGCATCTTCGGTTGAGGAGGGGCTTAAACAGCTGCAAAAGGTGCCCGTTCTCATACTTTATGATAACCATTTTAGTCTGTTCTCATCAAACACACACACTCTCTCTCTCTCACGCGCACACACACACACTCTTAAACAAACTTGACAGATGGTTTTTGTGGTGAGGCATGTCTAATGGACGGACTGTGGCAGGCTGAGAGAACACAGAAACAAGGGGGGATGGTTATGTGCGCTACAGTTCTTGTTATCATGTGCTTCATCATGTTGGTCCTCCTAATCCTAAAGGAGATATTTTTGTGATTGGCGAGCATATATATTCTTAAAATTGATCCCTTCATCGCGAGCCTTCTCTGCAACATCAACATACTCATGGAGATACTAATGTACCTTCCGAGGGTAGAATACCGAGCATTTTCGGATCCTCCAACTGCGTACACCATATTAATCGATCGCCTTACACTTTTGGTTTTTTGGGTATACATTATTTTTTGGGGAAAGGGAGGGCTCGTTACGGGGAAATGAATGCCCGAGAGAATATATAGATTTGATACTGTTAATCCCTTGTCATGTATCTATACTGATTCTTTTGATACGAGAGGTTGGCAGCTAGTTTTTAGTTTCCCCCGGAGTGCTCCTGTTTTGTGGACGAGACTTCTTGTCGGTTGTAACAATTTTTTTAATGTAATGGAAGAAAGAATGAAATCCAACTTTTTTGTAGTTACGTATAATGGTTTTGCACAGTCTGATTTGGCGATAACTGGATATCGTTTACACACCCCATTTAGCATGAGCCTTCCAGGAGGCAAAATTTTTGAGTTTGACTCCCAACGAAAAGCTTATTTCCCAACTTTTTTCCTCTGTGGCTTTCATTCTCTCAGACATCACATTTGAAACACCTTTGTTAACATGCAAAAAGTTTTCGCAGGAAAATTGGTTGAAATCCCTGAATTATTCCATGGTCTTCCGGTGGGCTGGGGATCGGATGAGTGAATTTACATGGCTTCAGGTTTTATTCAGGAAGAATTGGTTATGAATTAAAATGAATAGTTAATAGACAATACAGAAGGAAGATACAACTTGACAGAACTAGCTTGAATTATTCTTCTTCTTTGAATTGGTTAAATCCGAGGGAGAGAAAGATTTGCTGATTAGAAGTGGAAGAGTCAGTTTCAAGTCGATAGTCAGCATTCGAAACACTGATGACAATACTTTCACATCTGTCAGGGCTCTGTGAGCTTGTCCCTCATATTTGACGTTGTACTTTCTGCTAAGGGCCTCCAAAGATGCGGGAGCCTTCGAACCTAATAACATAGTGAAGATGAAGCCTTTAGTATGTTATAAAACCTACGCAGAATCATTATGCATAAGTTTAAGCATATGCATTCACGCATGCACATAGAGGAAGGGATGGAGAGACAAGACCTTCAGCCTTGAAGACTTCACGGGCCAGCGGTAGTGTGTCTAGAAAAAGCCAATTATAAGGAATATCAATGGAGCAACGGCTAAATTCCCTCGTCAAAATGGGCACATCAAAACAACGAGCGTTGTGAGCCACCAACAGTACATAGCCACCAGGTTTTTGGCGGCTTCTAATGAACTGCAATACTATAGGTATCAGTTCTCCCATCCTACAAGAAGTTTTCGAGAATAGTTAAAAATTCTGCGCTATACGTGGAAGGAGAACCATATGCAATAAGATCTTGACGTCAGCAAACTACACTGGAAAAATTAAATGGCCATTGAAGACCTTAACGGTGGCATATAGTCACCAAAGCTCAATCATCTCAATGAAATATTTCTCAACACTATCTGACGGCTATTCTGATGCATCCACTCTGTACATCACTTTCCACTAGATTAGTGCAGTCTCTCATGGCAATCTTAATATTAATCGAATAGACCCTGCAATATATTACCTTCTACTAGAATAAACAGACATTGAAAATATGTTCTGACCAGCAATTTTCAATACTGGCGTTATGCATTAAAAGGTAGTAAAGCTGTATTACATCATACAAAGACGCGAGTCTCATATAAAAATATACCCCTCCCCACCAAAAAAGGGTATTATGCAATTAAACAAGAATTTTTTCATCTACAACTAAATCCTAATTATGGAAGAGCACAATAAAACTGCCAGCAGATAGATGGTGTTACCTTGGGACCTCAGGTCTGCAAACCATACGGGTTGTAATGTTATGGATATGCGAATTAGGAACATGGCGTCCAGGATTTACCAGAGACTGGAAAGTGCTGTTTTCACCACCTTTGAGATCTTGAAATGCAATATCAATTATTTGTGCATCTCTGCCAAACCCAGTTGTCTCAGAATCGAAAACAATTACTGTTACATTGTCAGCTAAGTTTTTGTCCTCAGCAATCTTTTGCCGAATATCACAGTTTTGAATTTTCTGGAATTCAGTTGCTTCAATATCATTAACATTCGATGCAGTGCTACCTGAAACTTTGTTGTCCAAAATTTTACCCCTGATGTTAAATACACTGCTTTGAGTAGTTTCGCTTCTTCCTTTTGTTTCTGTACTCACCGGTCCTCTAATCCATCTTTTTCTGTATACTCCTTCAATACCATTAGCTTTTGAAGCAAAAAGCCTAAAGCTACAATGGTTTCCATAAGTCCTATCTATACCTTGGAAGCCTTCTCGCCAAAAGTTAGCTAAGCTGTGGATTCTACATGTGGGAACTTGCAGCATGGATGAACACATGGGAACCGTCCTCATCTACCTCAAGAACTGCAAAAACGCTGGATTCTAAGACGTTTCAGCATCACATATCAATTGACTTGGATGCGATAGAGAAATGAGGTTTTAATGAATGACATAAAACGCAGAAGACCATCACTTGCAACTCACAATTGAACTTAAATACATACTAGCCAAAAAGCAGAAGACCAAAGTTGAAAGGCACCAAAAAGCTTCGCAAAGTAAATAACATTTAGCCAAGGAACTGAATAGAAACTCGTGGATTCAAGTTTCCTAAACATACCATAAAACTGTGAAACCAAGCTAACCACAGGAAAGGAACAAAAGGAAAAAGGAAAAGGAAAAAGGTGGATCACAAGCGTAACTGAACTCAATTCTCAAAAAAGGATTTCCTCCGACAGACAACCAGGAATCCCCAAGAATAAAAGGAACGAACTTTATTCTTGATCAGAACCCATCTATCAAGAACGCCTGAATCTATTAAGCACCAATGCAAGTAAAGGCTAAAGCAACCGTATCCAAAACGCAGGCATTATACAACAATCAATTACAGATGCAAAAAAAAAAGACCAGAAAAAAGAAAAAATTCCAAACCACTTTCAAATGCTATCCACAGAAAGCAAAGCAAGTTTCCACATTGAGGGGAAATACCCAACAGCCAAAATAAAAAAACTATCCCAGATGATCGAGTTGCAAACCGAAACAAAGGCAACCCATTACCTCCAGTAACTTAAACTCCATTGCTCAACGTTCATCATTTGAAATGCCACAGAAAAGCAAATAACTTTTAAGCAAAAACAAGAGCGAGTAATAATACGAGAAAAAACCAATTCCCAGCAAACAATCACATGGCGTATATAGAACAAGATTCGAACTTTCTATCCCATAGTGAATTAATTTGCATGGAAACAAACACGGAAAGAAAGCTCATACAGACAAAGATAGAAAGGAAAGAAGCTTGCCTGATAGTAATCGGAAATGGGAAAATGGGCACATTGGTGGTTGAGTACACAAGCTGAATATTTAAGAAACGTTTAGAGATAGAGAGAGAGAGAGATCAAGTCATGTGGAGCGAGAAACGATCAAGCCGTTTCAAATTTCAATGGAAGGGTGCGAGAGAATTTGAAAGAAAAAATAACTGTGCGAAATGTTGAGTAGAGAGCCTACCCCACGTTAGCCATTAGCTGCGGACTGCGGTTCTACTTTCTAGTGCCCGATCCGGACATCTCGGGTCATGCCCACAGCCCATTCACTTCTAATTCTCCCCCTCTTTGTTTATCCTCCCACTCTTTATCCAACTTCAGTAATTTGGATGGGGAAAATATTGCGTAACAATAAATAAAATGATATTAGTCATTTAATTATTGATATTTAAAAAAACAGATAAGTTTTAGATATTGTTACCTAAATTTCGTGATTACTTTGTTACTGTTTAAAGTTAAACTAAGTAATGAAATTCTTTTATTTAATTCTCTCTCTCTCTCTCTTTTTTTCGTTTCTCTACTTCCTTTTGTTTTCCTTTTGCACTGCTATTGGTTTCAGCAGATGTGTTTTGTAATAATTTTTTTGCTTGAGTTATTAGAGCAGATTTGTTTTGTCTTCCTTTTATTTTTGGGTAATTATTTCATTTGTGAGATCAAAGAAATAATTTGTTTACGTCATGATTTCAACCCTCACAATGAGAGAAAATATCATCTGAAAATTAGTGAACTTTATAGTCTCTTAGACACTAATTAAGCCACCAGACCCCGTTGAATTTTGATAACTTTGACGTGCATTGCTCAACTTGAAAAACAAGGGCACGTGAAGACGAAACCAAAATGCCATCCATCTCTATTCTAGGCATATTTTTGCCCTATAGACCATTAACGTAAAGAAAGACATGCCATGGGAAAATTATTTTAATCCATGTTAGTGTGTTTGATAAGCAAAACGCAGGTGGTGAATATGAACATGAATATGAATGTGAATATGAATATGCCAAGATTGATATTCCACGGCACTTAAGGGATGGACCCACTATTACGCAACCTAACACTCTGAAACATTCGTTTGCTATTCTTGGAAGCAAGAAAAATTCATTCATAACTTGCATGCTCCTTGCTTTGGGCCTATGTGGAAAATTTCTACATATCCTTAGGTTTGCACCAAAACCCGTGTACATTTTGTCAACGACTAGCCAAACAGTCTAAATGGGCCAATTTGGTAATAAAACTTAAAGAGTCCATTCAACATTATGATTTCCAAATGGAGACTATATTGGGCTGCAACATTATTTAACTTCAATGGGCGCACAGAAGCTGACTCGAATTGTCTTAGGTGGTTATGACTTCATCAGCGACAATGAGGCTTGGCCCAAACAGGCATCACATACAATACATCTTAAAATTGATGTTGCAATAAGTAATTGAATGCTTGAACAGTCTGTAATACATACACTAGTTAAGAATTTAAACATCCACCCTTAAAGGTCTTCTGATTTTAATTTTAAAAAAAACATATAAAACTTATAAAAATAACAAAAACATTTCAACTATAAAATTTATGAGAATAAGAGAAACAACTCTCATCTCGCATCTCGTCTCGCATCATAGGCGTCAACCGCATTCACAATGACTTCACAGTGAATGTGAACCGAATCCACGCCCATTAGGCCTCTTTGGACTCTTTAGTGGAAAAAAAAAATCCTCAAATAATAAATGAGGATAGACTCACAAAAAAGATAAAATCCAAAACAAGAAATGCTACCAAACAAACAACAGAAGTGCTGCTAAACCCAAAAGAAGAATTCCTTAATGATAAAATTCCGAAAATTCTATTTACAAACAGAGATAACGAGACAGATATATGTCATGTTGCATCAAATACCCTCTTTCCACCTTTAAAAATAGGAATGAACAAAAACAAAACTAAAAGCACCAACATCATTAACAAAAGGGTATTTCCATTTCATTCCCAATCCCATCCCCACCATTAGGCCAAAATCTACATATACAGCAAAAAAAAAGTTGATTTGATGACCTAAAGAAGGACAACTAAAAGTGGATTGAGAATTGTTTTACTCTGTCCCAAAATCTGTCTTCTTTTTCCACTTTCTTTTTTTCTTTTTCTGTTTCCTTCCCAGTTCCCTCCCATCTTCATGCAGAAACTGAGCCACAGGACAAAGCCATCAAACAAAAGGCAGCCTGTTCTTCCTCACCCAACCTCCTCCTCCTCTGGCACCTTTGCTTCTTTACAATAGCTGATGATGATCTTTGTAACATCACCTTCTCGCCCAACGCCACCATTAAGTTCATCTTTAAAGAATCACTTAGCTGATGATTGTCATTACCGCTACCACCACCACCAGATATAGACTTATCACAGATAGCAGCATCTCTAATAGTGGTGGCTGTGGCTGTGGTGCTTTTAGGAGTACTTTTCTTGACAATAGTGAGATGGGTCCTTTGCCTTTTCTTATCTGGACGTTTTTCCAAGCTTGTTATAAGCCTTCGCTTCTTTCTGTGCCTGATCCCGCAAGCGTTGCAAAGTGACTGAAAATGTCGGAAAACCAATCAGTCAAAAAAAAGAAGCAGATCCACGAGCAGGAAATCATGAACAAAGCAAGATCACCAGATCGAGAAAGCATCATGAAAAAGATTGACTGCAAAGACAAACACATTGAAACCAAAAAGACTATTCCTTTAAGCGTTTATGAAACCAATAAAGAATAGAAGAAAGAAAAAATCACTACAATTTGGTAAACCCACATATCTTAAGTCACAATAGTAATAATAAAAAGATCACAATCGAAAATAAGCAAAATCGGAAGCAACAAATCACAGAGAAGAAACCCAAATCAGGAAACTAAGTAGCAACAAAAAAGCAGACAAAACCCAGAAAAAGAAAAAGAAAAAAAGGTGGGACCTTGGGCCCAGCAGGTCCACCTCTCCACAAGGGGGTCTTAGTGGTCTTGCAATCAGCACAGCATTTCTTGTTATCGCTCCTGCTGTCTTCTTCAAGCAATGATTTCTGGGGCCAGAATCAAAGAATCACCCCCCGTACATTAAACAATAATAAATAAATAGACAGTCAAACAACACACAGATAGATAGAGAAAGCAACCAAATTTATTGAAGCCTATTATCATTCTGCTATACATGACTCACCACTTCCTTAAGATCCATGATTCCATAAACCAACCCTTTTCCTTTTTCCTCACAAAAATTTGTTTTTTTTTTGGGTTTTGAAGGAAATGGAGAAATCAGAGTTTAAAACTTTTCAAAACTCTAATGATCATTTCTTGAAGAAAAGAGCATTTGAATATGAAAAAGATCAGAGCTTTAAAGTGATCATATAGAGAGGGAGAGACATAGACAGAAGAAATGGAAAACAAAGCAGAGAAACAGAGCCACGGGTGACCTGAGAATAACCAGAGAAAGAGACAGAGAGAGAGATGGGGACCGACAGGGAAGAGCGTTGTTTATCGGTGGATATGCACAAAAACCCTAGGATTTTTGTTGTTTTTTCGGGGGGTTTTTGCTAAATGACCAATAGGCCCTCACCCCATGCTCTGTCTAATTGGAAAAGGGTAATTAATTAATTAATTATCAATTAGGGTTGCGAAATCATGTTTAGGGGAGAGAATAACACCCACCAAATTTTGGAGATGTTAGTAAGCCATGTGGCAGCATGCAAGGATGGTAAGTGGCTGTTCCTTCGCGGATTCATACCTACTCGTGTTGAAGTTTAAGACGTGGACGAGCATTGTTTTTTAGTAATTTTTTAAGTTTGTTGATGTGAGCTTGGTAAATTTTCATTTGAAGTATGACAAGCATTTAATAAAAAAAACACAGTTTGTGGACTAACAAAATAAAAAAGCAACTAAATTATGCATACAAAGAGGTACAGATGTGAAGAAATACAGAGTTATTCTGTTCGTAAATTATTAATAAATTTATTATAAATTAATTTTAGATATAAGTTTTATAAGTTTCAATTTTTTTTCTAATGATGTTCATATTGTTAAGTTCTATGTATAATAGAATTATAAAAAAAGTGTATGAAAAGTAATTTTGTCTATGTTTACATCATCTATTTTCGTGTTCATATAATAATGCTCATTAAAAAAGTAAAAGATTTTGATTTTGATGCATTTTGTAACCAATCGTCATTGTTGGATAACTTACCCTTTTATACATTCAATTCAATTATTTAATATCATGCTACATTTCCACTTATAAAAAACACACAAAAAAAAAAAAAGTTCAATGTCATTCTGGTTGGTACAGACTGAATTCTTGTGTGTGGGGGATGAAGAGTTTTCTGAATTAGTAAGTAGTGAAAGGGGTTAAAAAAGGAGCAAGATAAAGACGTAACCCCTATTTTTAAATGGGAAAGGAAAGAAGCAGCCCTTTCTTAGTTATTTTGGTGTGGTCACATGAGACGGAGACAAAATGCTATAGACAAGTAATGTACGTGCGTTGTGTGTCTCCTAGTTGGAAAAAGAGTCAGACAAAAGCCGGTTAAAAGAGGATGATTAATACCTTTTTAGCCTTGTTTTCTAGAGATAATATCAATAAAAATCATTACTTGTAGGTATTTTAATAAATATAATATAATATTTAAAAAATAATAAATTCAACATAATTAATTTATTTTATAACAAATTTAATATATATTATTAATTTATATTAACAGAATTTGTTAATATGTATATATAGCACAATAACGTGTAAAAAGTTAATGAGGTGTCATGCCACGTGTTTTTTAATTTAAAATTAATAAAAAAGAAACAATAATTAATTAAGTAAAAAACATTTTTTTAACAAAGGAAAAGCAGGTTGTATTTTTAGAGAGATTCCGTAGTTATATATACAATGTAAAAGAATAAATTATATGACGTGTAAAAAAAATTTTAATTTTGAATAAAAAGTTATACGTCGTATATTTTTTTGTAACACGTTGTAATAAGTTATTAAAAAATTTTAATTTTTAATGACTAATTATACAGTATATAATTTTTTATGATACATCAAATTATTTTCTTTCAATTCTTCTGTCATGTTAGTACAATTTTTTTTTACTAAATCGTATATAATAACAATGAAAACTCTTTAAAAATAACAACCACCTAGTAGGAAGAAATTATTGTCTTGTCGCTCCTCTCTCCTTCGCTCTTCTTCCACCGTCCCTTTCCTCCATGTGCTTAGATCCAAATCTACCGGAGGAACAAAGCCAACGGTCCCGAGCAGGACTCGTGTCTACATATCAACCCCGTCTCTTTTTTCTGTTTATTTTTTGTGGCATTATTGCTGGACCCTTTCTATATATCACAATAGAAGGGAATTGGCGTAGATGGCAGAATACAATGAGAGTCCTTAGGTATCTTTTAGTGGTCTGAATTTAGTTTTAGAGATTTTAAATTTTAATTTTGATATAAAAATATAAAATTTATAAAAATAAAGTAAAATTAATTTTATTATATAATTTATAATTTAATAAAAATTTTAATTAAAAAAACAAAGAGCAAATGACAAAAAAAAAAAACAAAAAACAGAGCGAAATCAATTAGCAATCACAAAAGAGGACTGAGGGAAATCTTGGTCTGGTCGGGTTCTAATCAAAGAGCTCTTCCTTCAAGGCTAAATTTAATAATGAAAAGCCAAGTAAATAAATAAATAAATAAGAACAGAAATGGTGGGATTTTGTTGGGGTTGGGTTGGGTTAGCACCCAACTAACTGTTCCCTAGGCTATGCATTCAGACCAGACCCCACGTAAGTCATGGTGGTGGAAGTCATGGTGGTGGTGGTGGTGCTGCCCATCAAAAGGCGAGCCTTTCAAATCCTCTGTAGATTAGAATGATGACAGTGTCAGTATGCAATGCAATTGCAACCGTGGCAGGGGAGAGAATTAAAAAGCTGTAGCCTGTGGGTTTCCCATTCTCCTCGGTAACATGAAATTATGTCAAAAAACAAAAGCTTCTTTTGTTGCTCTCTCTCTCTCTCTCTCTCGCTCTCTGTATTTTACTATTTCTCGGCTCCCAAGATCGTCGTCTTATTTTTCGTTTTCCATGCCCCCACCACGCCAGCCTTGGATGATTATTCTATTCGTATTCCAGTTTATCGGCATACAAAAGATACAATTTATTTGTATTGTAATAAATTTTTTATTTTAAATAATAATATTCATATTTTTTATAATAAAAATAAAATAATAAATTTTTATTATAAAAAATAAATATTATTATTTCAAATTAAAAATTTATTATAATATAAATAAATTGGATGCGCAAAATTTTTTTTCTTATTCTATTTGATATGGCTTTTTATGCGATTACAAAGAAGAAGGCCGAAAAACAAAAATACTAATACTTCAATATAGATTAAAAAAATTTAAAAATATTAAATAATAATATTTAAATAATAATAATAATAATATAAAAATAAATAAATTATTAAATATTATTTAATAAATTACATATTTATTTTATTATTATTTAAAATTAAATTACTTAATAAAATTCTCAAAATTTTCAATAAAATATATTAACTAATTAACCTATAAGTACAAATACTAAAATTTTCAACAGAACACAAGCATTCAAGCACACGGGACAACTATGGTTTTTTTTAATCTTTTTTTTTTTTTGTCTTTCTAGAATTGGTAGCCTAACGGTGAGAGATGTAGAAGGGAAAGGGAGGGATATAAGGTTTGAATATCACTTCTCTTAATTAGAGGTTATTACTTTTAATTATCTCAATTACTGTTTTTCCATTTTTTTTTTGTAGTAGATCCCAATATCCAAAAATTACATTAACCGCCGACTAATCTAATTTGAATTAAAAAGGGCCCATTAAAGGATAAAACTCTAATAATACTTATTTTTTTCTATACATAACACTGGAATCCAAAATCTTATTTAAAAAACGTCAAATTTCAGCCACATAAACTAACAGGTGTTAGTCTAACTATTATTTCTTTTTAGTCAAAAGAGATGATCGATGCCGATAATAACGCAATCCAAATTACATCATAAGCCTCTGTGGGCCCATTGAACATCGTCCTTGTTGTGTTGGAACAGAGACACAATCAACTTTGGTGCAGAAGAGAACATTAGCTACTGTTTTTCTTAATCTTTTTTTTTTTTGGTAAATAAATTGGGAAAGCGAGGGTGGTGTCTTAACTTGTCTCGTCAGGAAGCATTACGCCGGAGGTCAAAGCAGATGCAAACAGTCTAGATAGTTATGTCATGGCTCGCATTAAGCTCTAGCGTAAATTTAGCCCCACCAATCACTTTGACAAGCGCTCAAACCCAGCATCTGATCTGACGACATTCAGAGCCTTTACCGTTAGACCATAACTTTAGGTGGTTTTATCTTTTTTTTTTGGGTCAGGTAGGGAAGGCCAAAGCCTTTACATCAGTGAAGCAAAGGTGGTATCATTCGGGGCCATTGCACCCCAACGTGATCCTGTGCTAGCAGGGGCTGTATATGATCAGGAGGATGGTCAAGCATGTGCAAGCCGAGAGGCTGTAGTCGTGCCTAAGCAGCTATAGCATCAGCAACCTGATTGCTTTCTCTATATATATGCATAAGTTGAACATGTCAATCCCGTTCGAACAGCTCCCGACACTTTGAAACCAACGTAGAGAGAGAGTGCATTGGTGGGACGTCATGCACTATAGCATCCAACGCTACTTTCCAGTCAAGCTCAACCCACAACTTGTCAACATGATATTGCCACGCCACTATAAGGCCATAATAAACACCCCACACTTCAGCTGCAAGAGAAGAACAAATCCCCAGATTGAGCGTGAAGCCCCCTAGCCATCAACCGCGAAAATCTCGTAAGACTCCTCCAGCAGTAGCTAATGTAGAGGTAGGAGTAAGAGCACCGTCCGTATTTAATTTAACAACATTAACAGGGGGGCTTGTCATCCAACCAAAGATTCAACTCGTGTAATGGCCTGAGGATTAGTGTCACCGCAAATTTGTGCCATAAAACACTCTCCCACCATCTTTCGAATGAATCCCAGGCTGTAAGAGCAGACCTTCTTCCCAGACAGAGATTGGTCATTGCGTCATCACCATGCCCACCAAGAAGTTGTTGCAAAGACCGTTGGCCAATCCTCAAAAGCTCTTCCATCGAAATCCTCAGTCAAGTTCAAAGCCAGCCAGTCATAATAATCTAACATAAAAAATTGTCCCCGACGAGAAGGACAGACAAGGTCCTTCCACAAGCTCGTGACGATTCTACAATCCCTTAAAAGGTGCAAAAGCATTTCCTCGTGCTGGGCACATAAAGGGCAGGAGTTGGATAGAGATATGCCACGCCTCCACCTCTCATGATTCGTTAAAAGTCTACCCAATACCATTTGCCACAAGAAACATTGAATTTTTTCAAGACACTTAACTTTCCAAATCTTTATCCATCGAGGCCCCCAGATGCTATCTTGGCTAGGCTGAAGCATCAACTCATAAGTGGATTTGACCGTAAACTGCCCAGTAGAAGATCCAAACCATGCAAGAGCGTCCTTGGCATCGTCCCTCAGGTTGACAACTATAGCATTAATAGCTTGCACAATCGGCTCTAGCAGTAAAGCGCGCAATCTGGCCAAATCCCAACCCCCACTCAGTGTAGTAAAATCAACAACCATCAGCTCCAAGTCATGTGATTGTAGCGGCCGAGGCACAAGAGGCAAGAGGGCCTCATTACCCACCCACTTGTCATGCCAAAAGTTAACCAAACGGCCATTACCAATTCGCCACGAGAGACCAAGCTCCATAAGGCCTTGTGTTCAAACCATACTCCGCCAAACTAGAGAAGCATTCCATTTAAAAGTGATTGTTGAACTCCCATCTAGACAGTAATTGTGCCTCAAAATTTGTACCCAGAAAGTAGTATTTTCCGTGTGAAATCACCAGCTTAGTTTGGAGACCAAAGCTATATTGGCCAGTTTAGCACTTCGAATGCCAAGGCCTCTATTATGCTTGGGTTGACAAACCTTTCTCTAGCTCACCAGATGCACTTTTCTCTCTCGGGTATCACCCCACAAGAAATCCCTATTGATTTTGTCCAACCTGTGACATAAGGCTAAGGGAAGTGTGGTTGTTTGCATAATATAGGCTGATATCACTAAAATTACTGACTTTATAAGAGTGAGGCGCCCAACAAAGGAGAGATATTTCGCCTTCCATCCCGTAAGTTTAGCTTGCACCTTGTCGAATAAGTCCTTAAACATGTTGATTAAAGGCCTTCCTTGCAATGTTGGGACCCCCATATATTTTCCTAAGTCATCTGTGGGCACAATTTCCGCGCGTTTACTCAAGAGCCTGGCCTGGTGAGTAGGAACATTCTTGGAAACCAGCATCTTTGACTTCTGTAAATTGACTCGCTAATCAATCAGAAGCAAACAGTCTGAATGATTACGTCATGACTCGCACTAGACTCTAGCGTAAGTTTAGTCCTATCGATCGCCTTGGCAAACGCTTGAACCTAGGATATGATCTGACAACGTTCAACACTTTTACTGTTAAACTACAACTTTCAGTGATTTTTTTCTTAATCTTCTAAAGTTGTTTAGTTCCACTTCATCTTGTCTTTTTGCCCATTTTTCTACTAGGCCTAAAACACCACTTTTATTTATTTTATTTTATTTGGGTCAAAACACTTCTTCGTATCTATGTGCACCATCTTGGCAGAGTAGCAGTCCATTAAGTCTTCCATCTACGGAGCCCAACGCCAAGCCTTTTTGCAGTTTGCTCAATACTCCACTTGAGGACAGCGTGCGGACGAACTCGGAAAAATTATTTCAGTAGAAACAAATTTATGAAAGTGAAGAAATAAGCAAATTTAAATGGGCATCAATTTATAAATTAGATTTAAAAAATTATATAAATCAGAGTATATTTCAGTTGGCGAGAGGAAACAATTAAACTTGAGTCAAATTTCAAAATTTACAAATGCTTTGCAAAGAAACATAGCGACTTAGAGACTGGGAAGACAGATAAGAATGTCATAAATGGGTTGCTAAAACGGTCAAGGCTCTTGCAGGGGAATTATTTGACCAGAATGATGGAATTTTTTCCGTTAGGATACTGACTAACTTTCTCATTTATTAAGGGAAATGAGACAATGTATTCACCCTCTCTTTTTTCACCTTGGAAGTGTTAATTATACTTTTTTTTTTTCTCTTTTTTGGCACATGATGCATCTTTGTTTGTGAGTGTTTTTGATTAATGTGTTATAAGTTATACGATAAAGTGATAAATCTGTGACGTTTGAAAAATATTCACTTGATGTATTATTATAAGAAAAAAAATATATTGACACGAAATTTAAATGCAAAATAATAACACAGTCTTATTATTTGAATATTAACTATTAATTAAATAGTGAATCTTGCATCAGTTCATATTTAAATAGTAAACTCATATTATCATTTTATATTTAATTTTTATATCTATGCAGTAGTACTCTTATTATAATTCTTTATATATCACAGTCTACAATAATCTATGGCATAATCACAAGAATGATTAAAATGATATTTAATACTTTATTATACAGTTTAATTTTAAATAATAATAAAGTAGTTATACAATTTGTTAAATAATATTTAATAGTTAATATATTTTTTTACTTTTTAAATTTTAATCATCTAATAACACTTATTATTTTATTAATATTTAAATATTACTATTTAGTATTTCTCTAATATTTATTGGAGTTACAACAATTTCTTATTCTATGTCACGTTGCCATTATTACAGATTATATCCTTACCTAACCTCGTAAACCCTATAAGTAGAGGAGTATCGTCCCACTGTAGTCACAAATTCCTACACTTTCTCTGGGGTTGGCACAAAGAAGTCCAAAGATGAAGACGGAGGCCGTCGCAGTTACCCTATTGCTTTTGTTTCTACTCAGCACCCCGTCAGGTCTCTCTCTCCCCCCCCCCCCCTCTCTTCCTGTCACCCATTTTCTGAGTAGGTAATAATCTTCCATCAAAACAATGGAAGATTGCACAAAATTATAAAGTTGTTAAAATTGGATCCTACTTAAAATTGATTTGGAACATTTAGGATTAGATCATAAAATTAGATTGTCTACTTAAAATACATTAATACATATATTTATATGTAAATAAAAATTACAATTAACTGTAAGTATGTGCAACTAATAATATAATTTTAATCACCTATAATGCATTAATTTAATAATTATAAAAATAAAAATATAATTTTTTCCTAAATTTTGTTTGATAAAAAATAAAAAATGAGTATAATGAGTTTTTAAATTTTCAATTAAATTAAGTTACTTTTAATATTATTTTTTATTATATTATAATTAAATGATATTTTATATTTACATTTTCATATTTGTTAGCAAATACTCTTCTAAGTATTTTATTATTGAATTTTTTGATATAATTTTTTTAATTATATTTTCTAATTATTAAGTATGGCTTGACATAACAAAATTATAACTAATTTAATAATTTTTATGAGACCAAATGATTATAAATTACATATTTATTAATTAATTAATTCCTAAAATTATTTTTCAAAAATTAAAAAAAATCATACATTTACAATCTAACTCCGATTATACCAACGATCCTACACAATTATATACAATCCTACAATCCAGATCGCGATCGTAACCAAAAACGATTTTTTATGCGATTTGGATCGTTGAAAAAACGTAGTATCGTAAGATCGTGCAATTCTATGATCAGAATCGCGATTTTAACAACAACGCAAAATTTATGGTCACGTCGTATTGATCATTTCTGGTAATGTTGTACAGTGACATCGCAGAATACATACAAAAAGGTTGGTGGGCGGGAAGGTTTAGGGAATGTATGCGCAACGGAATGTGACGTGAGTGGTTTTGTTCCTCAATGCACGCCTAAGAACTGCCAGCAACTGTGCAGCACCGTTTATCAGATTCCTCCTAAGCATCCTCTCCTTGGAAGCAGATGTACCGGCGATATTACTTGCCAATGCGTCCATTTTCCAGTTCCGAATACTCCATGTTGATCGAACCGGAATCAGCTCCCTACATCTATAATTATTGCATTTATTGCAGTTGATTTCCAGATTCCTGTGGGCTACCAGTTAAAAAATACAGAAATGTTAGGTGTAACGAGCATAAGTGCACATAATGAGTTCAATAAGAAGAATAATAAAAATTTTAGTTTGAAAAAAAAATTCTGAATTTAATATGAAGTCTGCGTACGGAGGAATTTTTTTTTTAACAAATCCAATATGAAGTCTCCATTTGCATTTCAAGGTAAAACTCGTCTACATTTAAATTTTAATTCTATAAAAAGCCGAGTTTTTCCAAAATTTGATAATAAAGAAGATATTGATAATCGAGGTAAATTCTATCTTTCTGCAATTTCTTCGATAATTGGTAACCCACTCAACCCCACGCACAATATTTTTTTTTTTTATTTAAATGAAGCACGAAACAGTTTGAAACCAAATTGAGATTTTAATTTCTTTGACTCAAAAGTTGCCATCGTTGATTGAGAATAACGTCGTGGCAGTTGTCTTGGGCGAAGACCTCTGCAACACCAGAGTCCACAGTTTACCTAAATCACGCCAGTATCATTTTAGCTGCTAGTGCTGATGGTGCAGAAAGCTGGAAATGGCATCGAATTTAGGCTGAGCACAAAGAAAAGCCAAGCAAGTGGATCTAAAACTTGTAAACTCTGTTCCCAAAAACAAACTAGGCAGGTCCAAAATTGGAACGTATAATTAGGGCAATAACAGCAAAGTAGTTTACAAAGTGCAAACAGCTGGTCAATGGCAACAGCAACTTGTTTTGCCTTCAACATGGTATAACTCACATTTTCGATAACAAGCAAGTACATTGTGTACAACCCAAAAAACCAGAATACAAGTGCAGCAAATCATTGCAACCAATGCTTAAAATGGATAAAACACCAAAAGAAAATATCCTTACTACTGCTCCCTACTACAAGCAAAGATAAATTTGGGATCTTGTGAGTCCCCAAAATTTAAAAAAAAAAAAACTTGTGGACATTGCAATGTGTGGACACTACAGCGACAACCAGAACAAAGCCATCAACAATAGACAAATATTAATGCAACAGTTTCCTTCAGTCAAAAACAAAAAAAAAAAAAAAGATTCTTTATGTATGTATGTCCTTACGAGAGCCCCATCTTCAGAGGCAAGCACCACTAAAAAGCAAACTCAGGTTTCCCTATTTATTTTACTAGTGACAACCCATCCCCGTTACTAGACCAACTTCCTCTCTCAGACAACAAGTCAATATGGCCTCCATGAAAACCTGAGCAGTCCAGCACCCCTTTCAACTACACCTGTGAATATGTGACTGGACCAGACAAATCACTACCATGACACCAGGACACCAGACCTCCTGACAACAGTTTCAGCAGACTCAACATGAACTTCAGTTGTGGAGACCGAATACTGCACTTAGTAAGCAAAACCAGGCGGTTGTTCAGTTTGGTTCAATTCAAGTAGGGAGAAGAGTCTCAAATTCAAATATTGGGTACAAAATCCTTACATTTAACTGAAACTGAATCCACCAGAAGGAACAGCAGGAACTTCACTTCCACCAAAATGGAACCCTGATTGGGATGCATCTCCCGTTGGCATTGTCTCATCTTCTTCTTCCAACCAATATGTCTCAAGAATTTTCACTGCCTTCTCATAAATCTCTGTGTTGTCATGAGACTGTAGATTCTCGATTTTCTCCAACCCCTCAGCATCATCAATCATTTGAGCATAGAGATTTACACCCCCATTGTTGCCCAAATTCTTGTCAGCTTCTCCTACCTTCAAGATGTTCTCGAGCCCTTCTAAACAGACAGTTACAATCCTTGGATCAGGACAGATGAGAAGATCGCATAAGGGCTTGATACAACCTTGGCTCACAAGGTACCTGCAAGCCATTTTGTATCCAAATTAAGATCCAGTATTCAACTGATACGCCTCAACAGATGCATCTCAACTCACAATTTTGAAGGAATTTAAGACAAAGAAGGACTTCATTTTCCTACTTGATCTGTTCATGAGTACCACCAGATGTAGCATTTGAGATTGCCCACGCAGCCTCCTTCTTAATGTCAAATTCCGCATTTTGAAGCAGATGAACTAGGGGACCAATAATATTAGCCCCAATCACAGCCTGCCAGAGTTCAGACATGAGAATAAGAGAATCAGTAATATTTGCCTCAATTCATTGGCGAAGGGTTCAGGGGAAGGGATAAAACATTCAGAATCAGATAAATTAAATAAGATCAATCTGAGCAACATGAAGACATTCATCACCTGAATCTGCTCCTTATTGCCAGCTGTTATGTTCGATATGGTCCAGCATGCTTCTTTCTTGATGCTCTTCTTATAATTATTGGTCAACAAGTTCACAAGGCAGGGCAGTGCTTGATGATTAATGATACACTAAGCCATAAAAACACATTTTTGGATGGCGTGAGAAAAAAATCATAAACATCTCTATGAACATCATAAAAAATAAAAAATAAAAAAAGCAGCAAATAGCCTCAAACATTCCTTCTTCAACAATATATCTCAGAAGGGGAAAAGTCCGAACAACTTACAACTTGCTTGTGGCCAATCTAAAGTCAATTTTCATTCTAGTTGCAGATGAAAAGATATTGATAAACTGATGAAGTCAATTTTCATTTAACTTGCATGCTGAGGATCATTCATACGGCAAACTACAGTTAAATTTTTAGCTATTTCTACGCCATGTATTCTCCACCTAACATAGCTTTAATAAAACCAGAATATGTATAGCCAAAACTGAAACACAGTCTCCAACACTCAGATAAATCTCAGGACGATTGAACTTAATTTCAATGGCATAAAATTCACTTTACTACAACAGCAAATAGAACTACAGCTACATGGGCAGCTGCTATGACAGCTAAGCAGTTAAGTCCTAGTAAATATTTGAATGTTTTGTCCCAATATTTAGGTCTCCCAGTTCTCAGTCACATAAGGTGCCAGTCCAACTATATGTTTTATGTAGCCAGTCCATATATCCATTCCAGACTCAGACCTACAAATTACAAACATCTGTAACCAGTACCTGAGTCTGCATGTCATCCCCAGTCACAATATTTCCAACAGTACGAAGAGCAGGAATAAGAACAGAGGGAGAAGGGTGCCTGAAATATGTCACAAATGTTAAGATTATAGGTACAGAACAAACAAAATAGACAAACAATAGCAAGAATACTCAGTTTAAGAATCTAGAACTCACAGTAATAGCTCAACTAGCCGGGGGCATACATCAGCTTCAATGACAGCTTGAATTTTATCATTTGTACCATCAGAAAGATATGAAAGTGCCCAGCATGCATCAGTCAAAACTTCTTCGTCATTAGAATGAATTAAGTGTGCAAGGGCTGGAAGAGCAGGTTTAACCTGTTGATTTGTATGAAAATGGAATGATGATATCGGGACAAATATGCTAGTATAAACATTTAACATCCACACATCTTTTCAAAGAAATTTTCAAATAACTGTTAAGTTTCAAAGTGATAAACTATCTTGCACCAAAAACAAATGGTAAATGGGCAAGTATCTTTCCTTTGGAAAGTACGACAGTAAATGAAAAGGCATCGACTAAAAACAGACCTGATCAAAAGGAGGTTGTGGTTTGCCTCGACAAAAGTTTGACAGGGTCCATGTAGCATTTCTAAGCATAGAAAGCTTGGCACGCTCATTCAATTGTGCCAGCAGAGGAAGCAAAGCTCCGTGGCCAAGGACAAGATCACGGCACCTAGGAGAATCACCCGCAACATTTCCTAATGCCCATACAGCCTATATATCAAAAAAGCAAAAGAGGAAACACTATCAGGGTGTTAGAATCAACAAATATCTGCTCACAGTCCATTCATTCATGTTCTGCACCTAAAAAACTGCAGCTTACAAATACAAACCCAAGCCTTAAAAATTGACAACACATGCACAGTGTGTATCAGCTCTCGTACCTGCTCACGAACGTCATCACTAGGAGAAGCAAGCAGTTTCACAAATATGGGAACAGCTCCATGGTCAATCACCACCTTTGTGTTCTCAGATGTTCCAGAAGCAATATTCGTTAGGGCCCAAGCTGCTTCAAACTACAGAAATTTTCGACCAATTGAATACCAGAAATACACCAACACCAACACTGAGACAAAAGTTTAATTGAAAGAAATCCTGCGAACCTGAAGCTGGGGGAAGTCCTCCCTCATAAGAAACTCAACAAAGCGAGGGACTGCGCCCGCTTGTATAACTTCCTCAATCGGAGGGCTGCGTTCTGTAAGGGAAAAATCCAACATGGTAAAATTATAACAAAACAACCAGCACCAACGTTATAACCGCAAAACATGGAAATAAAAGGGAACCAAGCCCAGACCAATGGAAAGCAATTTCCTGAATTGTGTGGTTGCCTCCAGCTGCAGATTACTATCATCAGACCAGACACCAGCAACCATCGACGGCAGATGTTCCAACTAAACCCAATGCACTCAATAACAGTCAGCATATCAATTTCCCAATAAAAACCAAAAAAAAAAAAAAAAAAAAGAAAAATCCCAAATCGGCGCCATAATCGATTGAATCGGACAACAAATTTGCTTATTCAAATACAAAACCTCAGTTCAATCCGCCATCAATTTCGCTAGCAATCAATCCAATTCAATGACCAAATTAAATTAAAAAAAATAATTAATAAATTTGAAGCGAAAGTAAATGAGGAGAGTAGAGTAGAATATAATAAAATAGACCTTCTTCTCAACGGCGGAAGAGTGAAGGGAAGAAGGCATGGGCTGGGGTTGCTGAAGGCCTTCGCGGCGCTTCTTCTGGAGGCTCTCCTCCCGGCGACTCTTCCGGATCTCCACCATGTTATCCTCACGTCTTCTCCGCCCCTCCTCGGCGTCCACCGCCACCTTGTACCTGCTCCTCCGGACATCGGTCCTCGCATTCGGCCTCAACGACATCGTTTCCCCAATTAACTTTAATTACGCCAGAAATTAATGTTTTTAAAAAAGATTGCTTAAATTAGGGAATTACAGGCCAGAGAAATCAAATAGAGAGAGAGAGAAGTAGAGAGAAGGTTTTGCTGCAGAAAGTGACTTTTAGAGAGAGAAAGAGAAGATAGAGAGAGAGAGAGAGGGTTTTGATTTGATTTGATTTGATTTGAAGACTGAGAAAAGGAGGAAAGTAGCAGTAGCAGTGGAGTGGACGAGTAGTATAGGAGTCGACAAGGCCAAATAAGGGCACCGATCGACCCTTTATTACGGGATATGCCACTCATTAATTTTTAATGTTTTTTTTTTTTTTTGTTTCATTTTCGGATTGAATTGAAGGTCACCCAATCTTATTTGAAAAAAAGGCACTGTTATAAAACCGGAGAATTTTGTTGAAAAAATTATCAGAATATAATTGATTAAATTTATTGTGTAATTATTTTAATTATAAGTGTAATTAAATGAAAAAAAAAATTCACTTATATTTTTGTTACACAATAAATATAACTAATTGCACAATAAATCCAGCTAATTGCAGTTCTGGACAATTTTTCAGAAATTTCCTCTCCGGCCATTAAGCTTCCCCCTTGAAAAATTGAAAAATTAAGAGTTTGATTAGCTCATCAGTTAATTGAGATTGAACTACTAAAATTAATATTTAATTAAATATATAAAATTTTATTTAATATCTATATATATTACATAAAAGTGTAAATATATAAAATGTGATAGTATATAGAATATAGATATTACATATGTAATGTATAATTATAATTTTATATATGCTAAAACTATTAATATAATGAATGATAGTTGTAAGTAATTTTTATTTGATAAATTAATGATAAAGTAAATTGTAATTTATATTTTTATTTTAAATTAATTCATATGTTTTCATTTTTCGAAGAAGAAAATATTTTCATAAGATGAGTATAAATGTAATATATTAAAGTAGAATTTTGATGTATCTATCAAATATAAAATATATATAATACATGGAAATACTTTTTGTTTTTATAAAGATGACCATTAAGTAATGAGTTATATAATGACGCAACTTTATCTTTTCATAAATTTTATATTTTCTCTTTTCATAATTAAAATATTAAACCTTAAAAGACTAATGGATGATAATATTATTAAAATAATATGGCTTGTCCAGGTAGACTGTGGGCTTTTGTGTCAGCCTCGAGTCCCTGGTTCAAGCCTATTCTTCTCCGCTTATATTTTTGTTTAATTGTTAGAGCCAATTATTCACCTGATTAAACCAACAAAAAAAAATAGTCCTAATTTAAAAGTTTAATCCGTTAAACTAATCAGTACGCCGGTTCACTATCTTTCTAATTTTAAGGTACAAATGAATCATAATATAATAAAATTTTAATTTTAGAGATCTAACTAGTGGATTCAGTCTAATCTTACAATCATGAATATGCATTAGCATTAAAGGATTTCGTTTGACTGCATTAAGGGGGGTGTGGCAATCGTACGACGACGTCGTGTTTGGTTTAGATTGACTTTTGCGAGATTAACGCGCACCAGTTTGTGTTTGTGGTGGCCTAGTGAGGGGTGCGATTGATTTCTTGGTGTAGCCGTAGGGTGCAAGATAAGATTAGGGCACCGAAAATTAAGAGTTTGCGAAACCTTAGATGTAACTTTGAAAAGTTACAACTCACAAGAATGAATCTTTGCTTTCTGTCTAACATTTCTCGTGTATCCTACGTACCTACGTGGGAGACAAAAGGGGACATGACATGATATTGTAATTATGGGATGGAGTAAACTAAAGCAAAACTCCAAAAACAACCAAAAATACAGGAATGCGTTTTCGGTGGATGGCGTTTTGCTAATTGCGTGCATAACAATCATCGCAGACAAATAACTCTTTTTGTCATATGTTATAATGTATGGTAGGTTTGCAATTAAACGTGTCGCTTTTCCCAAAAGGCAAATAAATACTGACAAAAACCACATTCGTTTGTAAATTAGCTAAATTAGTTGAGTTTAAAAACTCTTTTTTTTTTTTTTTTTTAGTATAAAAACTTAATGATATAATTGTTAATGATTTTATTGTTATTATGTCAATGATCTAATAGGACCAATGTGAACTCCATCACTACATTGTAAAGTATTCATTAGATCAGTCTAATTTTGAGTAGAGATTGGGCTAACAATAAGAGAGAGAGAGATCTTACTGAGAATGAGTAATGAGACTTACAGGTGGGTTTGGTTTAGGAAAGAGAACAGATTGTGTAACTGCAAGACAGAAAGACCTAAGAATGTTGAGTGAGCGGTCTGATGTTAGCTCTTTAATATTTAAGTTAGTAAAATGATTAAGGATAATAGCTGATGCAATAAATAGATCACTGTACTCTACTTGCATTTTAGAGGTGATTTTTTTAACTAGAGGAAGAGAGACGTTTCCTTGCTGAATGTGATCTCTGGACCCAATAAAAATAATATTAGACTTTCCTCTACCACTAATCAAGCAAAATGCTACTTTTTTAAAAGACCCAGAATACTCTGAGCTGCTCCCATGCCTTCCCCCGCACCACACCCCCCCCCCCCCCCCCCCCAACAAAAACAAAAAAGTAAAAAAAGGTTTTTGGTTCCCCCCGGGGGGTGGAGGAATTAGTGCAGCTCAGGCTAAGAGCCTTCAAGAGTAGGCCTAAAAGAAGAACCAGCCCAACCAAATGGATGTACGGCCTTGCACGTAAACAAACCTTGGTTTTAGTTATGACACGAAAATGGGCTGCCAGAAAAATTAGACAAGGGGCTTAAATTAGTCGCCTTTTGTACATTCACCTTAAAAAAAAAAAAAAGGGAAACTTTTTTTGTGAATACCCAGATGGCAAAAATGAATCGCATTGCTCAAACATGAAGTTGCGGGGAAATCCTCTATATCGCATTGCAAGTGGTTGTTGTCAAGTAGCAATCCTAAAAACCTTGACAGAAAGTTCCAAGGAATGTTGATTCTTTGTGGCATGATATGAACTGTATCGATCCTTGGGAGGAAAGTGAAACACGCATACAGGAGTTTTCCGTTTTGATACTTGTTCAATTGGATTTGGAGAATGGGCTAACAAGGAAAACCAAAAAACTGACGATTATTTTTCTCCTTTTTTTTGGTATGCAGCTTGGTGGTTAGAGAGTCCATAATTGGACATTCAAGGGAGCGCGTACAAGGATTAGGTGGGATAACGCTTTCCCCACCACTTCGGCAAGGCCGGCCCTCAAAACAATGATCATTATGCCTTTGTTTCCCTGATTTACGAACATTGGGCTCAGTCCACCAGAACTTGTTTAGACGGATTCAGGAGCCACCCGCTTGTGGGCTTAAATTGCACCTTGCTTGTATCTTCATTGGGCTGCTCTCCCCACAGCTTGACTGTAGTATTTCTGATTTCTGAAAGTATTTCGTCTTTTATTCAAGGCCCATACTAAAATTTAACTCATGGCTTAATCCATAATAAAGATCCTTCGTAATGACCCAAAAATAAAGATCCTTGAGGTTTAAACCAAAAAAAAAATAAAGATTCTCAAAGTTGAGTATTTATTCAATTAATCGAGAGAAATACTTCTCAACTAATAAGTAGGGGTATAAATTTTATCTAATCTCACTTCCCTCTTTCCAAATGCCTAATAAAGCTCTTTGTAGATTAAAAAAAAAAAAAAAAAAACAGATCCTTCTGCGAGCAGCTGTCCAAGGCAACCGGGACCGTGTAAGCAGGTGGGAGTATAATTTTGAGTCCCTGCCTCCCCGCCTCCTCCCTCTAAGCTTCCATGACTTTCTAAAGACCAAAAAAGAAATTATGAAGTAACAAGTACCTCCCACTCATCCCCATGTCAACCTCCTTCTTAGTTGCCAAGAGTTTTACAAAGAAAATAAGAAGAATCCATCTTACTTTTCGTGAGGAAAATAAAATGACAGATATTCTCTCAGTTTTAAATCTTCAATATGATCTTCTGCTACTCTCGAGGTCATTCTGGAGTGTCTAGTTTACTTCAAGAGGATATTATATAGTATTATCTTGTCACGTACCGTAATAATGTAACTTAAATTTTTACTCTTCACAAAATTAAAAAAAAAAAAAGACAAAAAAAGAAAAAAAAAATGAGCCTTCTATAATTTTGTAAGTGAAGTTACAATTTTGTAAGTGAAGTTACATACATCAACATCATTGGGGTCTTTTCATAAAATCCAAAAAAAGAAAAAATGTGTCATGCTTGGCAAAGATTTATCATATTCTAAGGCCTTTCACTATTTTGCTTTTTTCCTTTTTTTAATTTTCGAGTATTAAGCAAAGAAAATGATAGGCGAGCCCCTCGTTGTAGTGGTAAGAGAATTATTGTGATATAGAAGTAGGTTTGAGTCATGAAAACGGATTTTCTACTAACTTTTTATTTTTTGTCATTTGTTATTTGTTATTTGTTTTGTTTTTTTTTTTTTTATGGAGTTTTGTTGAGTCTAGTGCACAGGAAGGAAGACATGTGAATAATGAACATAATAGACTCATTTTACTTTAAAATTGCCAAATGGTAAAACCCCAAGTTAGAGAAAAATTATCGTATCTTTGGCCAAAAAAAAAAGGAAAAAAAAAGAGAAATTATGATATCATATGAACGACTTCAGAAACTAACCGAACAAGTAAACATAGACTAATGGCCAGAGTTCGAAACCCAACTTACTGCCTTAATTTAACCAATTAGGCCACTTCTGTCACAACAGAAAGAACAACAATCCAAACCACCCCTTTCTCTACCTCTCTTACCTCCGGTACAAAGGGCCTAACATGGACAAACCTTAATCAATTGAGCCATCAATCAAACAAAGGTTTGTGTTAGAAAGAATTGATCGGCACTAGCACAATAGAGGGAGAGGGAGAGAGAGAGATGGGCGAGATAGTTGATGCCAATAATACCATAAGAATGGGAAATAACGATTACGTTGGCAGACAATCTCGCGAATATGATCGTCATGATCATTTTCCTCCTCCTCCTCCTCCTCCACCTTCAAAGAAGAGTACTTGTTCACATTCATCATCATCGTCATGGTGGAGATTCTCTGCCGAGAACAAGAGAAAGAAGCGTGTTGCAAGATACAATCTTTATACCGTTGAAGGCAAATTCACGGCTTCTTTAAAACTCGGCTTCCGTTGGATCAAGAGTACTTCCTCTAGGATTGTGCATGGCCATGGCTAGCCTTCTAAAACAAATTAATTTAAATTGACAAAAAAAAAAAAAAAAAAAGAGAAAGCTTTTGATATATATATTTGACAGAAGTGTAGAGGCTTGGCTCGACTCGACTCGGTTTGGCTTCTTTGTATACGCTTTCTGCGATTGACAACGGCTCTGAATTTAACAAGAGATGCGACGGATATTCTCACTGATATGTTAATTGCGTTATAGCTTTTTGGGCCTAGGAAGGAAGTGTCAAGAATTCCCATAGATGTTTATTTTGTTAGTCTTTTTCGTTTACCATCTGTTTCTCTTATTCATTTTTATTGTTATTTCCCTTCCTTTCATGGATAATTAAATTGCTGGAGCTGGGAAACATCTGATTTGAGGGGTTTATGTTTTGTGCAACTTGTTCCAATTCCATTATTTCTTTTTCGTTAATTTGTTTTTCGTTTTCTTTCTTTGATACAAATTGTTTAGTTGTCTACTTAATTGGTTTCCGCATAATTGAAGCAACAGGTATATACGAGCTTTTGTCATCTGAGCTTCATATGAAGATTTAGGCAAATCTAATCAACATTTCGCCAACCTGTTTTCCTTGATGCCGCGGGGTTAGCGTCAGCCATGCATGCAATTTAATTGGGGTTAGATGTTGAGATTTCCCTAATTAAGATGACATTCCACTAGAAAATGACTTGTTAACAGCTGATTAACATGCACAATCCATTAAATTTGTCTTGCTTAAATCCAACCCCTTCTTAATCATCGCGGACTAATTATCTTGGCATAAAGATTACCCTATTATAAACTTCCAAGTCATAATTTCAAGGCTGCAAATTTCACAAACTCACTATTATGGGAGTCCCCTTGTGAAATGATGGGAGAAAGTGACATTTTCGTAGTAGTTTTCACTCAAAACACTTGTAGTGCTCTTTTTCTGGGTTGAATGTAAATGGCAGTGATGCTTTGGGCGTCGTTCTGTGGGAATTAACACAGAAAGTCAAGCTATATATCCAATTGTTACATTATCAGAGAGGAGACATCTACTTGCTAGTTGTGCGTCCATTACACAGAGTTCCTTCCCCACATTATCCAATGCAGTCAGCTCGGGGCACCCAGCACGCAGCACAGGACGTGATGTTTTAATTTGTTCCAGACGAAGTTAAGCATACAGACGACTCTGATGCTACTCGGTCGAGGATCCACGAGTGTGGCAGGTGAGTGTCGCATTTTTTACGTTCTTCAGATACATTAATTTTTGTTGTTCCTGCTGTGACATTATTCCTAATGGGTACTTTCATGTGGTTAAGTAATATCACTGCATTTTAAATATAATTTGCAAGGATTATGTCTGCCTTAACTTTTGATCTTCCTAAGAAATGAGTAGATTTTGTCATGGCATTTGCTTTGGGACCAGGACTTTGTTGCGGCAATCTGAAGAGATTGAATGCATAGACCTCGTCAATCCATTTTCAATAACTGAACTGCCTCTCATTACTGGAAGTTGCCGAAACATCACTGGCAAAACTCTCCTTAATTACATCCCCTCAGTTCTATTTTGCTTGACAATAGGTTTAGATTAAGACAGCCTGTTTTGTCCATCAATCTGTTTAATTTCAGCGAAACATGACAATCTGAGAATTACGTACTAGGCTGGAAATTTTCTCTGTTTTATTGTGTTTCTTTTGTCCTGCGCCAGCTGGGGTTCAAGAGGCGTACAATCGGACATCTATGAGAGGATCTCCAGCAGTGAAGCTTGAGACAGAGTCATCAGTCTCAGCAACCTCAGTTGCTATATGCAACTGCAACGCTTCCAAGGACACAATTCAGGAATCTACCGGGTAGGAATTAGACTATGTGAGGGAGGGAGACACTTTAACAATGCTGTGCCTGATCATGTTGGAATAAATTCACATTGGACCAGACCCCTATGATCATAATCCCAAATCTCTTTGATTGGACAGACGATCATGAATTTATGCATTAGGGAATTCCTGGACTTCATGTGGGGACAAACTTTTGCTGGCAGCTGGAGAGCATGGGCAAAGTTTTGTACAATGTTGCAAAGAAAGGGCTGATTGGTTTAAAAATTATATAGGGAGATCTCAGGCTGGAAAAGCATGGGAGACTTGATGGTAGATGAGCTTGTGGACAAAGACTTGAGCACTCAATGTGGGAGATGGCTTGACTTTGACATAGAATTGCATTTGAAGAGGGAGTAGAGATTGACAGGGGGATTCTAACTTCTTTGGTGGATGAGTTGGCTTCTGACTTATTGGCTTCAAAGCACTTTATGAGAGCTTTCCTTTTATTTAGGTTTCAGTGCATTCGGGAAATTTGTACCTAGACTTAAAAACGTAACACTAAAATTTTACTCCAACGTGCCATAGTTGTCACGAGTTGCAAGGAAAAAAATATATGTCTAGAAGAAAAATTATCGAAGAAATTTTCGTATTATAATGAGTTATAAACTTTTTACAACTATATGAATTCATTATACAACGAAAAAAGTAATAATTTTTTTCCTTTTTATTACAGTTGTAATCAATATAGTTATATAATAAATTTGTGTAGTTACGTTACTAAAATTTTCTTTGGAAATTTGCCGGAGACAGTTTCTTTTACGAAAATCAATGTAAGGACTGAAGTCAATGGTGGTTGGTTTCCTAGCCTGGCGGCTCCGGCGGTAAAGATGGTGGAAGTGGCCCTTGTTTTTTGGGGGTGGGGTTGGTTGTGCCTTATAGCCGGTGCTCGATTTAAATTTAAGCGAACAAGAAAGGAATTAACAGATACATACAATGGATGTATAAAACCATGCACGTGCGTGCACGCCCGCATAACTCATCAATGTTCTTGAAATGCATGTTTAGCGCTCAAATTCAAATGCAATCCTACTAGCATAAACGAAAATTAAAGATTAATATAATGAAATTAAAAAAAGAAAAAACTATATATATTAAAAGTGTTTATGGAGCTGATGTAATGGTATTGTAGGGTGCATTACATCATTGGCCAACTGATTAGCATATAATATATGAGTTCTACTATATAATTATATTTTAAATACCGTTAAAATAATTACGTAATTTATATGACAGTTTTTAATAATTTATTTATTTTTTAAAATTATATCATATATAATTTATATTATTTTGATTTCATTTTGATTCTACCTAAAAAAATCTTTATATGTATATATATATATATATATATATATGTATATATATATATATATGAGAACTGGGGTTTAAAAACATAAACCTTTACTTTTACATTGAACGTTTATGCCTTCTCTACCCAGACAGAAAAGCATGTGCCCTTGAATTCTAATAGATTTGGCATGCACAAGATATAATGTGGTGTTTTATATTGTCAATACAACCCCACATGCATTATTGTAAATTTCACATGTATTAACAGCTTCATTTGATTGTGATTTCTTCCTTATCTGCCAAAATAATAATAATAATAACTGTAAGGTTTTCCCTTTGCTTCAAATGTCAAAGTGAGTATTTATATGCAATCTACATGCTTTTATCTGGTGCCCACATGCATCCCAACAAACGCATGGATTGACTGTCCGATCAAGCTACCATACCCGTATACCGCAAGATCTAAAAATATACATCATCTGAAGTGATAGTCTAAGTAATGATCTGACGTGTATTTTATATAGTTGACTTATATTTGAATCTCTGCATTGACATTTTGTCCCCCTACTATAATATATGGGTTTGCTCGTTCAATGAGCTTGAAAGACTGGTGGACTAGCTATCGGATTGCGAATTCAACAATTATTATAGTCTGTTATAGTAAAGTCACACTTGAATTTACCAATATTCAGATGGTGGGTTCTCTTTATAAAAGAGATTAAATAAAAACATTAACAGTTTAAAAGTTAATTTGAACTCACAAGTACCATAATTATCGTACTTATAAATATTTTTTTAATAAAAAATATAATTATTAATATATCTCTTAAAAAAAATACGAATAAATAGACAGATATAATAATTGTAGGCCATATAATCGAGGGGTATGACATGATGTCAATTTCACGTATAATGGTAGGTAGGCCATATATTCCTCTCTTTTTTGGTAGGGTAACCACTGAAATAAAATAGGCTCTATTACTCTGTATTCCTGCAATTTTCAACTAGATTCTTATGCTATCTTTATTTCAGGCTATGATACTATTTTGAGTCTTATACATTATTTTTATTCATATAAAACTCAAAATAATCTCACATTCATATAATTCTAAATAAATTCTAATATATAACTTTTTTTTTGTCAAATAAAAAAAATTGTGCTTTCTCGATATATGATTCATCTCATCTATTGGTTAGTGTTGAGGTATTTGTTAACGTTATTATTTAATCTTCTTTATAGGAATCTCTTTTATATAAAAATTTTATTATTTAAATATTATTAAATTCGAGTGAATTTTTCATAAACAAAAATTCAATGTTAATAAATCTTGAACTAGGCAGAATACAAAGTATAGATATTTAATATAAAATATATTGTCACTAAAATTAAAATTCAGACAAATATAATAAAAAATACATCAAATTATTAATAAAATGGTCACTTTCAATATAAGGTCTATCGTGTAACTATCTTTCTCCATTGTTTTAATGGTTAGTCATTAAATGTAGTGAAGTTTACTGAATGCAGAACCTTAGCCTCGTAACAGCTGCCCAAAAGTTGGATCCAATGAAGATAGCCGTTGCTTTGTTCTTACCGAGACACGCACATATGCCTCGAAGAACATGGGGGGGCTTTACCAAGATAAATGTACCTAACCTACGCTTTGCCTCTACAATTTTCAACCCTTTTCTTATATTATACGACATGTTTATTATTAATTTTCTGATTACTTGTTAAACAGGCAAGAGAATGTAAATTACTTCTTGATTACGGATACAATATATGCATGTTTGATAGACTCCACCTATTTTTTTTATGCAGTTGAATTAGAATGAGAAAATTAATTAACTCTGAAATAAAGTTTAGAATTCGAATTGTATGTGAAGGTATAAAAACTCGCGATAGCCTAATTCATGGCGTTTCGAATGTTGCAAATCTTGGTAAGTTGAGAAACAATAACACACCCACTTTGTAAACTACTCTTGGAAGTTATGCTTATGCATTACATAATTTACATTGCATTTCAAATTGAAGAAGTGTGTATTTGTAGAAAAAAATATACGATTCTTTATATAAAATTGAAGTAGTATAAAATGTTAAATGATTGAATTTAAAAAAAATTAAATCAATGATTATCTTTAAATAAATTATATAATTATTTTAATATCATTAAAATATAATTATACAGTAAAATTATTCTGCAAATCACAATGGTTGATTGGTCATCTGGTACACAGGAAAAAGAGAATTAATTACCACGCCAACCTAACGTTTCTCGTGGATTAATTAATTAAGAGGCCCACTTTGTAGGTATATATACAGGTAAACGTACGAATTATATATAATTAATTTAATAATATTAAATAATTTAATTTTTTATTTTTTAAATTTAACATATTTTTTTATAATTTAATGATTTAAATTTTTTTATACTTACACTACACCGTCTTGAATGTGATTAAATAGTATTTTTGATTAATTATTTACCGTTGTTTCTTCTTGCTTTCCTCCTCGGAATAAATAATTGGTTTCAGGGGCAAGCATCTCTGAACCTGACTCTGAATCTGACGGGATTCCGAGCCAATGATCTCGAGGCAATCCGATGGCCAATGTTCAAGAAAAAGCCCACTCTATCATAGGAGGATTAGCAGCCCGACGTCGGTGCTTTGGGTGGTAATTCGGAGGGCTCGAGTTTTTTTTAGATGTGTTGATCTCAATTTTTGAGGATTAATACTTAGGATATTTTATTAAATTTTAAATTTATTAATGTTCACGATTAGTTGTAGAATAAAATTTTTTGGGTCTGTCTTTACTTCAGCAGTGGATCAACTTATATAATTATAGTTGAGTGAATTTTTTAAATAAGGGTTACTCTAAATCTAACTTATATATATAATAAGCGACATATTTACAAATACATTTTTTTTATTAAAAAAAGAGACAAAATGATAGATATATAGTAAGATTGTCTGAATCAGACCGATCATTAAACCAAAAATATTAGTGGGTCAAAATTCAACCAGGTTGAACAGGTCGAACGAGTATTTAATAATATATATATATATATATATAAATAATTAAAAAAGTAATAATTATAGATAGTGATTAAATATTAATTTTTTAATTTTAAGGATAAAATTATAAATTTTAATAAATTTAAAACTAAATTGAACTTATTAATTAAATTTAGTATTTAAATTATAATTTAAATAATATTTGAGGTCAAATTATAATTTATGAAAATTTTAATTTTATTGAACCAGTCCAATCGACCCAGTTTTCACCAATTTTTATCGGTTTTGACATGTCCGAATCACCCATAAAAATTTTCCTAAATCGGCCCAGACCTCCAGCCGATCACCGATTCAACCGGTCCGACTGGTCGGTCTGGTTCGATTTTCAAAACAATGAGAAGTTAATTTGAGTGTATATTATTTTTAAATTTATTGTGCATCAATTTTCTTTATTCTTATAATTGACATCAACTTTAATTTATAATTTAAAAAATTTTATAATTTTTTTATTTATAACTTATTATGTATAATATTATTAAAATTGATGTAAAATATGAAAAATGTGAAAAAAAAAAATTATGTATGTCCCGCGTCTACGGTTTTCTTTCGAGTCAGGTCCGGTGGGCACCCCAAACAGGCCTTCATGAGAAGAACGGTGAGGAGGCATCGCAGAGAAGAACAGCCCACGATCAAGAACAGCCAACCCCTCCCTTCGATGTCATGTTGTGTTGTTTTCAGCAGTAAGAAAATGGAAGCTTTGTTTTGTTTTGCTCTGTTTTGTTTGGGCTCAGGCCAACACAATAAATACTTAAGTTCTTTTTTTTAATTGCTAAATTAGATGGTCGTAGACTTTAATTAATTTATTAATAATTAATAATTATAAGCTCCAGGTCCAGGACCATGGCATTGGCATACGGAAATGGCCACTTTACTTTCTCATTTTCCCAAGCAGGCTTGGATGGATCATGGTTCATCCATGATTGCTATTTCGAGGATTTGCCAAAATAAGGTTTTCAATCTGTTAATTTATGATCAGTTTGATCAAGTTATTGTATGTCACGTTTGGTCATTCTCTATTTTTATTGTGTGTATATATATCTAGTATTTTTATATTAAATTTGTGTATAAAATTGATTAAGATTAATATAATATTTTCTTTCGATGAAATAAAAAAAAAATCCCAAGCAGGCTGGATGGATCATGGTTCATGTATCCCTCACCGTTACTCTTCTCTCGAGGCTTAACTTAACTCCTTTTTAATCCTTTTCATGTCATTCTTTCTTTTTATGCCGCTCCCTCCTTTTCTTCGTCTTCGCCAACAATTGCCAGTTGAAATAAATTTTCTTAAATGCCGTCGCCCGCACAGTTATACTTTTTTGCCATTTACTACCCCAATTATTCGTTTACCCCACATCATGAGCTGCACTGTTTTGCTAACCTTCTCGATAAGAGAGCAACCCTCTTTTTTTTTTTTTTTTTTTTAAATATTATTACGTAGTTAGAGAAAATTTAAAAAAAAAATTCTTAAATTAAAATTTATTAAATTTATTATGTAATTTTGTGAATTATAAGTATAACAAAAAAAAATACTACTTATTCATTGTACTTGTAATTCAAATAATTGTAGAACGAATTCAGTAAATTACAATTTAAAAATTCTTTCAAACATTTGTTCTGTAACCATACAACTTTGCTTTTTTTTTTTTTTAGCTTCAATACAATACTATATTTTAAATAATATTAAAGTTAATGTAATTTATTAAATAATATTAAAAATTTTATTTTTTAAATTTAACTATTTAATAATTTACATTAATTTTATGTTGGTAAATAATTTTATTAAGTATTTTTTATTTTATTTTAAATCACAATTGAGCTATGGGCTCTGTAACTAGGAGTTCAATGTTTGAACCTAGTTTAGTCAACTAATAAAAAAAATCACTAATTCCCTTTTCAAAATTCAGCAACCAATTTGTAATTATCAGCCTCATAGTCTGATGGTAGAATTATTTAGATTCTTAATTTGAGTGACTACAATTAAACAAATTAAAACTAAATACGGAAAAATATTACAAATCCAAACAATGTAATGAGGTTTGAGGTATATTTTCATACATACATAAAAGAATTGAAAGTAGTCAAACTACTTAGACGAACGATGGAATTTAGAACAAAAAAGGGCTATAGTGACTTGAATTATAACTTATTAGGGGCTAGTAAGAAAATTGATACCTAATTTAGTTAGTTTGACCTTCCCATAAAATTCTAGTTAGTCGTTGATGAATATGAACAACCAAAAGACAAAATGGGGTTATAAGGCTATGACTTGGAGGGCAATCTGACCATCTAACTCAACTCCACTCCCACAATATGCCGTGCTCCAAGTTAATACATTTCAAACATAAATTTATGTATTTACCTTTTTTTTTTTTATTTATAATCACATTTACTGATCTCACCTAAGCACTGGGTTTGAGTGCATACCTCTCACATTTTGCTACAGTGTGATGATTATAAAATTTAATATTATATTTTCGACATAAATTTTTGTTTATTAAAAGAGTAAACCGTGGTAAAAATACTTGACTCCGAATAAATGAGGAGAAGTACAAACCACCTTATATATATAAAAGATATAATAATAGATCTAAAATTAACACATAAAAATATAAATTATTAAACCTTAAAAAATAAATTAAAATTAAAAAAATAGATAAATTATTGAATTATTTGTATATATATTTTTTTATCATCACAAATCTATGATATTGCACTAATAAATTTATGATAATTAGATAAAAATGGTGTTTGAAATGTGCAAATTATCACTAAAAATAGTAGTTTGATACATAGTTATTAAAATCGACTCGGACACTGACCCGGTCAGGCGATTGGGTCAGTGAGTCATTGGTTCAACCAGTGGATTATTGGTTCAACCAATGAGTCATTAATTCTTAAGAAAATGAATATATCAAATAATATATATAAATTTTTTGTACAATTTAGCACAATAACTACATTTTCACAAATTAAAAAGTAGTTTATACTAATCAAAATTTCAATAAAAATTCTTAAAAACTATTTTTTAAGGTCAATTGTAACATATTATTTGATATATGAACAATGTTAAATTATTGCATACAGAAAAATAGATTATAAAAAGTAAAAAATTATTAAATTGTACAAAAAAAATATTGTGTAATACTGTTTAGTATTATGAAAATATTATTTTTATCATTCACACAGTAAAAAGTTAAAAAAAATAAATTTTAGTATGTAAATATTATACAAATATTATTGTTCAAGTAGTAAAAAATAAAAAAAATTTATAATTTTTACTGTTTGAACACTGTTTATCATTAAAAAACTATTATTTTTATTGTTTACACAGTAAAAAGTAAAAAATTATAAATTTTTTTACTGTTTGACCACTGTTCATCATTAAAAAAATTATTAATTTTACTGTTTGCACAGTAAAAAGTGAAAAATTTTTTTTTTTTATTGTTCAAATGACTCGATTACTGTTCACGTAAACCGGCCTAACCCAGTGCCCGGATTACCGGTCCGACCGGCCGGGTTAGACCGAATTTAATAACTATTGTTTGATAGTGTTTTAGTGTACTTTCTTAGCATTGACTTGAATTTAAATCTTCTTACTAGTGCTATTTTGAATTAAAAAAATTTATATATGAGTATAAAGTTAAATTTTAAATTTATTAATATTATAATTAAATTTAACGGATGAATTTTTCTTATAAAAATTGAATAAAGATATCAATAATATAAAAGTTAATCTCATTCTACAAATTTAATAATCATAATATGCATGATCACCATATGCATAATAGTTTTTTTTTCGTATTTCAAAAAATTGTACAAATTAAATACATAATATATCCCTGTAATTTTAAAGAAATAAGTATAAATAAGTATATAGAAAATATTTAATTAATATAATAATATTTAATAATTTATATATTTTTATTTTTTAAAATTTAATATATTTTTTATAATTTAATAATTTAGATCGAATTACTACACTTCGATCTCTCGGTGTCCACTTAAATTTTCCGAATTTATTTACACTCAACACATCACATCACATGCCCACCATCATCATTCATCATCATATTTTCTCTCTCCCCCCCATACTCTATATCTATCTATCTTACAGACTTACACAGACCCAAATGCTAAAAGAAGAAACAAAAAAAATGGAGCTTGGAGAAGCCAACAGCAAAACAGGGCAAACCACAACTCCAGACCCAAAACCAGACCTTGAAGAACCTAACTATGGAAAATCAGTTGATACCCACGAATCCCAACACTTCTTTGAAGATTTCGACAGTAACTGTTCCACCCCTTACGTTAGTGCTCCTTCAAGCCCAGGCCGTGGCTCCGTCAATGGAGGTTTCTTTTATAGCTGCCCCGCAAGCCCAATGCACTTTGCAATAACCACAACAACAGCCGCCTTGCTGTCGTCATCATCTTCATCTGATAATAGTACTTATGGGAGTGGCTCCGTGCCTCTTGGCTATGAATTCGAGTTCTCTGCAAGGTCGGGGTCAACAGGGTCGGGTCAAACTGGATCTATGAGCTCGGCTGATGAGTTGTTCTTGAACGGGCAGATCCGACCCATGAAGCTATCAACCCATTTGGAGAGACCCCAGGTGCTGGCTCCTTTGTTCGATCTCGAAAATGAAGAGGAAGACGATGATCAGGAGAGTACTTCTAGTTCAAGAGGCAGAGATCTGAGGCTGAGGGACAAGTCTTTGCGCAGAAGAACGAGATCCATGTCCCCACTTAGAAGCACATCCTTTGAGTTTGGTCATGGCGTCAAGGATAGCAGTGATGGCAAGAATTTGAGCAATATTGAGTCGTACGGAGACCCTTTGGAAGTTAGTGAGAGTATCAAGGTAGAGGAGGACGAGGCGACAAGTAGTGGTGCCCCTTCAGTGTCTGCATCATCATCAAGGTCATCATCAGCCGGAAGGAACTCAAAAAGATGGGTCTTTTTGAAAGATTTTCTTTACAGAAGCAAAAGCGAAGGGAGAAGCACCAACAAGTTTTGGTCTAACATTTCCTTTTCTCCAGCCAAGGACAAGAAGCAGCAGCTGCCTACCAACAGCAGCACATCATCAGCAGCGGCAGCAGCAGCAACAGCTAGTGTGCAAGTAGCGGCTGTCTCAAAAGACAAGGGTAATAATAATACTAATGTGGCACGATCAAGTAACGTGGCTGTGGAGAACCAGAAAGTAAAAGGAACTAGTGGACAAGGATCAAGCAAGAAGCCGGTGAATGGGGTGGGGAAGAGGAGGATGCCTGCAGCATCACCTCACGAGTTGCATTACAAGGCAAGTAGAGCACAGGCTGAGGAGCTCAGAAAAAAGACTTTCTTGCCGTATAGGCAAGGCTTGCTTGGGTGCTTGGGGTTCAGTTCTAAGGGCTACGGAGCCATGAATGGGTTTGCCAGAGCTCTGAATCCAGTCTCATCCAGGTAAATCTGTTCATCGATAAAATGAAAACAAAATGTATAGATCCTCCCCACTTTTACCATTTTGGTGTATTTTAATGGTTGATCTATGTATTTATGATTGTTGGCTTGGGTCATACATAATGATCTCTTTTGTCTAAAAGAGAAGTTGTCCCTGATCTATGTATTTTGTACTTTCCAATAGTGCAGTTGTTCTCAGCAGCTCTCAGAAAGATCAATTCTATTATTCTAGGCATTTTTAATCATGTAAATTATCTGGAACTTTTCATCCTTTCATTGCTAATGAATCCCTTTTTTTTTTTTTTTTTTTTCCTGTTTTAGAGGTGTGTTAAAATGTGACTTAAAACCTAATGAATGATATCTTTATGTAAGAGTTGTGGCCTAATCCTGTAGATTGACCTTTAATATCAAAAAGATGGTTTAAGGTACATGACCGTGTTATGCTGGGTAGGGCCGGCCCATGTTACCTACAACTGCACGAGGGTTGCCTCTTCCATGTTTGACCCACAATTATGCCAGAAATTTAATGTTATTTTGGTTGTAAGCTTGCTGGCTCAACTTGTGATTTGTCAGCAATTATTTTTATTGAATTAAATGAGATTGTCTTTAAGAACAAATGAGTGGAGATGGAAACAGGGTGGCCAATCTGGTAATCTATTACATAATGGCCCCTCAATGGGGGTATTTTGGGGCCATGAAGGTTCTTCTTGTCTACTCATCATCTTAATTTATTTGTCATCATAATCCAATTGAACCAATCAGCTAGCTAGATCGAAGATGGAGCTTCTGTTAGAGATTCCTAATAAAATTCTGGATGGGCGGTTATGATGTCTCCTAGACATTGACATAAAGGAAGGCTTTGAGACATTGACATGGAAGAGTTGGAGATAATGAGACATCCCTGATTGTGATATTATTGTAGCCTTTGTAAAATCTAAGGCAATTTTCACTCGTCTTTTTGGATTCTTCTATATGGGTCCTTTTTGATAATTGTACATGACTTCATGATTTACTACCCCATTAGCATTGCAGGGGAAAAAAAAAACAAAGAAAAGATGAGATCTTTTTTATACACTTTCCATCCACAAAACTTGAACTAACCTTTCCAAAGGTGCTCTGGCATTCACAAATCACAATTATCATGTTTTTATGAATATTCAACAATATTTGAAGGATGTAAAATGACTTTTTTATGAGATTGAGGGAATCAAGTTACTGGCTTGCAAGTTATGGGGGCCATTTTTTTCCTGTTTTTTCGATTATAAAATCATGTGCAGCGAAGGAAGGTGCTCTGATCGCAGGCATTTCTGAGTTCTTAGTTCTTACCATATATCTGGATAACCATGATTGAAAGCAGCCAGTATACAACAGAACAGATTACAGAATATGAGGTCCCAGCTCCATCAAGCTGGGGACATCTTAAATTTTAGCCTGAGCGTAAACAGTAGCAGGGTAACATCCATGGTCCCCTCACCCCTCCCTTAAAGAAGCCCCATTATTGGTCAGAGAAAAGCTATGCAAATACGTTATGCAAATACGTTATGCAAATACGTTATAATAGACATAAAGTTAATATGTGAAAATTTAGATTTTGTATCTTAAAAAATGTGTTGAATTTGAAACAAAAGAAAAATAAATCGTTAAATTAATTATATGTCTTTTAAGTGACATAGATTTTGAATCTATGGAGTGGAGTCCTATGGGTAATGAGCTCCTCTCGGAATTTGTATGCTATCTCAACAATCTTAACGATGACACAAGTCATGGGTCGGACCCCAGAAAGGTCCCTTTGAAGTGTTTCACACGTTGCTCAATCACTGTGTATCTATGAAACGCTTCTTGCTCCTGGTCAACTTTCAGTTTTTTTTCCTTCTTTAGAAATCAATAAAAGTATGAATCTTGGACGGTAAACAAACGTTGAATCTTGGATGGTAAACGAACGTTCTCCCTTTTGGCAGGAGAGTTTACGTGAAAGCGAAAAAAACTTACCCATATGCGCCGTGAATACTATGAACTAACAGTTGAGGGCACGAAATTGCCTGTCATCAGCACAACTACAAGTCCGCTGGCTCAGCTCTTGACTTGTCACTGAGAGGGGGGATTCGCAGTAGGCCAAAATCCAAATGCAATGCAAATCTTCCATAGGAAACGTTGGGCCACGACCCACGCTAGAGTCCCAGAAGAGAAACACACCTTATAATAATTACATGTAGGAGGGCGGGCCTCGCTCGAGTGGTGTAGGAAATGTTCTCCTATTACACCAGGCAGGGTTGGAACAATACTTTGTTCTCATGCCCGTCTCTCAATGTTCAATTAAGGGCTCCCAGCTACTAGACTGCAGACAAACACAAATAACAATAATGATAATTACATGTAAAGAGCAACATTAGCCGCATTGGTTGGCACCTCCAAGCAGAGTACCCAGCCTTGCCTCTCACTCTCATTTTGAGTTGTCTCGTATTTTTACTATAATTAATTAAAATATCATGTTGAGACTCTTTTGTTCGAGTGTTAATAATTCTATAATGACCTTCAACAGTAATAATATCGTGTGGGAGAATAGTGACCAACAATGTTCCTTTGATGCTTGTGGCCCAATTAACAATAACAATAATAATAATGGTTATAAGCTCCAAACCAAAACCTTTAGTTAAATCCAAGGAATATTAGTTTAGTCCTTGAAACGACACAGCGTTTCGTTGACAGCCCGCCAAAACCCAACGAACTCTGTCAAAAACTTGGCTGGTTAAGTTAAGAGGGCGTGGAGAAGGAGAGAGAGGAAATGCAATGAGCAGAAGAAGTTGGAGCAGCAGGGAGATTGAGAGGAAGATCCTACGGCTCCTCCACGGCTGCAAATCCAGGACCCAACTTCCCCAAATCCACGCCCATTTCCTCCGCCACGGCCTCCACCAATTCAACACCATTCTTTCCCATTTCGTATCCGTTTGTGGGTCTCTTAACGCCATGGCATACGCGGGTTCCGTCTTTCACCAGACCGCCGACCCCAATATTTACCTTTTCAATGCCATGATTAAAGGCTTCTCCTTTTGCGGACCCTTTGAAGAGTCTTTTCGTTTGTTTGCCTTCATGAAAGGTCGAGGAATTTGGCCCGATGACTACACTTTTCCGCCGTTGTTCAAGGCTTGTTCCGCTCTTTGTGATGTCAAGCTTGGAACTTGTATTCATAAAGAGGTTGTTTCTTGTGGGTTTGAGTGTTTTAGCTCGATACGAATTGGGGTCATAGAGTTTTACACTTCTTGCGGGATGATGGAGGACGCTACGAAAGTGTTTGATGAAATGTGCCACAGAGATGTGATTGTTTGGAATTTGATGATTCGTGGGTTTTGCAAAAGTGGAGATGTTGAGATGGGTTTGTGTTTGTTTAATCAGATGAGGGAAAGGAGTGTTGTTTCGTGGAATATCATGATTTCTGGCTTGGCAAAAAGTGGGCGGGACAATGAAGCTTTGGGTATTTTTTATCAAATGCGCGATCAGAATGTTGAACCAGATGAGGCCACTGTGGTTACTGTTTTGCCTATTTGTGCTCGTTTGGGAGCTATTGATGTTGGGCAATGGATTCAGTCTTGTGCTGAAACTGGCGGTCTTCTTCAAGATTTTGTGTCTGTGGGCAACTCATTAGTGGACTTTCACTGTAAACTTGGCAAGTTGGAAACTGCTAGAAGGATATTTGATGGGATGCCTGAAAAGAGTGTTGTTTCTTGGAATACAATGATCTCAGGTCTGGCTTACAATGGACAAGGTAGACTTGGGATTGAATTGTTTGAAAGGATGCTGAATGAAGGCACGAGACCCAGTGATTCAACCTTTGTGGGAGTTTTATCATGTTGTGCTCATGCGGGGATGGTTGAAAGAGGATGGAGTTTGTTCAATTCTATGAGTTTGCATCACCAAATCGAGCCAAAACTTGAGCACTATGGATGCATGGTTGATCTTCTTGGCCGCGTTGGTTGTGTGAGGGAGGCTTATGATTTAATGAGAAGCATGCCTGCGAGGCCAAATGCTGCTTTATGGGGTTCCTTGCTTAGTGCTTGTCGTACTCATGGTCATGTTGAGCTTGCACAACATGCTGTAAGAGAGCTTGTGGATCTCGAACCATGGAATTCTGCTAATTATGTTTTATTATCCAATATGTATGCAGAGGAAGAGAGATGGGATGAAGTTGAGAAGGTAAGAGAGATGATGAAGGACAGGGGTGTTAAGAAAGCACCAGGTCAGAGTGCGGTTGGGTAATTGCTGTTTAGCATAGCTTTGGACATATATCATTAGCTGGTGACATTAATGAACTCTATTGTATCAGATATAAGGAGTCACGCTTGTAACAGATTAGTCGTTAATGATTGGAAATCAAATTTTTTGATTGATCATTTTTTTCTCTAAACATTTTTCCATTTTCCCTCACTTCCTTTACATTTTCCTTAATTGTTTTTTCTCCTGCCAATCAATTCCTTAACATTCTCTATGCTGCTTGGACTGGATATTTATATTTGCCTGCTATTCTGGATTCATTACATTTCCTTAGCAGCGAGATTACCATGTAAGGAATGTATCTCTGCATAAATTAAATAGGAGTGGCATCCAAATAGTGGTTCTTGCGAAATATCAAAATGGTCATGGAGAAACCCAGAGCAGGCTCATGAATTTAGTAACCTTTCTGGATGTTTAATATAAGGATTCAAATGTAGATATGGCAAGTTATCCATTTTATGGTTTAAAATGACGTTCGTAGTACACAAGGCTCCAACACACACACTGTATGGTCAAGAAAGGGTTCAACGTGTGTAGTCATATCCTTATTTTTCTTATAGTTTAAAACCAACATTATATTTATGAGAACAGCTGAGATCCATATTGAATTGAAGAATCATCAAATAATTCTCCTTTAAAAGTCTTTTTCTGATGCTCTTTTTTTTTGGGTGAATAAGAAAATTCCGATGCTGTATTTTGACTATGAAAAAGATGTAAATCTCTAGTAAATTCCGATGGTAGAGAAATGTATAATGAGAATGTTGAAAATTGATGGGCCATGTGGCTGTCTACTAATCTTCCTACCTGCTGCATAAATTTCAGATAAGCTCCCCAAATTAAACCATACATTTATCTGCTTGTTCTCTACAAATTATCCTTCACCTTGTCAAGCCATATTGCTGGACAATGGGGGAAATTCAATACACAAATCAGGCCTAAAATACGAGGAATTAAAATACATAATGTGTGAGCGTGCGTTTGCGCATGTGTGTGCATATCTGACATGCTAAGCATTAACTGTAGCTTTAGCATGATTTGGATATAGTACAAGTAATTGTCATTGCATTATATCTCTTGGGGTACATAAATTTGCACCAAAGTATCACTACAATGTGATGGTAGTGTTTGCAATTTGAGCGATCACAGGATCAACAAGCATGATGCTGTAATTGAAACAAATGCGTAGAATATAAACAAGTTAGTTGCTCTGCGCGTACTGCTTGTTTCACCTCCCACATATTTTTCCACATTGAAGTTCCCTACAAAATAGAGACTGCAAGTCACGAACACAAGCCTAGCTTTTCTTGACACACACTTTTATTCAAATTTTCTCCTTAAATTTAGCGGTGAAAAACATGTTTGATGTATACTTAGAGAGGCCAATCTTCGTTCGGTAGCTTGAGAATTAGACTACTGCCATAAAGAACAAGAGAAAGAAAAAGGAAAGGTGGGACTATCACCTCTTTGGCTGGAATAGCTGCAGCCACTACTAAGGGCATATCCCACATCTTTTAACGTGGCTTGGTTATAGAAACGAAAATCTGAGAGTATGTTGTTGATGCAATTTAGCAGTTGTTGAGTCTCAGGCAGACAAGGCCCGTTGCAGAAGATGTCAGTGTTTTGAGGAGGCACATTGATGTTCCCACTTTGAGTTAATCTAAATGCCTGATTGCAGCCAGAATAAATCTGTACGTAACATCAGTTAAAGCTATGTCAAAATTGCTAATTTAGAATATACCATGAACATAGGCTGCATGTATGCAGCAAATTCCTTGAGAAATGGCTAAAACCTGCGGATACTTATACAAAAAACAAACAAAGTTGCGTTCTCGTTCACAACCTGATCTTTGAAACAAAGCAATGCCTTGTCCACTGTTTGGACCGGCACATCCTGCGAATAGCCTGCTCAGAAAACAAACCAAGCCATCTCAAGAAAAATGAAATGTGAATACGGAGAAAAAGAATAAGAAAAGATGGATTATTGCACACAAAAAGTAACATTATTATGAGTGGCAGCAGTCATGTGCTAGAGCAACCTGTGTGACAGTACAGATTGGACATAGTAATCAGAATCAAGAGGATGAATCTCTGCTTCAACCAATTTGGAACCATAGCGGACATCGGGATGCAAGAGACACAATCCAAATTTTTTTTAAAAAAAAAAAAAAAAAGGATTTACTAGGAACAGAAATGCACCCCTTCAGCTTGTATTAGCTAATATTAGCAATTACAGTGAAAAGACAATAACTTGGATAGATCAAGAGTGACCCCATTGCTAATATATTTAGAGTTTAGACTCTAGAAAGAAAAAATCTAAAGGAGGAAGTTGTACTGGTTGGTTGGTAGTTTGCTCCACCAGTTCACCTGGATCAATTATATGTGCTTTTGGGTGACAAAAGGAGCAAAAAGGGTAAAGTGTAGGTGTGTTAAGCCAACAAACTCTGTAATTTCTTTCCAAGATCTTTAACCAACTTGAGTGTCAGAATTAATAACTGAGGTCTACCATCTGTTGTTTTTTGGACTTTATTCATAATATGACGTCTTTAGGAGACTACAGAGAAGAAAAAAATTGCACCAGCAGACTATTTCCTGAAACGGATAGATAAGGATAATACTATTAATATGCATCAGACACACAATTGCACAAAACACACAAGTAAGTTTAGCCATGCAGCCACCGGATTGGGTTAGAGGCGACTTTCACAAAAACAATCAACGTCGGTACTGAGGTATTTTGTGATGAACAGAGATATCTTGGTCAGGCCATATCTGGAGGCTGCTCCGTTGCAACATTTGTTGGATTTGCCACACCGGCAACAACCTCCATGTCGCAACTCCCATCTTATTAAATTCAGTATTAAGCCAATCAAAATAAAGGCCGAGCGGGCAAATACGCTGGGAATTTGTTTGTAGGTTTAAATCATCTCCCCTCCCAATAGAAGACACTTCTAAAGTTCAAACCTTTCCTCATTAGTAGGTAAGTCCGCCCAAAGCCTACTTAGAACCGCTGAACCAACAGTCAAAAGAAGGTATAATCTGTAAAGAATGATTTTCTACTGTAGGCCAACAGTTTAACCATGTCAGGTCCCCCATCGTTCAAGTAGTAGATGAACCGGACAGGTCAACTATAAAGTTGAAAGTGATGCACCAGTTGTTATTATTTATCGTCCGTCTTTGGCATTTAGACCTCAATTAAATTAAATCATCCAGTTTTTCTTTAACAATGGGGCTGGTGAAAGCCTTGAGGCAAAAAAATAAAACATGATGGGGCATCATCATTAAGGTATGATCGCAGTAGGTATCAGTATCACTGCAGCTATAAATGGCCACTTTTGAGTTTCGACTCATTTTGCCAGTTTATTGTTGAAGGAAGATGCGCTTAAGTAAAGGCCAAACATACTGCAGTCTGGCAGGTTAAACACCTAGCATCCTGTTCACATATCAGGAAAAAAAAAAACACTCTCATTTCCCAAGTTTCGTTATGATTTTCATCATGAATTAAGGGACATTTATATGGAAATTATCGAAATCTATATATAAGAAAGAACACATCAACATTGATTCCAAAAAGGACAATCTCCACTCTAGTTCAGTATGGAAATAGCACTCAAGAACCAAGCAGATTCTAATATCCTATAGCTTTCTACTATTTGATGTACTGCGACATCCACTTGAAACCTTCTCCGTAACCCATTCGGCGGACGACGCTGCACATGAATACCTCAAGGGGACGGACGTTAGAATCTGCCAAGTTTACCTTGCCCTTGCCAGTGGTGAAGTTGGCAAGGCCCAGGTGGTAACGCAACTCATCTTCTGATGCAGCATATGGTATGTCGATCTTGTTGCCCAAAATGAGGAATGGTACATTGGCCAGCGACTCATCAGAAAGAAGAGCATCCAGCTCTTTCTTTGACTCTGCAAACCTCTCTTTGTCATAAGCATCTACCAGGTAAACAACTGCATCCACCTACATATGAAAATGATTGTGAGGTCAAAATTCTGCGGTGCAACGGAGCAAAGGCTGTCTCTCTGAATGCAATATGAGGCTACTGTAATGACAGCTCAATTCTCCAATTCATTAGAAGTAAACCTGAAGTAAGGCAGGCGGAGAACAAATATACGGTGAGGTACTATCAGAACACTTTTCATGGAAAAAGTGCTTTCAGCGAACTCCCGTCTTGCTATTTGCCTCCCATGAATCAGATAATCACAAATCAATATCATCCGGGATTATGGAGGCAAGGATATTAGCCATTTAAGGACCGCAAACATGACATATCTATGTCTAACGACAGACCAACAATTAATCTCAGGGACAAACTTGAACGCTAAACAAGAAAAGACACAAACTTTGAGCAATTCAACTTCCCCATTATTAAAAGATCTGCAATGTTCTTGATACAAAAAAAAAAAAAAAAAAGGGGAATAACCTTAGCATAATAATCTTTCCAGACTCTACGAGCAATTTGGTGGCCTCCCAAATCAAAAGCCTTGAACTTAATTTTCCCAATACTCAGCTCCTCAGAGGTTGGATACTGTGTAGGCTGATGCTGTACCAATCTCTGCTCAAATTCAAGAGGAAACATAAAACCCACGCATGAAAGAAAAAAAAAAAGGGTCTTTTTCACTGTTCTTCCCATTGAAAGACCATTAACCCATAACCAACATTTCACAGTTCTTCAGAGCATTAATATTACTATGATTTTTCATCCATGAAAATTTACTCCAAAGCATAAAAAACCCAATTCTTTTCCATTTCTCCACCAATCAAAATTCTACGAATTGGAATCTTCTACCTAATTAACTAATACAAATAAGGGGAAAAATTTAACAAATTTCTTCTGTTTTCCTGCCATTTCTATGCAACCAAACAAACAAATACACACAGAGAGAGTAAACAAAGAAAAACGCACCTCATCTTTCAACATGTGAAGAAGAGTGGTTTTGCCGGCATTATCGAGACCCAAAAACAAGATCTTAGCCTCCTTCTGCCACAAACCCAGAGACGCAAGCACTCCATAGAACCAATCCACTAAAAACATGACTTTTTATTTTTTATTTTGTTTTAATTAATCACTAAAACCCAAAATTAAACCTCCTCAAAATAAGCCAAACCCAGATCAACCCCAGAACACAAAGTAATTGTAAAATCCCCAAACTCAAATTCACCAGATTCCTCGATTTTCTTTATTATCTTTTGTTTCGCATCACTCTCTAGAGAGAGAAAGAGAGTGATAGAGAAAGAGAGAGAGAGAGAGGGAGTTGTCGGAATTTACAGAGGTGGTCGTGTCGTGGATGATGTTATTATATTAGGTGATTCGCGGCGGGGATGAGCTGGCAACAGCTGATTGGACCCGTTTAGGGTCGGAGTAGTTTTGATTCGGGTTACCAGTTTTGAGTTTGCTCTGGCCAATCAGGAAGCGAGGATTGGGATCGTTGGCGTCATTGGGCGCAGTTTGGACCGTTGATGGGGAATTCGACGGTTGGCAACTCGGATCATGGTTTTGCCCCGCGGGTCTTTTTATTATGTGCCAAACTCATTAATTAATTAATTAATTAAGATTAGTTGGCTGGCCTTTGGTCTTTGTCAAGTGTGATAACTCTTGTGTCGTGTGCAATCCATGATCCTGCCCTGCCGCCAGTTGTTTTAAACGAGTCCGCTGTTTTTATATTTTGTTTACAATTACCAACAAAAAAAAAAAATAAAAAATTTATAATTTACTATTATTATTTTAAGTTGTAATCATAGGTGGAAAAGTTAAACAACTGGAATATTTTTTTTAGCACCAAATTAAGGGTATGTGGTAGGTGTATGCACTTATTTGAACTATTAAATATTAAAATATTTATTAAATAAATAAATAAATTATTAGATATTATTAAATTGATTATATATTTTTCACGTATTTTATAAAAAACGTCGTTATAATCTTGCTTATTAAACAACGCAATGAATAGACTTATATCTATCATGCATCAACGCAGTGACGTCTAAAATCAAACTCTACAGATAATTTTAACCAACAAGTCCTTGCTAATTTTATAATCCTCCATCAAAATTTATTAAAGTTATAAATGTAATAACCAATAGCTAATACGCCAAGAGTTTGGGCGGTTTCATGTGTCCACCATGGTGCTTTGTGCCCCAACAAGTCCGGTAGTTTTTCCGGTTGGGGTGGGGTTTTAGTCTCTGAATTCGTGGGTCGTCATTCGTCTTCGGTTGGTGAGCTTTGTGTTTTGGTGCCTTATCTTCCCTCCCTCACATGATCGCTTGCTGCGGTCAGCGTCGGGGTGGGGTGGGATCTCATTTTGCCTAGTTGTTAGGGCCTTGTATAGTATGTGCGTGTGGTTGCCCCTTGGCGTGGTGGTTGTTTTGTTGTTTTGGAGGCTGCTGTGGTGTGATTTTGAGTCGAGATGTTTTAAAGGCATGGTCTGCTGTTGGGGTTCTTTGCTCCAACAGTCCGTTAGTGTTGTCACCTACTTCCTTTGTTTATTAGTGCTGTGGGTGCTCGGATTTGAGGGCAGGAAGAGGTCTGTTGGTAGCTTGTTGGCATGCGCCACTTTGATGGCATTGAAGCTCACATCGACAGTGGTCGGTGCCAATCTGCTCCAATTGGGGGCGGCTATAGAGCGGGGTGTTTCCTTTGCTAGCCTATGGGTCGGTTGGTTCATGGGCCTTGGGGCTTGGGTCAAGGATTGCCTTCTTCTATCTTGATTCTAGTTTTCTCTGTTGGACTTTTAGGATGGGCTTGGATTGTGGGGGATTTATATATAGAAGTGTTTGTGACCCTGAATATGTACTCTTTTATTTGCAGCAATGAATCTTATTTCCTTTGTTTAAAAAAAAAAAAAACCAACAATTAATATATGATGATGGACAGAAAACAGTCAGTATTTTAGGGTCTGTTTGTTTAGGGTAAAATATTTTACTGTAAAATATTTTACTCATTTTCCTGTGTTTGGTGCTCTGAAAATATGCAGTCAACGTAAAATAACTTGCGAGTCAACGGAAAAAAACATACGATTTGGGTAAAATAACTTCAGCTCCTGAGGAGCTGAAGTTATTTTACCCACTTTTGTCGACAGCATATGGTAAAACACAAAACCTAAAGACTGAAGAGGAGACCAAAAGGAGAACGACGCAAATAGTAAAGTCACGCCGAAAATCATAAGAGAAGCAGAAAAAGCTCGCTTGAAACTGCTAGATCGACGTCGAAGGTGAGTTCTAACTTTTTTTTGAACTCTTTTTTCCCCTTTTCCTTGTTAAAATAGAAAAAATATCTACTACCCACTACAAAATCTGCCCAATCTACCCTTAAATCTTACAGATTTGTGTGTTTAAGCTCTTAACCCAACTATTTTGCAAAACAATTTTTATTGTTTTGCCTTCAATTTGCTTCTTCGAGGTTAGCATATTCTTGATCCAAGTGACTTCTTGTTCTCGCCTTTGGCTCAAGCCTCCTTAGAAAAATTGCCGAAGGTACCATTCTCACACTCCAAAGATTTTTTAAAAAAACAAAAAAAAAAAAGAAATAGATAAAAGGATATTATGAATTAGATTGATACATCTGTCTTTGCTTGGGTTCTATTTAGATTGTGTGATAATTTAAATTATCTTGCTGGACCTCTTTTTTTGTCTAGTTGCTTCGTTTTTGTAATCCATCATTTACAATGCATACTTGCCTTTATCACTCTCACTTGTCATATCATTTTGCTATTCTATGGCCGAATCCCTCTTGTGCTGTTCAAAAATTTGTATTGTGTGACTTTTTTATTATTGTGATATGTGGAGCATGTCATTCAATTTGAGGTAAAATTTGTCTATTGTCTAAGGTTATGTTGCTCTCAATTTTTGGTTTGAATTGTTTTTATTTTTGCAATCAGATAGTTCCATTTCATGTTCTGAGGTTTATAGTTTGGCTTTTTGAGTTTTAATCATGCGTGAAAATATTTGTTCAACCCTGTTATCCTCTTGATTTGCCTGATAGGGAGCTTGGGAAGTTGCTACATCTATGAATATCATATTTTTTTTATGCAATACAGCATTAATCAGATTTGTTTTCCCCTTAAATTTGTGATGAATTTTATAGTTTTTCATGATAAACTTCGTCTTGTGAACTGATGCAACTGATAGTTGTTTTGTTTGATACACTTGATCAACGTTGTGACTGTGAGTGGCCTTAGGCAATATGATTATTACTTGTAGTTCATTTAATTTTTTGTTTCCAAATTTCAGTGTAGATGGATGACAAGATTCGAGCCACGGTAATGGCCGCTGGTGCATCAGTTATAGCTGCTATTTTGACCCTTATAGAGAGGGAAAAAAACAAATACCTCATAACAAGAGAGCCCCGTATTGACGCAGCTAATGAAAGACAATTCATATAAGGAGTATATTAAATAGAAGTGAGCGACATTGTGTTGAGCAAATTTGAATGAAACCAATTGTCTTTAATCACTTGTGTGAAATTTTGACTAATAATGATTTTTTACACCCAACCGTGAACATGTCTGTTGGAGAGCAAGTGCTCATGTTTTTAATAATTGTTGGCCATAATCATAGGTTTCGAGTTGTCAGAAAAAAATTCTATAGATCTGTTGAGACTGTCCATCGTTACTTCCGAATTGTTTTAACAGCAATCTTGAAATTGTATAAGCAAGTTATTGTAGAACCTGACGGTTCTACTCTTCCAGAGATATTGAAGAATGAAAGATTTTATCCATATTTTAAGGTAAGCTACATTCTTATGTAACTTCTAGTACATAATTGTCACAATAAAACTATAAAGTTATCCACTATCTTACTATGTTTAGGACTGTATTAGAGCACTAGATAGAACTCATATAGTTGCAACTGTCCCTCCTGAGATGTAAGGAAAGTTTCGTGGAAGAAAAGGTGTACCAACACAAAATGTGTTGGCTGCCATTACTTTCGACCTAAAATTTACCTATGTTTTAGCTGGTTGGGAAGGAACGGCACATGGTTCTCGTGTCTTAAATGATCTATTATCGAGGTCGAGTGGCCTTACAATTCCTAAAGGTATTACATATTAGCACATTTACTTATGTTAGTATAATAGTTTGAATACATATATTAGTTAATACTTTAATTGTAATAGAACTTATTTTAATTATAGGTAAATATTACCTTACTGATGCTGGGTACGGCACACGAAATGGAATTTTATCTCCATATCGCGGAGTTAGATACCACTTGAAAGAATTTAGTGGTCATCGCCCAGAAAATAAAGAAGAATTATTTAATCTTCGCCACTCATCACTTCGCACCACTATCGAACGTGGTTTTGGAATTTTGAAAAAGCATTTTCGTGCAATTGATAATACTCCCTTTTGGTCATTCAAAACACAAGTTGATGTTGTGTTAGTTAGTTGTATTCTTCACAACATTATTATGGGTGTTGATCCTAATGCTCATCTTATGGAGGAGGTGTGTTAAGAGAGTCAAACACAAAGTGGAAGGGTTAGATCTACACCGAATGAAATTCGAGATGAGAATAGAGAATGGGGTTTAAAACGAGATGGTATTGCAAATTTTATGTGGAATCAGTATAGAAATGATTAAAATCGTTCATGATTGTTATTTGATTTGTGGATTTTTTTTGTTTTTTGCTTTGAACATTTTGGTTTCATTGTATTATTTCGGCTTTGGTTTATATATGGATTCTTTTAACAATAGTGATACTATTAGAGCATATTGTTTGTTGGTGTCTTTTATCATTTTCTTAAATCCAACATATGTATATGATATTGAAAATTTGTAGAAATGACATTCACAAAAGATAGGAAGGGGAAGAGCAAGCAATTTAGGTGGTCACCATTTTTGAGTACCACTTTGTTAGATTTGTTAGCTGAAGAAGCAATGAATGGAAACAAGCCTTCTTCAACTTTTAAGGCTAATTCCTTGGCTCGCGTAGCTAACAAAATCAGTGAATTGGCTATGGTTGAGTGCACCCCCGACCACATTGAGAATCACCTGAGGACTATTCGCAAGGAGTGGACAATCATAACAACACTCAAATCGAAGAGTGGCTTCGGTTGGGATGATAACATGAAGATGATCATTGCAGACAAAGATGTATACAATGAAGAAGTGAAGGTATAATGCCATGCCATTTTTCTATTTTTTTTGTAGTTTACTGCCATGCAATTTCCTACATTCATTTAGCTTTTTTTAAGCACAATGGTCATGCATTTGAAAATTTTATTTTATTTGATAGTTTTATTTTGTGAATGTACAGAGAGTTTCAATATTTTTTTATAAAATATTTTTTCATTCTTGTTAATAGGCACATCCCAATCATGCAAAGTATCTCAATAAAAAGCTTGAGATGTATAATCAATATGCTATAGTTGTGGGTAAGGATATGGCAACTGGTAGTTTTGCAAAAGCTTTTGCAGACATAGACTTGGATGCAAAAACCATTGTTGACTCAACTCCTATAGATGATGATGAGATATTCATAGAGACAGACAAAACTGTAGGCAACTCCTCAACTAGTTCTTCACAAATGAAGTCTACAAACAAGAGAAAACGTAAAGCTACTGTCCGTAATGGTCCTCTAGATGATGACAATGGAGAATCTGGTATCGTGCAAAAACTTGGAGAAATTGCTGTTGCAATCACCAAATTAACAAAGAATCAATTTGATCATGAGTTATTGTTTAAAGAAGTTATGAAGACTCAAGGCTTTGATGATGATGTTCTTGACTCAGTTCATGACTACTTGACAGCATATGAATTGGAAGGAAAAGCTTGGCAAGGCAAGAATGCTCACTATCGAAAGAAGTGGATTGAAAGATTTGTTGGTAAACGCGACAGTGGTTCAATTTAATATTGGACTAGTTAAACTTGTTATGGTAGCTATCTAATTAATATTGTTGGACTGCATTAGTACTATTTGCACTTGTTTCTTTAACTAGAACGTTGAACTGTAGTATTATCTATAATGCAAGCTTATTATTATTAAAATTATGATGGTACCACAGACAGATATGAATTCTTTAAAATGATATCAGTATACTTTATATGAAAAGTGAAAATGAAATGTCGACGTCTTCTTATTCAAATATAAATTAAATGGTAAAGGGGTTTTGTTTGTTCATTCAAAGCTTAAACTATTTCCAAACATATGCATGCACTAGAATACAAAGGGAAGCATAGGTATCAATAGAACACAATCCATAATGAAGGATGCTTATGTGTACACGTCTATGAAACCAAAAAAAAGTGATAGAATACACCAAAAAGGTACCTAAACATTTAGAGGGTCCAATACTTTGTTTTATGTATGTACTTTTTTTTTTGCAAAATCTAAAAATTTTAAGTAATATTTTATCCTAAACATGCTTAATTATGCTATAAAATTTAAAAAGATTAATTTTTTTTGATAATACAGTCGAGAGGTGCGGTACGTAAATTTTAAATATTTAGTACAAAATAAAGAATTTAAAAATGGGGAAAGATAAAAGGAAGGTAATAAAGTAATTAAGAAAATTTGTCAAGATTCAGCATTTTTCAGACATGTGCACCAAACAGAGTAAAATATTTGTCTACAGTTTTTTCAAGTCTCTACCAAACAGCAGATAATTATTTATTTTCACTGCAAATATTTTCTCCTGTAAATATTTTACAACAGCAAATTATTTTTCAGCAAACAAACGGACCCTTAGACATGTCAAATGGGTCGTGTCGTGCCAGATACGACCCAATTTTTTTCAAGTCCACTTATTTCATATCGTGTCTTGGTACAGCTCATTTATCTTTTGTGTCGTACTTAAAAATTTTAATAATGAGTCCGGCACGGTCCATAAGTCCAAACACTATGAGCTTGTGTCGTGCCGTATTTGGGCCACTTACTGTGCCTTGTTTGAGTAACTTATTGTGCCGTAATTGGGTTGTTTACTTTATCGTGTCTAAATCATTAATCGTGCCTAAATTGTAATATACTTAAATGATTGATCATATTTAAATCAAGTCGCGCTTATATAATTTATCGTTTTTAAATAGTATCATGCATTTTTATAAATAAATAAATATAAAATTTAAGTGAAATATCAAAAAAAAATTATTTTTTTATTAAATATTTAAACTTAAGATTTAAAATAACGAATTATAAAAGAAAAATATTAAATTTTAATAAAAAAATACAAATAAAATATTATATCACATATAATTTTTTGTTAAAATTTAAATAAATCTATCATATAAATATTGTCTCTAACTTTTGTCATTCATAATTTATGAAAAAAACAAATAAAAAACTTTATGAAATAGTGATATATTTTGTTATGTTAAATAAAAAATAAAAATAAAGAAATATGTAAATCAGTACATTTAACTTAGTGAAAGAGATTAGTATTTTTATTCTCTTGAATCATGGTTCAAAACTTGTTACTTATACTTCTCATTTTAATTTTAAACTCATTTTTAAAAGGATTTATATTGGACTCATTTATAAGTCGAGTTTAGATCGTATTTGGGTTCAGACTGTACCTGATCTGGCCCATGAGCCTAAAAACATAAGTCCAGCCAAAGTCTTAATATTAATCGTGCCAAATCTAAACCTGATACTATACAATACGTGCCGTGCCCACGCTGGACTGGCCGGGCCAGCTCACAGGCCGTCCGCTTCAGTTGACATGTCTACATCATCTTAAGGAGTGTAGAAGCCGAAGCAGCCTCGTGTGTCAAACAAAGTTATTCCTTTTAAGTAACATTTTTGTAGTTTTTTCGTCCTTTCGATGGCTGAGTGTCGCAGGAGTGCTTGCATGCACTCTCATGGTGCCTCAACAAACGTACAACAATAGTTTCAAGGCAAAAAAAAAAAAAAATCCATTTTTTTTTGTCTTTTCAGAAATATATATATATATATTGAAAACTACCGATTATGTTTATATTGTTTACCTTTTTCACCTTTTTCGTTGCGATTAGCGTCATGTAAGCACAATCATATGCCGTATCAGCAAACATACGATGATGTGGTAATTTGACATATTTTTTAAAAATTTTCAAAAAATTAATATTCTAATTGTATGTGAAAACGAAATATATTTATTTCAACTAATTGGCTCTGGCAACCTTTACCCCTTCTTTAGGAAAAAAAAGTAAAGAGAGAGGAATATGAGAGGAATGAATGTTGAAACTGAAGTGAAGGGAATGTATTTTATCTTTCTTATATTTGGAATAATATAATTTGAGGAATGAAAATTAAAAATATTTTATTTAAAAATGAGTGAAAAGTAATTAAAAAAATAATATATATTATATTACCAATTTTACCGTTTAAAAAATAAAAATAAAAAATTAAACACAAAAACAAAAATGTAATTTTTCATTTTTAAAAAAAAGTACAAGGCGGCTGCCAGCCGCCTCTCCACTCCAATTCCCCCCAATTTTCCATGGAATGTGCAAGGAGGTCCTAGGAACCATCTCCAATCTTCCAAACAAATGTATTAACCCAATTCCTCTTAATTCTGTTCCTAATTTGTAAACTTTTATTTATTTTGTTTTTGTTTTTCTATATTCATTAAAACTGGTATCCTAACGATTGAAGAGAGAAAATGAGGATAAAAATGAAAGTTAAAACCCTCTATGCGTTGGGCCACTCATAGGAAAACTTCACTAGCAGATAGGAAAATGAGCCCAAAGTATCTAGGAAAAATTGTAATGTAGAATTTGGGTCATACCCAGTGGGAAGGACTTGCTATGTATTGGGTTTAGATTTTTGGGCTTTCGGTCCGCCGTGTAGAGCAAGAAGATGCGCATAGGCTCAATATAATTTTTTTTGGTTAACGGCCCAATAGACAATAAAGAATGATCGAGTGATTCTTTCTTTGTTTTACAGGTTTTTGCCTTTTTTTTTAAAAAAAATACAAATAAAAATTGAGATTTTGCAGTCTACATTTATTTTTAGATTATATAAATATATATATATATATATATATATTTATTTATTTTTTATTTCAAATGACTTTTCACTTTAATTTTATTATTTTCAGGTATATTCAATTTTAATTTTACTCCATTCATTTAAGAAATGAGTCAAATGAAGTGAGTCAAATTAAAAAATACATTTTATTGATCTCAGAAACCCCAACTCGAACACTTTTTGTTCAATAATTTATCCTCAATTAACACTAGGTATTGTGTTTTTTTTTTCTTCCTTATTTTTATCCGAATACAAGTTAATGTGTTACCCAAATGTCTCTCTCTTGTTAATAATTTATTGATTTTTATAAAAAAAAATATCACGATAGGCGCGTATGACCCAACGGCTACAAATTTTGAAAAAGCACGTTGACTGAATCAGCGTGAGATTGACGATACTCTACTATTCGGGGAAAAAAAAAAAACAAGCGTGAAACTGAGCCGTAGATCACAATAAATCACCGCCGTCTATTTTGAAGCCCCTCCTATAAATATCCATTCCCGGGCTCTTTCTCACCCCTATTATTTCCCTCTCCTATAAGGATCTCTGTTGTCTTTCTTTCTTTTGTTTTTTTTCTTTTTTCTTTTCCCCCATAAATCTCTATTTCTTTCTTCTTCTTTTTTTTCCCCTGTAATGCTGTTTACGTTATAATTCTTTATTTCTCTGGATTTTATTTCTCCTTTTTCTCTCTCTCTCTCTTCCTTTTTATTTAGGAAAAAGTTATATTTCTTAAGGAAAAATTGTCGGAGAAGTATCTAGATGCAATTGATTGAATTGAACGTATAACTGACTGATTTAATGTGTAAAAAAATAATAGTAATTTTTTCTTCTTTATTTAGTTGTACTTACAATTAAACAGTTACAAACTGAATTCAATCAGTTACATTCAAGTAGTTTTTCGGACGTTTTTCTTCGAAAATGTAATAGGCCCCTTTTATTTGTGAGCATCTTGATTTTCTTGATTTCAGCGCTACCGCAAGAATCTGAATGGCTTTGATCAGTCGATTGGTGATGGGTATTTCCGCAAATTTGAACTCAACAGGTCGACCAAGAGCAGCAGTTGTTTTCGCTAAGTTCTTGAATCAGGATTTCATCAAGCTTTTAGCCGCAGTGTCGTGGTCGAGAATTCGTGACGAGTCCAATGGATTCGTCAATTTATCGAATTCTTTAAGCCCAGATAACTTGCAGTTCGACGCAACGATCGAATTCCAGAAGCCGGCTGATGAAGAAGACTTTAAAGCTATTGAAAAAGGTCAAAAACTTATGCTTTTTAAGACCCAAATGTATTGTAATGACCCAACTGGTACCTCTTTCCTGTTTTTTTTACTTGACTCTCTCTCTTTTTTTGTTCCTGGCTGATTACAGCAATGAAGGCATGATTTCTTAATGGTGATTTCTCTGTTTCAGACGATCTTTTCACCATCAAGACCTTTAAAGGTCTAGTCTTCACTATTGTCAAGAAGGTAATCAATTACTTGTCTCTGTTTTGTTATATTTGCCTCTTCCGGTCTGTTTCCTTTTTGGGTTCTTTTAATTTTTCCAGGGTTGTTTTTTTTTTTTTTTTTATTTTTTGAATTTTTTTTTGGGTTCTTTGAAGGGGAAGCGGCTATGAGGTGCGGAGAGTATTAATTGGTATTCAAAGCAAGAATGGCCTGTGAGTCGAAAAAACTTTGTTCTGTTTCATTTTCTTTTCTTTCCAAACTGGTTCTTTATGTAAGATTTTGCGAATCTTGATTTCCGCACTCGTGTTTGGTTGTTGAGAAAATAGTGTTTTATGATATCCAGTGCATCCGGAGTTGGGCAAAAGGCAAAGGCATTCATTCTCAACTTGTCGTCAATAAGGTAATCTTGTCTCGGTTTTTGGTTATATTGGGCATTTTACTCTGCTTCCTTTTTCCTTTTTGGGTTGTTTTTGACGGTTGTGTTCTCGTCTTGGTGGGCAAGCGGACATAAGGTGAACTTGGGTGGCTTCTCTTTGTTGTGATTCAGCGGATTACTAGGTTTTCAATGCAAGACCTGCCTGTCAATCAAGTAATTTTGGGAAGTGGCCTGTCAATCAAGTAATTTTGGGAAGTGGATTCTCATGCATACTTTTAAGTTTTTCATGATCTTTCTTCAACTACTAATGCCTCTCTCATATTTGAAGTCATTGCATTTTCTTTTATGTTCCTTTTCCTGCAGTGTGAACCATAACCTAGAAAGTTTCCTTTCATTTGGCAAGATCAGCAAGATTGCCTTTAGGTGATGAATTAATTTCAGAATTCTCATCACTTTAATGCCTGATCGTCAATGTTGGCATGATTTACATTGGAATCGACAAACATCATCAAAGAAGAAGTGGTAAATTTGAAAACAAGTTAATCTGTTTGCTGCAGGTTCTTCTTACCTCCAATCATCCTCAGTTGATGTTATGCTCTCAATGAATTTGGTCTTACTAAGTTTTGTTGAAATTTATGATAATGTGAAACTGGGGACTTCATAATTCTTTTGAGCATATGTCTATGAATATTTTCAGGCATGTTAAAAAAAAAAAATATCCTTATCAGCTTGTCTGCGTATTGCTTGTTGCCTTATCCAATAAAGTTGTTATCCTTACTTTTATTGTTTGTTGGATTTTGATCTTTTCACTTGTGGGCTGAGTGGACTCTGAGGGTTTAGAACCTGGTTTCGGCATTTCCTTCCTGGTTTATTATGGCATTTGTCGTTTTAATGGGGAAACGTAGAAGAAGTTGTGCTCAAAGGTATTTTTCTTAGTATTCATTTTTCGGATGACAGTTTTTAGATTGATTTGTGTTCCCAATTCTGAGTTATTAACATCATGCCACAGGATCTTATCTGGTTTGGGGAATAAGTATCCCAGTAGAGTAATTTATCATTGTTATGTTCCTTGAAGCTATCAGTCTAAAGGAATTTCTTGAATAGTCCAATAATCTCTTACCATTGCTTGGTGGTTGCAATATCAGCTATTTTCCATCTTGGTATTATCTTCCCATGTAAACTTTATCAAACTTTTTGGGTCATAAATTAACAATGCTGCTAACACTATTTATATTTGTTACTTGTCATGTGGGTATACTTTCTTTCTCTCCAGACTCCAGAGGCCCGTTGCCGGATGTCTAAGCATCATGGGTACTTTTGTCTTTGTATTTATTGCATCTTATGACATCAATTTTGAGATAGTTGCATTTGCTGTTTGAAAGTTTCTCACTTATCATTTTGCTCAACAATTTCTTACTGTTGCTGCTTTCTCATTGCTGCAGTTGTAGAAGGGTTACCTACTTGATATTCTTTGCCTAGATCTACTGCAGAGAGGTGAATACATGCCAGTGATTTTGTTTTTATAGGAGTCATATTGTTTATCGTTTATAATTGAGGAGAGCTGCCCATGTACTTTGCAGGAGTCACTTTCTTAACGGTTTGGCCACAAAAAAAGTTCTGAAGATGATGGGAGTCCCTGGATTACAGAAATTATTTGTCTTTATTCATCTCTTTGTGAAGGAAGCTGGCCTGCTGATTTTGTGTAAGTGAAATTTCTTAACAGTTTTTTTGGGTGATTGCCCGTATTTCTTTTCGGCCATGACAAATTTCATGTGTCCTGCATAGGAAAATAGAATATGAAGAAAAGATGTGATCAAAAGGCAGCAGCTAGTCACCTTTAGTCATTCCAAATTGTTGGACCATCTCGTGCATTGGGAGGTATATACAAAATTAACTTGACGTTCAAATGTTTGCTTATTGCACTTCATGTCCTTATCTAATCAGTTTCTTTTTCAAACAGCTTTGATTCACTTTGGACTTACTGCTATACTGAAAGGCACAAAAATGAAAAAGAAAGTATACATAATTGGTTAAGTAGATTCATTCTCCTTCTTTGCCATCATGCATGTTTTTCACTGTCTTTTATGGTGTAAACAAGCATTAACAGGCAATCCTTCTGTGACAGTTGTATACTATGAAAGCATACATATGACTACAAATTGGATTATGCTTCGATTGTACAATATGAATAGCTTTTTTATCTTATAAAGCTTGTATTAGGGCCAATCTTTTGGGGCAAAGCAAATGATGCAACTGTGTCCAAATCAGTCTTCTAGACACTTCTGTAGGAAGTAGGAAGTGATCTAACTTTGGAGCTGACCCTGTTCATTATGTCACGTGCAAGGGCATTTTATTGGACCATGAACAATGGATGCCATAACTTCCTGTCAAAGATTCTCCTCCTCTTGCCTATTCTCTACAGGATGACTGTGAGTATTGCTGTACCTTTTTTGCCCCTTATTTCAGATAATGTGACTTGTGTCTTTACCCCTTATTTCTGAATAAATGACTGGTGTCCTAAGGTTTTTTTCTCTGCAGATTGAGTCACGGAAAAAGAACTGGGTAAAGGCTGTGTTGACTCTTCCTAGATCCTCCAATGTGGGAGCCTTGCATACTTGGACGCTAGATCTAACTATTTTTGTGTTATGCCTGTTGTTTAGTGGTCTTCCTTCCCCACTTTAGGCCCACTAGGGACACGGGATGCTATTGATCATGTGTAGTTGTTTTACCTTATGCCAATCAGGTAATCCTTTTGTTTGTTGAACTCCCTGGCAGTACATGTATTTCTTTTGGTAGTTCATCAATGATAGGTGAGCATCCTGCTCCTATTGGCTCAACAGTTCTTTCTACATGGAAAGCATTGACAGAGTTCTTTTTACTCTTGATCTCTTTACTTGGTTTTGACAGGGTAATTTTGTTGCCAGAGTCCATTTTGTTATGATCATTGGATTGGACGAGGTCAAAGAAGCTCTTAATGATTGAACCAGAGCCTCATTCTGTTTGAACCAAATAGTGCGTCCATGTGCAGGCCTTGGCTTTTTCTTTGACGGACATTGCAACTCCTTTTAGTTTCAATTCCAAGCAGGTGAACTGAGCTGGCAAATGGAAAGGAATTTGCAGTAATTAAAGTCAGTAATTTGCATTTCCTTGTTATTTTCTTAAAACTTTTGGGACTCAAAGGGCTTTTTGGTTTATTTTGCAGTCCTTCCCATTCTGAATTTCTTTTTTCACTGCTGGGTGGTTGACATCAATTTAACTATGAAAAAAAATTTCACTCCTAACTCCAGTAGTGCTGCAGCCCATAGTGATGTCTGTGGGCATCTATGTATTACTTTCACATTTGATATGCTCAGGAACTTCCCATTCTTTCCCACTGTCCTGTATGTTGAGTTGCAATGCTTGCCGAAGTGCACCTAATGGATTCTCATGCATACTTGTAAGTCTTTCCTGATCTTTCTTCAATTGTATATTCAATTATTTTTCATCTTCTGCGTTATTAACATCATGCCAGCTACTTTTCATCCTTACACAAACCCTGAAACTGGGAAATCTTCTTCATTTATTCTTCTAGACTTGGAGCAGAATTTTTTAGAGCCCATTAGCTATACCAGGTAACTTGGTCATTATATCATGTGTTTATTCTAAATTGTTGTCTTCTCATATGTTTGGCTTTGCTATTTGCTCCTACGATGTCTGCTTGATTGCAATTGAGCTGTGGACAAATATGTATACCAATTAGGTGAAGACATCTACTTCTCTTCTTTTCTTTTCTTCTCCTGTTCTTTATTTTCCATGTTGCCACATATGTATAATTTTTTTTTCATATTTTTCACCTATATTTTATTCAGAATCTTATGATGCGATCAGTGTTATGGTAGGTATGTTTCCTTGTCATTGATGGATAAAGAATAGGTTAAATCCCCGTGCAAATGTTGTGACAGCATGAGATTCTCAGCCCTTAGTTGTCATAAGTCACAAAATCTTTGAACAATCTAAAGAACAAGAGCAATGAAACTAACTGGACATATGAACGCCATACGTTGTTACATGGTTCTAAGACGATTAGAGATTAGATACATGTGAGACCGGAAGACAGTGGAGGACTGAGAGTTGCGTATTTTCCTCTCTCGCTGATTTGGGAGCAACTAAGTTGCATGCTTCAGCTGTCTGATTATATGATATGACTTGTTTTTCCGAAGTGATAATCCCTATTAAGTCACTCCAGATTTTCTTGCTCAAAATATGTCTTCGTTAAATTTTTATCATATCTTTGGTATGTTGTATATGCTATCTGCAGATTTGAATGGGTCTAATTTTGTGTCTCATGTCTATCTTTCTCTTTCTGGCATCTTCATGCCTCAATTGTGCTTATATCATAAATCTCTAATATTTTGAGTCTGCCAACTTTTTCAGACATGCATGCTGTATCTTGCAGTGATGGACTTTAACATGCAACCGGTGGACACAAGAATAGAAAATGATTTTTTTCTAGCTTTAATTGTTTTTTTTTTCTTGCAATCACGAGTACTGGAAATACAAGGAGAAGCATATGTGGCGGAAAGTAACATAAAAAGGTAGGTCTTGTTTTCCTATCAGCTACTTTAAGTTGGCAAGTCGTTTTTCCTTTATTGTTTTCATCCTACAGGCTTGATGCTTGATAAGGGTGAGATTTCGTTGTATGTCATATTTTTTGACTTGTATTTGGTAAGACATGATGATCATGCCATCTTAATCTTAGTTCTGCATCCATATGTTGATTTCTTGTTGGTTTTGGAAGGGGCTTTTCTGATAATATTTTATCAGAGCAGCATCCTCTTTTCTGATTCGGTTGTTAGTAAACTGATTTCGTGTCATGTTAAGCCCAAAATTTAGCAGTTGTGTTGAACACTTGTTCTGAGCATCTATTTAGAGATTTTTGTTGAAAACTAATGAAGATGCTGCTGTTTCTTTGGTACATGAAAATTGTACAATAATTAATCTTTAATCTTCCGTTTATTTTGCTAGCCTTTTGAAGTAACTAAAACATGCAGTTTTTCAGTCATATTATTAGAAAAACTAGTTGTGTGAAGTCGTGACATGTTACTCTGTGATGTTTTCATCCACAATGGACTTCTTCATCTCGTTGGATGGCTAAGCAAACCAGGTCAGTTACACTTTTTGCTTCTGCTTTTGTCCACTCCTTAATTTCTTAATTAGTGGTTGGTAGCAAGCCTCTTGTTTTGCTTAATATGTGTTAACTCGTCTTTTTAAGCCATGTTTGGATATAAGCATGCTATTGGTTCTTCTTTAGATATTTTTCATATCAGTCTTCCCCTATTGGCCCTAACACAATGATATAGTTATCCATTAACGTGAACTAACTAGCTTTACTTCATTAAACTCATGATTGCTAGAAGTGGTTTCGGTGTTTAAAGCACATGTTTCACTTGCTTCAATATGTACTGTGGGGATTATTCCATCAAAATACATTCACATAGCCTGCAGAGAGTCTTTTCGTATTATACTGACCTTATGCTTCTGTAGTAGGTAGAAGCAAATTAAGGCACCAGATTATAACAGGATCCATGAAGTAGGCCACTTTGTTTTTTCCATCTCTGTTCTTGTGCAATAGAACTATCAACCTCTGGAAATCATAACTGTTAAATAGACACTTTTTGATTATTGTAGCAGTAAATAATTTTTAAAACCATGGATAATTCTGCTCTTTTGTTTGTTTTTTTTGGGGGGCGGGGGGGGTTGGCGTCTGGATGGTTTTGCTCTTTGAACTCTCAATGCAAATCCTACCATTTGTAAAGAGATAAAAGTTCTAGGATAGAGATAAGGCTTCACAGACCCAATTTTATTGGTATTTTGAAGTCTAGTTGAATTATAATTTCTATCTTTAGTTATTAAAAAGGGAGAAAAAAAAACCACAAAATCATCTAAATTCTTTTTTTCTTTTTGAAATTCTTTGACCCATTCCCCATCAAGAGATCAGAGCCAATTTCTCTTTGACTTAAGTAAATACAAAGAAATTGTCTTTTATTTTTTGACGCAACAGATTGCTTGATTGCTTCATCAAGGAATATGATTGGGTTATTTAAGTCATTTGAGGTATTCTAAGCAAGCAAGTATTATCAAAACATCTCACCACAAAATTCCTACTCACTACTATCTAGTTTAGTGCTGTCATTGCAACTGCAACGTCTAATGAAATGCATATTTCGGGGCATTCAGTTAAGTCAGGATCGTTTTGGTCTGGTCTCTGTGAGTAGTACTGCTGGCTAGTCACTCTCCACTGTGAGTGGCTTGCTGTTCCGTATCTGGCTTGCATTCCTCTTTCTCTTGACTCTCTTAATAATGATTTCAATTTTGTTTTTTCAGGTGATATCCATGTTACGTTGTGCATGTTTGCCTGTCAATGAGCAAATCTTGATCTGCTCATTTTGTTGAAGAGGTAATTCCACAGTCTTCTAGTTGGCTTACTTTCACTTATTTATGTAATTGCTAAACACACTTTTCCAGTCGCACCCATAACTTACTGTCCAATACATAAAGAATTTTATGTTAACAGCATGGCCCAAATGTTGTTTAGTTAAGTGGTTGCGCGTCTTTTGCTTGTGATTGTCCCTGATTCGGGATGGGAATATTAACTGGTGATTATGAAGTGGATGTTCAATAACATTAGAATCTCTTCCCTCAGATTGTTTTTTCCGCAACTAGATAGGCCAAGGTAATCAGTTCAGCCTCAGATTTTGCCTGCACAACTCGATTTCATATGTCATTTTCAACTTGTTTAGCCTATCTCATTGGAAGTAGAACTAGTCTACCGAATAATGTTTCTTTTGTATGCATGTGTATTTTTCCTACATTAGCTTGCTTTGCTGTAGGCATTGGTTATTGGTTTTGTTTGTTTGGGGTCTGTCTCTCAGTAGGTTGTCTTATTTTTTCGGTGCAAGCGATGTTTCTGTCATTTCCTTTATGATTGCTCGTTCCTCAGACAGATGTAAGGTGAAATTTCCAAATTTAATAATTCTACTGAATCATGGATATATAACGCCAATTTCCACAAGTTAGTTTGGTGCTTATTAGGAAATAGAGCCCTTGTTAATCAGCAAAAGTAACGAGTAAAGAGAAACTTTGGTTCTTATTAGATATTTCAGTTTTGGGATAAAGTTCAATATGATTTGATGGGTTTTTTAAGTTGATGTTTAGAATTATCATGCGGAGTAGATTCCTGTTTGCATTTTGAAGGGATGGGGATTGCTACATTCTTGACAGATTTCACTAGTACATCAGATGTTCAAAACCAGATACATCCCAGCATATCTAAGCAAAATGGTTAGATTAATAAAGAAGCGTTGGAAAAGAAAAGTCCTGTTGCCGTTAATTATGATCTTCCTCAGTTGCAAAATCCACTAACCTACTTGAAAGGAAATGAACTGACTGGGATTTTATCTAAACTTGTCTTGCCTTTAGGAAACCTTAGCCTGCAATGGCAAACTAGATGCATTTTGCTTTTACTTCTTAAAATAGCGACAATAATGGCATTGACTCCACATTCCATTTGGCAAGTATCTTATTGGTCCTGATGCCGATCCGACTGGCAGTTGGAAAGGATTTTCTAATAACGTTGTCTCAATATGCCTCTCTTTTAATTTCAGTTCTCGCAAAAAGTAGAATAGTGGTACAAGAAAATGGAAACTGGCATCTAAGTGTTTGGTGAAGGTGAGAGGATAGGCAAAGGGCTGAAGAGACTCCTCCTTATATTGAATGATATAATGCTGGAAGTAGGAAACTTTGGAGGGTCCACTTATTCAGCAGCTCTACTTTGTGAATGGAGGTAAGGGTGTTTGGTTGTCAAGCATTTTGCTGACAGTTGGCTGGCCCCTTGTCTATTGGCTTAGCGTGTTTCTTATTTGCATCATTGAAGCAAGGGGATGGGACCAAATTCTTCTACATAACCCCTCGTTTCTTCCTAGCTTCCACTGTTCTTTGCATGCTTACAGGCTGAGATGGTTTTATTTCTGCCTATGGTGTTTCTCTTCTTCGTCTCTCGATTTCCACTCTCATAATTCCATCCCAATTGGCCTTTACTGCTGCTTTTATTTTGGTGAAGCATAGGTTCATAGCATTCATCATTAATGCTGTTGTGCTGTTGAAAATTGGAGCTGTTGTTTTGGTGCTTTACTTCTTGTTCTGGGGTAATTTTTAAAATGTAAATAGTTGTGTCTTCTAGTTAATTTAATAATTGTTACTAAATATATATTGATGAAATGACACGTTAAACAGTCATGTCTATTGAACTTAAAAACGTCTTTCTTGACCAAATAATTATCAAATTATTCTCCTTATATGTGTCGTGGTCATTCATATAAATATAAAGAAGATAAAATAATTTATACACATTATAATAACAATTCTGCAATATTACAAAAGTTATTCTTGAAGACTTGATTTCAGTAGTACAAACTGTAATCAAATATTGCTTCATTTTATTTTGTGAGGAAATTTGCAATAGCATGCTAATATAGTTATGAGGACGAATTTTGCCTCGAGAAAAGTGACACCGTTACAACAATCTAACTTTATATTCTAATCTACCCTCTTTCCGATTCTAATAATTTTAAGACAAAATTTTCTTAGTTTGTAATTAGAATATTGGAAGAATTGGCTTACAACTTTGTAAATCAATTGAGTTCTCACTTGATTAAAAATATGTGTCTTATTTTCTTATTTTTTGTCAGAAATAAAGTTAAATGATAATGATAATCATATTTATGTATAATTTTTCATGCAAACGCAATAAGATATTATGCGTATGAAAGAAAGGAAAATTATTATGCCTGCATTCAAAATACATGCAATAAAACATGTGATCAAAAGAAGTCCTATGGAGGCCTAAAAGGCCAATTGTCCATCGTTGTAACCTTAAAGGCTACACGAAATGAAAATTCTATGTCAAGGGAAGCACTGGACACAAGGATAAAGGGAAATAAGCAGACATTTGAAATTGTGTCTATTTGTTATTGAACCCAAATCCAAGTGGTGCTTTGGACTTGTGTTGTTAGGGAAGGGACTTGTGTTATTAAACCAAATGAATTTTTTGGGTTATGGTTAGGGGCAAAGATTTAGGAATATGAAGTCACCACATAGCCTAGATCTACAGATGACATGAAAGAAGAAGTTGCAGTGTCCCAATATCTCTTACCATTCATATGCTTTGTAATACCATTGTTTACCTGCTTGAACAATTATGATACTTGCGCGTAGCCTACATCTATCAAGGATTTGTTGCATTGAACAATTGTTATCATTGTTAGAATGAAAGGGACGCTGATGCAAGTAAGTGTCAAGATTAAATAACATGTAAAAAATGTGCCTATTTAATATCTTTGACTCAAGTAATTAACTGCATGTGATTTGAATAAAAAAAAAAAGATTTTGGGTTTTATAATTCTGGTGATAAAGATTATAACTTAGAGAACGATTTGGTCTATGTGCACAAACGAGGGATTATTGTTGGTTCTTGAACAAAAAGCATCAGACAAAGGAATTTAATTCATTGTCTTGCGTGGTGTCTTTTTAGAAATTAAAAAAAAAAACATAACAGGAGTTTTATGGGTCTTTATAAAAGAAAGGGTAGTACAGAGTCCTTGAACCATTGGGCGTACGTGAATGATGGTTATATACATGAAGAGTCACTTCTACGTAGTGGTAGTTGTACAAATGAATGGTCAATTCTACATAGTGGGATCATGACTTTTCGTTAGTGTCACTTTTTGCTCTTGGTTTGTGCACATATATTAGTCAAGATAGTCTCCCCACACATGAACATAAATGCGACTATTGGAAATCAATTCATGACCAGTGAGTTGTTTATGAAACAAGGGAAATAAATTGCTTTGGGTACGCAAATAACTTCAAGAATCAAGACACTAAAAGGTAGTGTCTTGTACGTGCATGGAAAAGGATATATATATAGTTGTATATGCATGATGATTATGCCATAATATGTGTATAATAGACTGGACAAGTTGTCATAACCGTTAATTGATATACCTTATAGACAACCAAGATAACCAAGAAGTGGTTGTAGGGAATAGCCACATCAACAGATATCTTCTAATAAAAGATTAAAAGATGAGTTGGAGAGAGGTTTATTAATATAAATTCTCTTAGAAAATAACAACTGAGAAGCTGTGGTATATGAGATATAAAGGCAATAAATAAAATGTCGTTAATGATGGTTTCGAACCAAGCACTCCACAAATAAAAAGAGGAGTATTAATCTCATAAAAAGGTATTGCTTACTTGATAAGCAATATTATAGACATGATTTTTAATTAATTTTATTGAATCAAAACTACATCTACTCAATTTAAATCCAATAATTGCGATTCGGTATATTATAATAATCACTTAATGGTTAATGATACCATTGAAAATATATAGCAAAGTCTCTAAGACTTTTGAATTTAAAAGAAATGTTAATTTTTAACTAAAAGGGTTAACAAAAATTTAATGAACGAGACATTAAATAAGAGATGAGTTTCAAATTCATAATTATTAATAACTTATGATGAATACTCAACTCAACATTTGATACAACGTCCAATTTTAAGTTTTGTAACGAGTTAAAGGGCATCATATGTATAAATGAAGCTGTGTATGTAGTTATTTTTAGTTAATTTATATACTCGCAGTTTATTTAGAATGATGAGTTTATACAACTCTTAATAAATTTTATAAAAGTTGTCTTAATGCGGGGACACTTAATCTGTTCATATGGACATTGAATGGTGTTGTTTTAAGAAGTTCTTCCACGAAAATGGTATAGACATATGGTCATACATGTGTCATCCAAATTATAGAAATGTTTGTAGTTGTTCAGTCAATTATGTGAGGTGGTTTTACAGCTTTTCAATATAAATAGTTTGTACAAAACTTATCTATTATATTATTTAGATTTGTTATAATGTATACTTTACTATATAGTAGTTCAATTTTAAAATACTATTATTTATGCAATTGAGAACCTGAATTACTAAAAATTTATCACATTTTCTAATTTTGAAAATAGTGGAAGATTGTTGGAGAATTTTTAAAATATAAAATGTTGTATCCCTAGTTAATTTGGTGATTATTAAAAATATGTCTATTGATGAAATAACACGTTAAAAAATTGTGCCTATTGAGTTCAAAATATGTTTTTCTTGATCAAATAACTATCAAATTTTTATTTTTTTATAAATATGTGTCATTGTCATTTACATAAATATAGACAAAATAAAATAATTTATACATGTTACAATAGTAATTTTGTAACATTATAAAAATTATTTTTGAAAGTTTAATTTCAATAGAGTAAATTGTAATTAAATGTCGTTTTATTTTATTTTATGGGAGAATTTACAATAATTTACTTGAGAATGAATTTTGGCTTGAGAAAAAGGACATTACTGTACGATTTAAAATAATTTTTTCACATTCCAATCTACTTTTTTTCTGGTTCTAACACTGTATTGCCCTGCTCATGAAACCAGTAAGCTGTACTTCTTGGGTTTCTTTTTACATGGAACGACATTGCTTTATGGATTTGTGCTACCAGAAGTGGAGCTGACATACAAGACAGCAAAGCAAGCCATTACCTATATTTTAGTCATGGAGACACAGCCTGATGTCTTTCTTTGCAATTGCATTCTGCGCCATCGGTCGTCCACAAGGATTTTGAGGACTCTCTCTCTACTGTGCACATGCACCCGAGCACTTGCAACTCCATGCGTACTAAATAAATGAATTCAAAAACTAATTTCAAATTCAATCACAAAGATAAAGTTGCTACTCTAATCTTCATTCAATGTTACTGTCAAGAGTCATCTATGGAACTTATAAAATTCTTCAGAGCTGTTCTTTCATTTTGTATAGATAAAGATAGTCTCTCACCAGTAGGCCTTTTAGGCAATCATATCATAATCAGTTTACTGAAACCATCTGTGAAACAGTTACCTGATAAATGAAACTTAATTTGTATCGTCTTTGAAATAATGAGAATCCATAATTCTGTAATGAGCTAAAGTTTGGACCCTACGTCGAACAAATCCATGCTTGCTAGTTGTACTATGTAGATTGAAAATTGGGACCTTAGTTTGAACGATAACTTAACATTGTCTAATGATAGTTGCACTTAATTTGCTTACCATTGTAGAGTTAGAGTTTGGTAAGGCAAAGTACTATGTGATTCTCACACATTCAGTGGACACCTGGGGCAATTCTTCTTCATGGGAGCAGTCTGAAGTCGTTCTCTTTTAGTTCTGCATTGCTTTCTGGTATTATACTATTATTATTGCTACTCTGCTACCTGTCACAGAAACTTTGGCTGTCTTGTTCTACCAGGAAAAGTTCCGGGTTGAGAAATTAATTTCTCTGGTTTTAAATATCTGGGGTTTTTCTTCTTACTTTTATGCTAACATCCAGCAGAACAGGAAGAAGCATAAAGCTTCAGAAGTTTAAAATTCTTCATTGTTCTTATACAGATCCAGTGGTTACATTACACATGTCTGTTCTAAAGTTAGTCATGCTAGACTATAAACTCTAGTTGCCATCCAACGGCTCAAAACTTTTGGAAGTGAGAGATTACCCAATATCCGAGCATTTGACAATTTACATAGTACTTAGGAAGTGGTTTGCTTAGCCTTAAGACAGGAGTAAAATCTGTAGTAACAGCAAGTTAGCAGTAGAATGAATAAGGAAAAAAAAAAAAAGAACAATAACGTGTAAAAAAATCAAAAGGGCATAATAGAAAACATGTGAAGAAGTTAGCGGTTTTTTTTTTTTCTCTCTCTCTCTAATTGCAACTCAAATTTGAGATTTTGTTTCAATTAGGCCCAGTGAATACAAATTGATTATTTTGTAATTTTTTTTTTGGTACTCCTTTATTTATTTTTACTTTTAGTAATTATCTGTATTACAATTGTTTATTTATTCACCATATATTTTTTTTGAGATATTTTAAATGTAAATCAGTTGATTGAGAGAATGTGATAGTTGAAAAGGTCAAGACTCTTGACCTCATTTTTTTTTTAATATATTGTAAATACTAATTGAACTCTAAACTTATAACTTATTTATCTACCATATAAATCGTGCAAATATGTGTTTGCATGAATTTTATCAATTTTTTAATCTATTCTTTTTTTTGTCCTAATTTTTCAATCTATTCTATTACATACATTAAATACAAAGAGTCATTTAGGAGTACAATTTGATAAAATATAGGGTGGCCCACACTCAGGCCCTTTTCCTTTTTCGGCACAAAAATTGGACGGGAGATGTTAAAAGCCTGGACGAGGCATACTCGTTTTTGTAGTAAACCCGTCCCATCTTGAATGATTCATAAAAATTTAAAACTCTTTATGTAAAATTAACATGCTTCTATAATTTTAACTGGTTGAAAGAATTTAAATTTATATAAAAAATTTCAAATTTAAATTTAAATTTAGATGAAAATTTTTGAATTTGAATCATATCAATGTTAAATTTGTAGATGCTCTGTTTAATTAGACTTAATTCTTTTTTTTTTTTTTTTTTGTTTTGGTAGAAATGCACACACGACGTTTAAACTATTAGATTGATTCGGAGCCGTCGGCAGAATATTCCGTTGAATCTTGTTACCTCGGCATGCAGGTGGAGTCGAATCGGCGGAAGTAATGACGTAAATGCTGCATCATCATACATGTAGATTTTTATTAAAATTGAATATAAAATAATAATAAATAAAATTTAAACAAAAATAAATTTTTATTTTATTTTTTAATATTTAATATTTTATTTTTTTGTAAATCTTATTTTTTTTTTTATCAATTTTACCACATCATCTTGTCAAGTTGGCCCAAAAACTGACAAGACATCCTAAGATAAATTTTTTATTTATCCTATGCTGATGTTGATGTGGCCGACATGTGTACGCTAAGGTGGCAAACACAAGTGGGAAAAACCAGACACACATACTCAACGTAGCAAATGCAAAAGTGTACATGTACTATCTCTTGATAAATAAAATTTTGAATGATCACAAAGAAGTATACTTTCATATATGCTAACTGCTAAAATTACATAATATTAATTAATTTTATTTTGGTCTAGAACTACTCGGTATTCGGTGTGAAAATTAACTAATTCAGATAAATTATGATGAGATTATGTGAGTGATAAAAGTCTTTAAATAGATATTTAACACGACTATATTTATAAGTTTTGAATTCAAAATTTCTAATTAATTGATAATAAATTTCACTATCCGTGCTAGCGCTTACTGATATCATAAAATTAATTAATTCTGTTATCACGAGAAGTATACTCGTGTGACAGTAGCTTTTAGTATATATAGAAGGAGGAGGGAAGTCATGGTCCAACAGAAACTCCCATATCCTTATAAATTCTTCTCTGCGGCTACATTGCAGTGAGCCGGAGAAGGTGCCACTTGTGAATGGCACTGGGAAGCTTTGGTTTTGTTGAGATTTCTCGGCTGAATTGGAGAAAAACTAGCGAGAAAAAGTGAGATTATTAATAGTTGTTTTGAGCAAAGATGTGGGAGAAAATGACTACAAAATCTTTGACTCTTTACCGTTATTATAGGATAGAATAGAACATATAATATAATATAAATGATTTGATTTGTTTTGGTTTACACTACAAAAAAATAACATAATAAATATATACATTTAGATATTTTCTCCTACGCTGAACAGCTCCTCCGAGTCTTTACTGACTCTCAACTATCCGGTCCAATCCATCATATTTATCCCCCCCTACTTCTATACCTTCTCACATCACATCGTTCATCTCTTCTTCCTCTGTTTCTGTTTTTTTTGGGGTAATTTTCTATGGAAATGCAGGTGTGGAATTCTGCCAAGTTTTTAATCATGAAACTGCACTGCAATCTAAAGAGATACCGTTCAATCAAAGCAGTTGCCCGGCCTATTTATTTTCTCATAATCCTTGTAATTAATTTCTTCCACCCACCACAAGATTTCCTCTTTATTCTTCTTTGGTTGTTGTTTTTTTTTTTTTTTCAGAAAAATTTGTTCTTGTACTGACAAGCGGTTGCATTCTGACTAACAAAATAAAAATCTCAGGTTGTTGCCAGTTTCATGATTTCGGAGATGTGCATGATGATCAAGCACACTGAAAGTGGTGTAATATTGGAGTCACATAAAGGACTTAACAAATCTTTTTCAGAGATTCAGACTACCGCAGGACTCCTCTTCAGTTTGAATTCATCTGCATCAAATTTAGCAAGGGCTCTAAGTTCATCTCTTAATGGAACTCAGCTGTCATTTCTGGCCATTCAAACAAAGGTTAGACCTGTATATGGTGTCTTGACTTCCCTCTATATTCCTCGGCAGCAACAATGCCATTCTGTTCAATAAACGTCAAGTTTGAATAATGATGAACTTCACAAAAATTTTTGGGCGAAACTTTAAGAATAACGGTTAAGGTTTTAAAATTTAATGTAACAATATGTCTACATATAGTTTAGTTGTAAAAAAATAAAAGCAAAATTATTAAAGAAATTCATTACCACGTCAACAATAATATTAATTCGTAAAGAGTCAGAAAATAAGCTTTTGTGTTATGTATCACTCCTCATCAAGTTTTGATCTTTTCCATTTTCAGGTTGCACCCAAATTGTTTTTAGCACTTTCAACCATTCCGCAAGTACAGCAGGTTTCATACATTGGGCTAGATAGTCTCTTGTTCTCGTTTTACAATGACAAGGACCAAACTCTAGCAGTATATTCCAACACTTCATTTTCTTCGACCTGGTATACTCAACCAGTAAACCGTGATACCGGAATGTTATATGGAGATGCAATTGCCTCTGTCCCCATGGTATCAGTAAATGACACTTGGTTTCAGCAGGCCTTGAATAGCAGTGGATACTCTTTGCTAGGGACTGCATGGAACAAGGCTCGAGATAGCTTGTTCTTTAACACTGTTGCCATGGATGGGAGGGGCATTATTTCGCTTGGATTTCCGACGAAAGTTGTTGCTGATCATTTTGCTGCATTAGACTTTCGTGGAGGACATTTCCACCTGGCTACAATGGATGGCCAGGCAATTGTGCAACCTAAGATTCCGTACACAGAAATAAATGTAAACAATGGCACGGTTATGGTTCAAACGTTGAAGCCAAATGGTGATCCCAAGGAACATCATATTTTTTCATGTAAATCTGAGGATGCTGAATCAGGATCTCTGCCCAAGAGGACTATGGGAACTAAGTACACCTTTTATTGCTCCACTCTCGACATCGCTGGAGTTGAGTCGGTATGTGATTCAACTTGATACTTTGTGAAATTAAAAGATTTATTGGACATCGAATTGATAGTTCAATCAGTTGACATGTCTCACACATCTCCCATTTCTATTCGAGTTTGTTATTGCTTACTTTGTCACTTATATCAGTTGGATTTCCTAGGAATAATGATTCTCCCTCATGAACTAAGTTATGATAAGCAGCAATTTTTGTTTCTTCAGGTGTATGTATTGGCACATCCCAAAAATGGGTTGGTGAACTTGGTCCGTAGAAACAGCGGCTTATCACTCCTGCTGCTAGCTGTTGTTTTCGTCTTTGTGATTGCCTCCCTTTGTCTCTATATATTTTTAACTGCAAGAGCAACAAATAGAGAAATGTTTCTATGTGCTGCCTTAATTAAACAAATGGAAGCAACTCAACAAGCAGAGCGCAAGAGTATGAACAAAACCAAGGCCTATGCTGGTGCCAATCACGATGTGCGTGGCTCTTTGTCGGCTATGAATGCTTTGATAAGGCTTTGTCAGGAAAACACTAGTTCTAATTATGAGTTGGCAGCAAATTTGTTAAAGCTGGAAACATGTACAATGGACCTCCTAGGTCAGTTGACTATGTCTTTTTCTTTCCACATTATCTTTATTTGTCCCAATTAGAGAAAGTTGCATACTAAGATTGGTGCTTTCGTATTGTTCCATACATTATGCAGCAATGTCAACTATATTTCTAAGATTTTCCATCATTGTGTCATCATGATTCAGGCATACTGAACTCAGTTTTGGACATGAGTAAGATTGAAGCTGGGAAAACCTCATTGGAAATTGAAGAGTTCAACCTGGTACAACTCCTTGAGGATGTAGTCGACATGTACTACCCGTTGGGCATAAGGAAAGGCGTGGACATTGTGCTTGACCCTTGTGATGGCTCTGTGTTTAGATCACCTCTCGTAAGAGGTGATCGTATAAAGCTTAGGCAGATCTTGTGCAATTTAGTTAGCAATGCTATAAAATTTACATCAGAAGGTCATGTCTCCATTCGTGCAGTAGTGAAGAAAAGCAATTTTAAGAAAGACATAATCGCTTCTAATAGGACAACTCTGCTGAAGTTTTTGTCACAGTTCTGTCACCGAGATGGCCTAAGTGAACTCGATGCTCTGCATACAGTTGAAGAAAACCCAAATGAAATGGAGTTTGAATTCGAAGTGGATGATACTGGCAGGGGAATTCCCAAAGACAAGCAGAAATCAATCTTTGAAGACTACGTTCAAGTGAAGGAAACAGCTGCTGGACAAGAAGGCTGCGGTTTAGGACTTGGCATTGTTCAATCTTTGGTATGTGGCAGAATTCTTCACGGCCATTTTGATTTGAGCAATTTTCTTTTCCTTTTTTTCCGAATACACTAACTAATAATATCGTATATGCTCCAGGTACGTGTAATGAAAGGAGAACTAAGAATTGTGGAGAAAGAATCAGGCGAAAGAGGTACGTGCTTCAGGTTCAATGTTTTCCTCTCCACATGCAAACCTGAATCTTTTGAAGCAGAAGAAAATCGGCCCTCAGTGCTGTATCAACATTTCTCCTTCATGTCACCTAAACCAGAAGGATCCCACGTGATATTCTTCATACCAGGCGAAGAAAGGAGAAAGGTTTTAAAGAAGTATATCGAGAGCTTGAACATAAAAGTGACAGCTATCAAGCAACTGAAAAATTTCCGTGCAGAGCTTGAGAAAATTAAGCGCAAACTAGATTCTTCTTGCTTCAGTCACGGAAAACCTGAGTCCAGTTTGATAGACCACTTGAGCAAATCTGCGTCTTTTAGATCTGATCCAGAGCCAAATAATGGTTGTCCAAGCATCAAGGATTGCAATGATCATAATATGCCTCATCACATTAAGACCAGCTCAAGAAATTCAGCTGGCTTCATGCTGCTCGTGATAGACGCCAACACTGCCGCAAATTATTCTGATTTCATGGACGCTTTGGCAAACTTCAGGAAAGACATTCCTAAATCCTTATGTCAGGTTGTGTGGTTAGATGATCCAACCACACGACATTCGAGCTCTCAACTACAGGATAGGCTAACGCTGCAGGGCGATCTCAAGATTTCGAGACCAATTCATGGCTCCCGATTATGCCAGTTGCTATCATTGCTTCCTGAACGGAGGGGTGCATACCAGTACACTGTCTCAGGGTTCCCCTCAGGAACTTCAGCTCAAGAGGGACAGCATTTCATAGACATTAATCTTTCACAGGATTCGAGCTGCTCGGGTATTGAGTCACGCCTCTCTTCGTCTAGGCCAAGCTTAACAAAGGAGAAGGCTGGATGCAGTGAAAAAGGCAAGGACAAGGCTTTAATTGGGAAAATTTTCCTAGTTGTTGATGATCATGGGCTATCGCAGTACGTAACTAGAACTACTCTTCAGAAACTTGGAGCAAATGTAGAAGTCTGCACAAATGGCAAAGAAGCCTTTGATAGAGTTTGCAAGGCTTTAAGCGATCAAAATAAGGAACGAGATTCAAAATCCATCCCCTTTCACAGCATTTTCATGGACTGCGAGGTGAAAAAAAAAAACCAACAGAGGTTCTCTCTATTTGGCAATTTGTATTATTATTTTATTTATTATTGAATGTTTTTATTTGATTGTGCAGATGCCTGTAATGAATGGATATGAAGCAACGAGACTGATAAGGGTGGAGGAAAAACACTACAATGTTCATATTCCAATAATTGCATTGACAGCCAATGCCATGCCAGAGGAAGCAAGTAAGAGCATTGACGCTGGGATGGATTTCCATTTGACTAAACCTTTGCGTGTGGAGAAATTATTGGGAGTAATCCAATCCATTGATAATATGTGATGCAAGTAAGATTTGAGCTGTTCATAAATAAAGTTGGCTCATTTTATTCAATATTCAACTAGGAAAGCTGCAACCTTTCTTCTTACTCCAAAAGAGATTGGGATGATCAGGCCTCTAGTAACAAGATTCGATTGCAACAGTTGAAATTCAATTTTGTTGGTTGTTAATGGAATTTCAAGTCAAATAGAACGATTCAAGACTGTTGGACCTTGAATTTCTAAAGGCCTAATTTGACGGTGTGAATTGCAACATGTACGGTAACAACTAAATAGCTACTAAAAATACGCACATTGTGACGATATTGCAGCCGTTCGCGTGCAACAAAGAGCATTTTCTTCAAATCATTTGAAGTATGGCCGCGGAGTGTCTATGTATGTGTAAGTTCTAATGGAAGCATCTAAATCAGCATATAAACTGAGTTGCCGGCACCCATTTTTTTATTCATTAACTTTTTGGATTTCAGTACTTTGGAAAAGCATGTGTTTATCATCAGTTTCAAGTGTTTTAATATATGTGCCAGAAAGAAAAGCCTGCAATCTACGTGAAAATCCAAACATTTTCCCGTAGACTATAGATGCTTATAGAGAAAATGGTATGGTCGAGCAAATCCCAAAATAAAAAAGATTGCTATGAGTTATTGTCGTGTAACTGAAAATTTTTGAACGATAATTATTACTTTGATTTGCAAATTTTCTCCAAGCCCTGCAAAAGCACACCACAAGGGGTCGGTGGCTGTTTCATCCCCCAAGACAAAAGAAGCTGACGCTTGGGGAAACTTTCCGGTACTTTGATATGGGAGCATTTGATACGTTTCTAACATTGCCACGCGTACAGAACGGATTGCCGGGTGGCAATTTTCTAGGCCAGCATGCCTAACTCAGCAGCTTAACAGACTAATGTTCCAGAAAAACTCAGCGTCGTGGAATTGATCTTGGCTGATGTTAAAAATTGATAAAAATCTAACGTTATATCAGAATTGATAAAATTGATAAACTTCATGTCTCTCTTGCCATTAACCCAGAAAATAAAAAGAAAACTTCAGGACCACTCGATCCTCCAATCCAATAATGGGACTACACTGGCAAAGCAAAGAAGTACTTCCTTTCTACAGCTCATCCTGCAAAAAAAGAGAAAAAAAGTTCATGTTTTTGTTATTGACAGCCAAATGCTGTTTACGCAATTCAATCGTGAAGGAAACAGAAACTCTTCGATTCCAATGTACCCCAAAAGAAAAGATGAAAGAAACAAAACTCACGTGTTTTTCATCTTCTTTGGTGTCTGAGCTGTCCTCATCTGTGTCTAATTTAGTTTCGGTATCAGCATCATCATCAGCATCATCGGCATCATCAGTATCTTCATTATCTTCCGCCTGAAAGTAGAATTTGCAAAATTAGGGCATAGAAAAATAAGTAACAAATTCAAATATTCAATTGCTTGGACAAGCAGTGCGAAGGATTACATCAGAATCAGCGGTATCATCGCCCTTTGATTCCTGGAAGGACAAGAAGAAGCAGATCAGAGTTTGAAAAGAAGAATGCCTAATCTGATTGTAGAAAAAGTGAAACAAAATAGTGGAAAATGGAAAATATCTTCTACGGTGTTTTTGACACCCAACTTTTCGCGAAGCAAGGCTGGCAAGAACTCTAGAACACTAGTTTAAGAATAATTTAACAGAGTCCCCTTCGGCAGACACTTTATCCCAACTCTCGCTAATTTCGTTCTAGGAAAATCCCCGAATGTGATTAGCAAATATAATACAAATTGAAAAGACACGTGAACAAAGAGTACGATTGTACCTCCTCCTCTTTCTTTTCAGCCTCTTCGAATGCTGCCTTCTCAGCCTGCAGAATTACAATGATCTCAATCAAAATTTCACGACACTGTATATTCTAAAAATTGAAACTTGGCAAAAGTGCAACATACATCCTTGTGTTTTCCCCATGTTTCTTCAGCAAACTTCTTTGCATAGTCCGGGTCATCAGCAACCAAAATATTGTCAAACAATGTCCCAGATTTCACCTGAACATGATTAGCTTCGATTGTTAAATGGCAAGCTGTCAGGGGAACTGTGGCAGTGTACATATGAAAAGACTATTACCTGCCACAATTCGATGCCAACATACTTCAAGTTGGGGAAAACATAGACATCGGGGTCATCCTTGAAATCTGCAAAAAGATCATGCATTAAGTTATTGAATAAGTTGAACTGGAGGAGCGTTCAAAAGAACGAAGGAAAAACAGATCAAACCTGGGTTGTCAATCATTGGTGCCTTCCACTTGCCGCTGTAGTTGGGATTCTTAATTTTCTGCAAAGCAGGGAGAGTATAAAGTATGGTCCTAAATTGGCATCTTAATCCTTAACTTAATCCATAAATTCACTAACCTTTGGCTTCCATGGGCCCTTGTATTCAGGGTTGGGAATTGTTGGTGCAGTCCATTCCCCATCTTCCTCATCATCCCAATCATCAGGCTAAAATTGGAACCATCTTAATCAGAAATTATTTGAATTCAAATAAAGGAAAATTTATATGCAGTAACAGGTAGTCATACCTTCTTTGCATCGGGGTCTGGAATCTCCTTTGGAATGTCATCATACCCCTAGAAAAAGGTTATGATGTAGAAATGACAATTAGATGTTTTAACAACCACTTGAGAATAAATTTGAAGCTCACAGAATAAAGCAACATGGGGAGATTACCTCTGGTTTCTTATCCTCAGGATCAGGAATATACTCCTTGTCATCCCAATCATCAGGCTGCCATAGGGTTCAGTAGTTACATCATCACCATCACCAAAATCCAAACAATTTAATTCAACGTGACAATAAATAGTCTACAATGCTTTTACCTTCTTGGCCTCAGGATCCTTAATTTTCTTTGGTGGCAGAAGATCCCAATCGGTGTACAAACTACCAGATTTCTTCTCCTCATTGTCAATAAGAATGCTGTAATTAGCATCTGGATAGATGATAAATGTGTAAACATGACTGAGCTGATCAGTCTCACAAGGAACTTCTTTCTTGATCAAGTGGTTTGTATCATTGTAGTTAAGAATAGCATGAACTTTCTTGGTGCTGTAACCACAGATATCTGGTCCAAACATGATACTGCACCGCCAACGATCAAAAAGCAAAATTAGCAATTCAAAAAAAGATAAATGTTCCAGTAAGTCCATAACTCGAGAATTCAAATTGGTAAGACAAATGGTGCAGACCTGTAAGAAGTATCACCACCAAATTTCTTCTGGTCAATTTCACCACTGAGCAACTTCATGTAGCCACCACCACAGTCAAGCTTCTGTTCATGCTTAACAGAGAATTGGAAGACTAGCGTCTTGTCCTTGTTACTGAATTCAGGGAACTCAGCTGAAATAGCATAGAACCTATAATCTTCACTTGTCTGGATACCTGCATCAAGATATAACCACATCGCTTAGCTACCCTGAATTGGAACACCAGAGTAATATGCATACCAGTGGGAAAACACCATGCTGAAAGATAAAATTAAAATCAGTGTCTATCTTTATATTCACCAATTTATAATCCTATCAAGGTGATGGGATAGAAATAATACCTTTATCATTGGGGTCTCCATTCCACTTTCCAGAAGTGTAGTTCCACTCCCCGGCCATGTTTTCATCTTTTTTCCAGTCAGATTTAACCCACCTTTTCTCCCATCCGTCTTCATTTTCAAACAGAAAAAGCATTACTTGTCAGGAAATGTGAGTTACAACGTACAGAAAAAAATCTATCTGAAGCAACTGGGCAAAGAAAGAAAACCTCCACGCAATTCTAACCCATAATTCACACATTGAAAAACGAACAATATCACGCAAATAATATGCTCAAGCCATCTCCGTTTCCATACACCGAATTTTAAACAGTCAACGAATTGAGCTCAATTCAATGTTGAAAACGATTGATAATTACACTGATTACAAGCAGATCTAAACAAAAAGATCGCAGAACCATCTTGTTAACACCAAATAAACAAAAAAAAGCTCCAGATTAGAAAAAAACGACCAGATCCACAAAATTAAAGAAGAAAAACGAACACCACGAGACGAAAACATGTGAAAATGAAAGCAAATTCGACACACTGAACCATGATCTACACTACACGCACTCATTTGACATACGCATCTACAATCCCTAACATGATCGAAATAAAGAAAAATATCCATTATTCCGGAGAACATTCCAGAACCTTAGCTCCAACAGACTACATTCTCATACACTCCTGTACGTATATATATATATATATATATATATATATATATATAGAGAGAGAGAGAGAGAGAGAGAGGGAGAGAGAGGGGGTACCATCGAAGCGCTCCTCAAAGAAGACTTTGGCGGAAGCGATCGCAAGAAGAGAGAGAAGGAGTAGAGAGAGAAAGCTAGGGTTCGCCATGGCTGGCTAGAGAGAGAATCCGAGAGAGAGAGAGAGGCGTGGGTAGCTATTACAGAGTCTTAGCTGAGAGCGACGGAGTTACTTTATAGTTGCTCTTGGCCGTTTGTTTTCACGGCTGGTAAATTCCGATTTTGACATCGGATAAACGTCCTAGCTGGATAATCTAAGGGTACGTGGACCAATGGCTTAGAGCCACGATGGATTCGTTGTCATTCTTTTCCACGTGGCGGCGATCGATTGGAAAATGACACGGCGAAGGGATGCAGGCATCAATTGGTGTACTACAACTGTTTTTTTCATTTCTGGCGTACATGGGAGTTTCGTCGCTTTGAAGACAAACAAGTGGCAGGTGCCAATTGGTGGAGTAATGACGGGGAATGGACACACACGGTAGGTTTGACTCCGCCGATTAATGGGTATCTTTAATCTTTTTAAATTTAGAATGTTACTTAAAATTTTAATGCACCAAGATTTGATGAATATGTGTTTCGGGAAAATTATAATGTGGCTTGGCACTCCAAACCAAAAAATATAATATTTTTTTTTGATGTTTTTACTTTCTTAAATTTCGAGCTTTTAGTTTTGAAATAGATTTGCAATTTATAATGCATATTGTTTACCGAAACTAAAAAAATTCTGTTAAATACTATAAAATTATATACAATTATTATAATCATCTCGTCCCTTGTTTTCCTATAAAAATTCTTTTGAAGAAAAGAAAATTTTGACAAAAAAATTTAAGGGTTGGCACCAGACTCTCTGTGCGGGCTCAATGTTCCACCCATTTTAGAAAAGGATATAGACAAATAATAATAATGAATTGTATATTTCATTTAGTAAGTAAAAAATAAGTAAAAGTTTGAATTTCTGCTAATTTTTTATTTAATCATTCTTTTTTATTTTAACGAAAGGAAACTATTGCATTAATATAAAATGATTTCGTACATAAGACTGACATGAAGGCATTATAAAAACCTACTCAAAGTAAGAGAGACAGACAATCAAAATGACATACAATTGACGATGTCACAAGAATTATAAACTAAATGGGCTCGAAGTCAATTAGACAAATTCCTTTGACAAGGAAACAAACTAAAATTAGGACAGACCTAACTGATACTGAAATTTTAGACAGATTTATTTTATTCGGATAAAACTGCATATAATAGTATAAACCGCACTTCGACAAACTTACAATAAAATCGATCGGGTAAACCTAGTAACGATTTCCAAAAATACTAATGTATAACCCAAGGTTGTTAAAACCGAAACGGTCATTGAACCAGAAAACTGAAAGGTTCAAGGTTCGACCGGTAAAACCGCGGTTAAACCGGTAAAACCGGTATTTAATATTAAATATATAAAAATTAAATTTTTATATTACTTATATAATTATATAAAATGTTATATTATATAAAAATGATAATAAATATTTAAAATAAAGTTTATTTTAAGAATTATATTAATATTTACATACATTAAGGATATTACAATTAGTATATTTAACAAAATATCATTTATAAAAATTAATTGAAAAAATAATATTTATAAATAGTGATTAAATATTAATTTTTAAATTTTAAAGATTAAATTAAAAATTTTAATCAATTGAGGACTAAATTAAAATTTTTAATTAAAATTAGAGTTTTAATTATAATTTAGATAAAATTTTGGGTCGAATTATAATTTAAAATTTTTTGATTTAAATTAAATTAGTTCAACCAGTCTGATTTTTTACAGATTTTTTCGATTTTTTTGACCGATTTTTCTAATTTTTTTCAGTCCAGTCCAAATTTTATTTATAAGCTTGAATCGGATCTAACCTAAGACCGGTTCCTAATTTTTTTAATTGAACCAATCAGCCTGGTCGGATCTGATTATTACTTCATTAGTATAACCTACGTAGTAGCAGCAGCACAACACCCATTTAAAGTAAGTACAACTAAATCATTTCCAACTAAAACCAGAGGGGACAAAAGTAATAATAAGAGGCTGAGCTCTCGCCGCCGTCGTCAATACGAACAACGACAGAAATAGCTTTAATGACGTCGAGGTCGACTTCAAAGGGGCCAAGATGGCATATGCAGTGTTTGAGATGGCTTCAGCGGCGACATATATGGTGGAAGAGGCAGCGGAACCACCGCAAGCGGCGGAGGAAGCGGTGTAGCCGACGGCAGGTGAAGCATTTGAGACAGCAAAAGAAAAGTTAGGCCGGAAATACTTACTAATCTAGTGTTAAGGAGGCCATGGGTGAGCTCTATGTTCCTAGATATAGGGAAGAAGATAAAGGAGTGGGAAGAAGAAAAGAACTTCCATGGAGGCAGATATAGAGAGGGAAAGGGATAGAAAGAGAGAGAGGAAGGGAGAGAGAAGAAAAGGAAGAGTAGAAGAGAGGGAGGAGGAGATTTGGAGGGAATGGGGAATGGTCGGTGATAATGGCTGGCCACAGCAGAAGAGAAGGAGGAGGAGATTGGGAGGAGAAGGGGGATAATTGGCGGTAGTAACTGGTGGCTAGCCACCGCCAGCCAAATGGATTCCGAAGGTTGGTTTTGTTTTTTGTGAAAGAGAGAGAAAGAGACAGCATAATTATGGAATTGAGTCAATCCCTACCCATTCTTATTTCAATTTAATTGGAGTTGGTTATGTCAATTGTTTTCTATCATTTTAGTTTATTTCATATTAAGCTTAGTGTGATATCTAATTCTTTCAAGTTATTTGTAACTAAATATTTTTAAAACAATATAACTAGTCTTTTTGTTCTCATATGTCAATTGTCATTTCGTTATACAGACTTAATTGTTGTTCACATTAGTTGTGCACATTTATTTTAAAGAAAGGACTCTATTATATGAGCATACCATTTTTTTTTATTATGTCTATATACATTTTTTTTTGTGTAATTACGAGTATTTTTATGCAATTATAAATAAAAAAATGTGCAATAAAAAAATAGTAATACTTTTTGTATAAATTTTTATCGTTGTGATTGCACAAAACACGCAATGTAATTACACAAAAAAATTGCGTATGAAGGCAATAAAAAAAAATCATATGCCTATCAACATTTGCCCATAAACATTTTCCCTTAAGGAAAAAAGTATTGGGCGTGTAGTAGAAGGAGAAATGCAATATATATTTAGTAAAATGTAACTATATTAATAATTTATGTAAAAAAAATTTTGAAAAAATTTATTTTTTTTAAAGCTAAAATTTTTTTTAATATATATTATGTAGAATCTATATTTTTAAAATTTACAATAATATTCATTTAATTTTAAATTTAAATTTTATTTTATTATATTTTATAAATATAATAACACTAAATTGAAAATTGATTGCGCTTTTTAGAATCGTTTGGCGCAAGTGTATGACTCCTGCGTGCGGGTATAAAAACAAGCCCTTATTTTAAGGGTTAATATCAAACAAAATTATCATTTTTGTAATTTTTAACAAATTTAATGTAATTTTTAAAAATTAATAAATTTAATACATTTTCATTATTTTTTAACAAATCTAGTATAACTTTTAAAAACTAACAAATCTAGTACAGTTAAATTATTTTCTAACAAATTTAGCACGCCATGAGTTAAAAATAATCAAATCCCTTACTATATATATATATGCACATATGACATTTGAGAATTTTAAATTGTATTAGATTTAGAAGTAAACGTGTTATATGTGTATGTTAAGGGATTCGATTACTTTTAACTGATTATTTTTAACTGATAGTGTGCTAGATTTGTTATAAAATAATTAAATTGTATTAGATTTGTTAATTATTAAAAATTGTGCTAAATTTGTTAAAAAATAATTAAAATGTATTAAATTTATTAATTTTTAAAAATTATGTTAAATTTATTAAAAATGCAAAAAAATGCAAAGGTGATAATTTTTTTTTGATATTAACTCTTATTTTAATCATCTAATTTATCCACACCATCTAGTCTCATAGTATCCCACAACAAATTTTTTTAAAGAAAATCCCCACCACCTTTGTTATAATCAACTAAACATTGGATTTTTACCGTTGCTAGTCTCAAGTTTGAATAAAGAAAAAGGGTTACATTGAGTAGTTTTGTTAGTTTTATGATTCTGAAGGTATTTTGTCAAATTTGTTTAAGGTTTAATATTTGACGATTTTGGTGATTTCATTTGTTTGGGATTTTTTTTTTTTTTGTTTTTTGAGTATCCCCAGCGGGAGAGGAATGCTTAAGTTGTTCAGCGCTTTTTTTTTTTTTTTCTCTCCACTACAACTGACTCTTAAGCATAATTAATGTCTTATATTTAAGAAAGTACTGCATTTAATGTTGGATATTCAAAATTAATGACTCTTTGCCAACAACTTTAGCACGGAGATTCTGTTTTATTTGTAAACAATTAAGTATCAACTCACCATTCGTCATTTATATCAAAGAAAGCCATGCTTCAATTCAATCAATGTGTACGACTGAGAAATGGTTGTACTCTATATTGAAGGACACTGGTTGCACTACAAATCTTTGATCTTCTTTGAAACCAAGGAAAAAGAAATTATTTCATTTCAACTCTTGCTGAGCGGAGACAAGCATTAAAAGGACAATGAAAAGCTATGAGCAGTTGAAGCAATGCCAAGTATCTACAAGAATCCTTGGCATATTTTCATGCAACCTATCTTTTACTCAACATCAGGACCAACCGACCAAGGGTAATTAACTTCATTGAAGGAGTTGAAAGAGCTGAAGCTTTCCATGCTAGGATCAGGAACGGCAGAAGTAGTATAGGAAGAGCAGAAGCTGTCACTAGGTTGATGCGGCAAAGAATTCTCTGGAGATGCTTGACCGAGCATTGGCGAATAATCATTTTGCTGATAGAGGTGGTATGGTGGATGCACCACTGGAGCCTCCAGAGAAACTTGAGGAGTAATAGTAGGAACTGGCTGCTGATAGCACAGGCCGCCAAGTCCATTTGCATGCTCAAAGGCTGTCGGCATTGAGGCGTTTGAATTACTCCCAGAATTCTCTTCTTCTTCAACGAGATTGATCAGTGATGCCCATGATCTCATTCTTGCCAGCCGATAGTTCTCATCAAAATATGCAATTTCCGAGTCACTAAACAAATGGTTTTCGAATTCACTTAGAACTTCTTGACAAGAATCAGTTAGAGTGAGATCAGATATAGGATCCACTTGGGTGTTATTTTCCCAAGAAGCAACTGGATTTACTTGATTGTAGTTTTGATAAGGAGCAGCCGAATTTCCTTGCACTAATGCTGTTGCCACAGTATCTCCACAAGCATTCATTCCTTGACCCCATACTTCCATTTCCATCATTGGATTCTCAATTACTTGGTTGCCGGTGAGCTCAGCTGAACCTGCAAAAATCCATGATTATGTTACCACAAAAAGAGAGTCATTGAGCAAACTCTGGTTCGAAGGCCAATTTAGTACCTGACACTGGTGAAGGTGTCTCCTGAAGAGATGGCTGCTGAATGGTGCTGAAAGGCGAAGGAATCCCGGGATAAGCAAATTGCATTCCAGGGCGAATGTCCAACATATGGGCATTATTACCGAATGAGTAATCTGCAAATCCGATGCTATCCGGGAAGTAAGGAGACTCTGGCAGACTTGGGAAAGGCTTGCTGCTCAACTGGCGCAGCCTCTCATCACATTGCAAGAGTTTGGCATAATGTTTGTCAAGGGACCCCGAAGGAAACACAAGATAGTGCCTCCTGAGCATAAAATGTGACCAACAGAACAGTTTAATGAACGTGAAAAGAACAACTAAATCAATTAATGCTTTTGGATTGCATGAAATTAATATATATATATATATATATATATATATATATATATATAGATATACCTGCATTTGTTTGCCTCTCCTTTGGTAAAATCTGTTGATAATTTCCACATGGTGTGCTTCTTAGGCAGCGGATCAATTTCCTCGTAAAAGGTAGGTTGCTGGTTCAACTGCATAAAAAACAAGCAGGTAAATTCAATAACCAAGATTATTAATGAGAAAACACATAAAAACAAAAACAAAAAAAAAAGAACAAGAAACAATAACCTCAATGTGCAGAATCCCAGGCCTATTATCCTGAATTATAGCTTCCATGGAGAGAATATCAGACCATTGGATTTCTATCTTTTTTTTCAACCTTCCTTCCAAGAATTCCCACACCAACTTTCTCTTAGCATAGTAGCACTTGGCCACCATATCACCATCATTGCGAGAGAGTCTCTGCACAAATGATAGTTTTCATTATTAGATGAATGAAAAACAGAAAGCAAATAGATTAAAAAAAAAAACAAAGTGAATTAGATTTTATTAAAAACAAAGTGAATTAGATTTTATTAATTTATCACCTCCCAAGAGCCTATTTTGACAAATAAAGCAGCAAAATTTGAAGCTTTCATCTTCTCTGAAACCTGTTGCCCATAATCTTTAACCTGAGCCTGAGCCTGAGCCTGACCCCGGCTTGAGTGATTGCTAGCTGTGACTTCGTCTTTGGTCAAGTGTAGCTTCTTCTTCTCCACCAAGTCCAGGAAAGAGGGTGTGATAGTGAGACTTAAACCAAGTGGTCTCAGATTCAAGAGAGGACCAAGACCAGCCAATTTAGTCTGCAGAAGAGTTGGAGGCTTGAGAAAATGTAAGTGGTCTTTAAAAAGGAATGAACTTTTTTTTTGAAGCCAAAAATTTGACGCGGGATAAATAAAATCTACTTTATATATGATTATATAGTTGTAGTTATTGTTTCGTAATTATTTGCAATTATGCATCAAAAGATCATAAATATGCAATCATAATGTAATATGCATATTTTATTCTATCTTACGTCACACTATTTAAATTTATGAGACCTTTTAACACGTTTCAATTATAGAATTAAATTACATTATCACGATCAAATAATTTGTCTTTATCGTTAATTCTAATTAATAATATATATAAAATTTACGTGTAAAAGGCTTCAAATTTGCCTCGATGCAAGAAATGAATAGAAAATACCAACAGAGAAGGAAAAATGGGAAATTGACATGCAATCCTACCAACCACCTTAAGCCAATAAAAATATTCTAAAAAAAAAAAAACCTTCAGCCAATAAAATAAAAAAAGAAAAAGAAAAAAGTCAGCCTCAGACATCAGAACTTCCATTTCTTATCCAAAAGAAAAGAAAAGGAAGTACGAAGTCAAATGGAGTCCAAAAGTAGCCAAACAAACATAAATAATGATGATGGGGCCACCAAGGTGGCGTCCTCACCGAGAAGCAGGGTCTGCTTCAGACACGACACAAATATATAAGAGTAAACTACTGTACCCAAAATGATGCGGAGAGGGAGAGAGGAGGAAAGAAAGCTCAAAACATGACATAGGAGAAGAAAAAGCAGTGAGTTTGTAAGAGCAATGCAAGCTTTGTTTAAAAAATTTGCGACTTTTTCTGATCTTAGATTGTAACAGCTTATTCTCGCCAAAATTTTTATTGTCACCCAAACAAGAAAAAGTCCCACCTAAAGAAACTACTGGATTGATCGCCTAAACAGCACAACACCCACGAACACCATCGGGGTGACACTACTATTCTTAGGACAAAAAAAAAAAATGAAAAGAAGCCTGAAACAGAGTAAATGCCCAAGACAACATTCAAGAAGAGAAAAGAAAAAACTTTTTCCCAAAACCTGTGCATCGTTTTCTTGTTGCGTTACAGGGATCTGCATATTGGCGGCTTTCATGCAGTCAGACCCACAAACAGTATCGGTCCCTGAAGGACCCCACATAAGAGGAGGAGGAGACTCTTGAGCCATGTTGTCGTTGTTGTTATTTTTGACTAAATTTAGTCTATAAGGTTAGCTGTGTAGAAATTGACCCCACCTGTGAAATAGTAGAGACAAATAGGAAGCTGAGAGAAAACAGAGTAAAATAGAACACAACATAAATAGAGACTGTGCAAACAGATTAAAAAAAAATCAAAAAAATGAGAGAGAGAGAGGAAGAGAGAGGGAGAGAGGGACATTAATAATGAAGCTTTGCTTACCATGTAGGGATGGATTTATTTATAATTAGTTAGGAGCCTTGTGAGGCCCATTATTGTCTTTCTCCCATCCCACATCGAATTTTCTAATTAATTAACTTTTTAGTCCCATTTTCCTTTTCTAGAGAGGAATACCAGTTACTTGCACACAAGAGATTCAAAAAATCTGGATCAATTAGTTGATTAATACAACAAATAAATAAACTAAAAGCCGAAAAATTATTTGTCTATTCTCTTTATATGTTTTGTGCATACAGTGTTTTTTAATGAATGTTAAAGTGTAGTGTTGTTCTTTTAAGATTTAGCAAGATAGTACAGAAAAAAAGACGTTTCAGTATATAAAGTTCTCACATGTTTTAGATGCATAACATCTTTTCTTTACTTTTATTAAAGAAAAAAAATTTAGTGATTTCACTTAAATTATTTCAAAGTAATTATAAAATAATATGTGTTTTAAAATAATTAAATTTATTAAAAAAACTAATATGTCCCTTTTTTTTGTCATATGGCTGGAGGGTTGGGTGGCTTTTTTTTTTTTTCTTTACATATAATTTTAGGTTTATAAGGTTGGGCTCGACGGTTAAAGGTTTAGTTTTTTATACACTTTATCTTGAATTTGAATTTTATTCTATTGTGGATAAGCGACATGTCGTATTATAAATTTTTAGTAGTCTATAGACACTCATTAACCTTAAGATGAAGATACTCCTTGTATCCCTAAATTTTTCTAAACCAAAAAAAAAAGTTCTTTCTGCTTCTTTAATTAAAAAAGAAACCTAATGTTTTAACATAATAATTCGAATTTGCAGATTGCACATTGAAAATGTAGTCTGACTTAGCATTCTAAAAGAGACATGTAGCTTTTAAATGACGACAAATTGCAATATAATTTTATCTAATAATATATAATAATTTTTTTTATTTTTTAATAAATTTAATAATTCAACGCACACAACATTTTGTTATTATTTTAAATTTATTTAATTAAAGTCATCAAAATTTTGTCTTCTTTAAATGTCATGTGCTATTAATGACGCCCTCTAATACAACCAACTTTGCTTTAATGACAGCATTTAAACGCCAAATTAGAACATTTATTGTGAAAGCAAAAGTCAAACTTTACCGTATAACGAATATTTTTTGAATGGAAAAATTTGATAATTTTATTTAAATAGTTTTAAAGTATTATAAAAATAATATATATAGTTAAATAAATAAATATATTATTATATATAAAAATTATTAATTATTATTAGATAAAAATATATTGTTATTTATTATTATTTATTTGAAATCATGTATTAAAACTCTTAAAATAAACAAGAATATGACCTAACAAGTCCCTTTGAATCTCTTTCTTCTCATTCATTTTTTATGTAAAGAAAATTACTTACTTATTTTTGTTACCAGGTTTATTGAACCTTAAATTATATAAAGAAAGTAGCCATTTTTTTTCATAAATCTTATACATTATGGTCAAAATTCTTATGTAATATTTCTCGAATAGGAATTTAAGTTCTATTACTGAAGTTTCTTTTTTTTTTTTCAAGGACAGAAAAATACTTATTATACATTTCTGTAGCTATCTTTTATTTATTTATTTTTTTGTGATAATAAATATTGATTTAGGTGTTTTCTACTGGTTGTGCATTGTGTTTAACAAAAAGGTGCATCCGTTGCTCCATCCTATGGCAAATGATGAGGTCACTGGATATTGGACTATTGATATAATGGCACTGGAGAGTTCGTTCTGCATTTATTGCATAAAAAGCCACATTGCCAAGGGTTCTTTCTCCTATATTGTACAGTAAGAGATTCAAGGACAGTGTTGACATTGATGGGCAAGTATAAAATCTTCGTGGGGTCTTGAAAATTTCTTTTTACGTTTTTGGTTTTATGAATTTTCATCCTTGCACTCCTTATTTGCACGCATCATATCCATTACCATTGACATAGGGTGAACTACGGGCACTTCCGAATATTAATTTGCCTTTTTATTTTATAATTTGCAGTGGATTTCCGTTTTCCTTCTGTTATGTGGAAGAATACCTTAAAGAATTATCCAGTAGTTAAGAATACGGACATTTTGATTGTATATGGATCTGTTATGTAAGTGTTAGTACGCGAACTCTAATTGTTAGAATTAAGAAACTAGCTACTTTACAATTAGACTATGCAGTTATTGACTATTAGAAATGAATTTTGAGATCCCAATTAAACGCACATTATTTCAACTAGCTGTTGCCAATCTCCATCTGGGCTCCATCGCACTTTTTGAGGCGCGAGTCATTGTCTGCGAAATCGAATTTTTGTGGATTTCCCATCATAATACAAGGATTTTATCTTCGATCCAAGTTTCACAATTGTTGTCCAGATTATTTTGTGTGTTTTGAAAAGCCTTGTTCTTCTATTGTTGCGGGTCTTGTACCCATATATAATTGTAAACAAAATTTATTCTCATTTGAGTGATTGTCAATGAAGTGAATATTTCATGCTAAGGAAACAAAAAAAGGTGTCAATGTTTTTCTTTTTTTTCCTTTTGAACAAAAGGGAAAAAATTTTATTAAACTTCCGCACATTTACAAAACCCAAAAATTAGAGTCAAAGTCAATCTAGTGACTGTACAGACCCCCCAAAAGGAGAATTACCCTACCAAGCACCTAAAGTCCAAAGGAGAAAACCTCAACCTAGAGATGCCCAAAGGCCCAACCCCGACTTAAGAAGTTACTGGTAGTAACCACCACTAGTAACAACACCAGCGATGACCAGGCACGGGCCAACGACTGGTGAAAGCGGGCCTCTAGCACGGCAAGAAGACGAAGTAGGAAAGCCAGCAGCCCAACAACCGACCTTCAAACCCCACAAGCGGCCAACACAGAGGCCCAATAAGCCAAACCAGAAGACAACATCAACAATGGGCATACCACGAGTAGGAGCTCCACCTCTAACTACCAAGAATTAGGCGACGAGCGAGAGCGCCATCCACACGGTGACTGGACCAAGGCTAGTGCTAAACAAAAAAATATCGTCCCCACCCTTGCTCTCCTAGACAGGAAGTGAGAGGACAAGGGACACATCAAATCTACACAAGAAGCGACCAAAACAAAAAAAACTTGACAGCTGCGTGACCAAAACAAAGGAGAGCAACACCAACGACTGCACGCCAATGAAATAAGAACTAGATCGGACCAGTCGGTTCAACCAAAAAAATCGGGAACCGGTCTTAGGTCGGTCCAATTCAAGTCTAAAAATAGAATTCGAACCAAACTATCAAAAACCAGTCAAAAACCGGAAAAACCAGTTAAAAACTGAGAAAACCGGCAAAAAATCGGACCGTTTGAACCGGTTCAATTTAAACAAAAAAATTTTAAATTATAATTTAACCCAAAACTTTATCTAAACTATAATTAAGACTCTAATTTTAACTAAAAATTTTAATTTAGTCCTCAATTGATTAAAATTTTCAATTTAATCTTTAAAATTTAAAAATTAATATTTAATCACTATTTATAAATATTATTTTTTCAATTAATTTTTATAAATTATATTTTATTAAATATACTAATTGTAATATCCTTAATGTATGTAAATATTAATATAATTCTTAAAATACACTTTATTTTAAATATTTATTATCATTCTTATATAATATAACATTTTATATAATTATATAAACTATATAAAAATTTAATTTTTATATATTTAATATTAAATACCAGTTTTACCGGTCGAACCGGTTGAACTTTGAATCTCTCAGCTTTCCGGTTCAATGACCGGTTCGGTTCTGACAACCTTACTGTACGCAAAGGCACCCAAGCCTCACCAAGCTTACAAAAGAGCACAGCCAACCATCAAAACTGGAGAAAGAAACCCAGAAGACCGCCGACGACACCCAAAGTTCTCAGTGCACATTAGTGATACACGGCACACGATAAAGCTATCATATCTGTTAGTAAAGTATCAATGTTCCACCTCGCAGGACTGTGTACTGAAAATAAAGTAGTCACCAACTCACTAGGTTAATGTCGAAATCCAATGAGTGCATTTAACGTATTATAATTTGGTTGGCTGAAGGTTAAGTCTGCGTAATTTACTTAACTCTGGAGTGCTTGTCACTGCGTTGTTAGCATTACTCTGTATGCATGTGATCAATCCGTAGGATCATCCCATCCGCATCATCTTTCCCTTTTGTTTGTTTATCGGAAGAGATTTTTTTTTTTTGTAAATAAAGTGAAAAGAGATTAATCAAGATAAATAAGACAACACAATCTCAACCCATAATGCATACAACTCTTTTCAAGGCATCATAATGCATTATTAAAGTTTATTAGCTTATAAATAGTTTACACTTATTACAATTGGGTGTTTAGTTCTGGTTTTACATTGATCATAAAAATTGAAGACAATGGAAAACATTGGCCCACTCCCATATTGCACAAATCTCTTACTGTACTTCGATGACGCCACCCGGAAAGGATTCCAATAAAAATATGGTACAAAACCGGACGTGTATCAGGCAAGGGTTGCAGCATGGACTTCTTCGCCTATGGATTTTTCCTCGTTCTTGTCATAGCCGAAGGCTAAGTCAAAGATCTCGCTATAGTCATCAACAAAGTGGACGTCGAGGCCTTCTTTGACATTCGATGCAAGCTCATCAAAATCCCTCTTGTTAGCGGACGGGAAGACGATGGTCTTCACTTCACTCCTTCTTGCTGCTATTGTTTTCTCCTTAACCTGATTGTTTCACAAAAATCGAAATATAACGCATCTCCGTGTGATTAGTCTAGCGATAATAACAAAAAACAGAAAAATAATCACAACTTAGATGACAAGCATATGAGATGCTTTGGAGAAAAGGTTTGTCTAACATACCCCTCCAATAGGAAGGATTTTCCCTGTCAGTGTAACTTCCCCAGTCATTGCTAAATCCCTACGGACAGGCTTCTTCATGGCCAGGGAGAGCAAGGAAGTAATCATTGTGCAACCAGCACTAGGCCCGTCCTTCGGGGTGGCTCCTGCAGGAACATGGAGATGGAGCTTGGTATCGGCAAAGAAAGGGTTATCTGGTTCCCTTTCAAGCAATATTTTCCTCGCAACTGTATAAGCAATTTGGGCACTTTCTTTCATAACATCTCCAAGTTGACCGGTTAGATTAAGGGCCCCTTTGCCATCTCCTTGCTCAATTTGAGTGGTCTCTACATACAAGGTGGAACCTCCCATTGCAGTCCATGCAAGACCCATTACGACTCCAATTGGAGTATGTTCATATATGCGTTCAGCATGAAAAACGGGTTTGCCAACAAAATCAGGTAGGTTTGACGTGTCGACCAAAACCTTCTCAATTTCCTTGCTTATTTCACTCTCCTCAACTTTCTCTATTTCTACTGCATCCTGTCATGATTAAGAGGAAACACGAGAAGGTCCAAATGTGTAAAATCGTAAATTCACAAATGGATAAATTGGTATGAAGGTTTTCTAACTTGAGAGACAGAGAGAGACAGATGCAAGTGCCTTGGCTCAACATGAATGTGCCTTTTATCTCTATTCAACATGCACGTGCCTTGGTGCAAATGTCGACAATGTGCCTTTTATCATCCTGATGTAATTGAATTTTGAAATACCTTTGAATCAGTAGGTTGATTTGTCGACATCTGAATTTGGTCGGATGAGTAATCCTTATGCATGACCTCTGCTCCTAGAGAGCTTTCCCTATTCTGCTCATCTATGCTTGTTACTACTGGTTCTGTGGGGATTCCAACAACTTCTTCAACTTCTGTTTTCCCTTCATTTGGTTCTCCAGCCTGAACACCCAAGACTGGAGATTCATTTGCTGCTCCTTGCCTCACAAGTTGTAACGCTATCTGCGAAATAAAAGACAATAAAAAACTGGAACGACAGAAATTCCAATATTGTAGTATGTTTCTGGGCTATGCATCACTAAATTCATAGAGATATTCCGTGCATTCAGCATCAGGGTGACTACGATTCAATTTTTTAACCCACAGGACTAACAATGCTTCCTGATTATCAATTTGAGATGTGCTGGAAATCATATCAAATCAAATCCCTGATTCTTAGAACTTAGGAAGGAAAGTCCGGCTACTGATTTTGTCCAGCTATTGATGGTTATATATTCTGATTTATTTTTCCCCTAATTTCCTCCTGTATTGTATGGCCTGGATAATGATAGTAGGTTATTTTTTCTTTTATATACATAACCCCATCGTTGAGTAGAAATCAGAAGAGAAATTCTTTTCTCAAAAACTAATTTCAAGATGCACTAAAAACACACTAGAGTAGCCAATAAAGAGTCATGCATCTGCAGGAACCCTAAACATGATAGTTATTATAAGGTAATTTAGGTGAACTCTTATACATCATAAGGAAATGAACCTTGCGATAGATCTTTTCTATTTGCTTTTGAAGATTCCTGACCCCAGCTTCTCGGCAATAATTCTCTATGAGTTCAAGAAGAGCAGCATCAGTCACGTCAACCTGGAACACATTAAGTTGTAAAAGTTCTATGACTTTTAAGTTATACCAATATAAAGCAAGCATATGCTTTGCACAGTTAATAACAAGGTTCAAACTTCAAAGTTAACTAGCATCCCATAATCAATTCTTTGGTCACGGAACAAATTCTTTCTTGATGGTGTTTGTGATGAATTATAAATCTATGGATATTAAATTGCAAGGCCATTCATCACCAATGGCATAATGACTGGTAGCAAACAGATTAAAGTTGAAATCTCCAGCACCATCACACATACACACGCATAAATGGGGAAGGAGTGGACAAAGAGAAGGACCTGCTCAGGCTTGATGCCACATGCTTCACGTGTGGCCTTCTCCAAGTAATCCCTTGCAATATGCATTTTCTCATCAGTGATGTACCCAGCAATGGCAATTACCTCCATTCTGTCCAACAGGGGATTGGGTATCATGTCCACAACATTTGCTGTGCACACGAACAGAACCTGCAGTAGTATGTGCAAGGGCGAAGCACCAACTTATAGAATTGTTGATTTTGGTAGTGCATATAGAAACAATCAAAAGGCATCTTTTACCCATTTAAATAGGATTAGAAGGAAAGCAAATCAAGCTAGGACTATCACCTAGCACAACACAAGTGCCACAAACTTAAGAAAGAATGAACGAGGACAACCAAAAAAAGTGATTTCTGCACATCAACCCACCTTTGATAGATCAATTGGAACATCCAGATAGTGATCTAGAAAATTAGCATTTTGCTCTGGATCAAGAAGCTCCAACAAAGCACTTGCAGGATCACCAGCATGTCCTCTTCCCAACTGCCATTATATACAAGAATCAAAATTACTCAATGCTAGGAATAACAAAGAATGTATAAATTGCACGCATGCAAAAGAGAGATTTGAGGGGATAGCCTGAACTATTATTATCACAAAACATTAATTGTAAGAAGTTATAAATCATATGACAATCAAGACCAATCATTCAGACACACAAAAGAAGTGACATTTCTAATATCTTGTTGAACCATGGATGAAAGAACCGGACCGGACCGGCCAGTTCAACCGGAAAAACTGAGAACCGGTCCTTAGACTGATCCGGTTCACATAAAAAACCAGCCCACATGCAAACCGGTCTCAGAACCGGTTGAACCGGCCGGTTGAACCGGAAACCGGTGAACCAGTCCCGGTTCTTCCGGTTGAACCGGTTGGGATTTTTAGTATTTTTTTTATTTTTTAATTTAAAATATAAATATATAATTTATAAAATAATTTTTTTAACTTATTGTGTTTTTCAAACGGAAAATTTAAGGACTATACTATAAAACTCAACAAACTCCTTTAATCATGTATTTTCCCAAATTTCTTATATTAAACTATAATATCTTTAACATAAATAAAAATTAATAGTTTATATAAATATAGTTCCTAAAATATAATTTGCTTTAACTACTTATTATCTTTTATTAAAATTTTTTATCATACTATTTCAAAATAACAACTATATAATTTAAATACAATCTTTAACTCACGTGCAATCGAAATTTATTTATATTATGTATATATAAAAATACATTTTTTAATATATTTACATATATTAATTTATTAGTTTATTAATTTTACTTTACAATAAATTATAAATAATATATGCCAAATCTAGAAATATATGTATTCTACTATATATACATATATATAATATTTATATCTTATATTATCCTTTACATATATTATATACACATATATTTAATTTTTATATATTTAATATTAAATATCGGTTTTACCGGTTGAACCGCGGTTGAACCTTCAACCTCTCAACTTTCCGGTTCAATGACCGGTTAGTTCTGACAACCTTGTGTTGAATTGGGATTAAGGGAACTATTGTTGAGATGGAAAAAGGAGAGCCACAAAATCAGAAAGAAGATGCAAGCTTCAAACAAGTACCTTGTCAATCTCATCAATCAGAACAAGAGGATTGGCTGTTCCCACATTTTTAAGGCATTGGACCATCTTCCCTGGCATGGCACCAATATAGGTTCGACGATGCCCCTGGATGTGATATTGATTCAATGTGACAAGGTGCACATATTATACTCTACAGCCATGTAATGTAACCATTTTTGCCCAAAAACCTGTACCTTAATTTCAGCAACGTCAGCTAATCCTCCAACAGAAAACCGAAAAAATTTTCGGTTCAAAGCACGTGCAATCGAACGACCAATGCTAGTTTTGCCCACTCCAGGGGGCCCAGATAGACAAATGATTTTCCCTGTAATGTAACGGCCAAAATTACAAAATTACAAATTGACAGCAGTCTAAATTTCAGAGATCTCAGGGATAAGCATAAAAACATACAAAAACGGGGAGACAATATATCGACTGAACTCTCATACAGCTTTGATACGTACAATAAAGGAACTGACCCAAAACCAACCTTGCGAGGTTCCTCTGAGTTTTCCCACAGCTATGAATTCCAATATCCTTTCCTTAACATCAGTTAAACCATAATGGTCTTCATCTAGAATTTTTTGTGCTCGAAGGACATCAAAATTTTCATCGCTGCATTAAAACATACAAGTGAAAAATATTAACAACAAATTGTATTCTCCACACCAATTATGCAACAGCTGGATTAAATTAGAGATGAAGTTTGCAAAAAAAATGATAGGAACTTGGGCCACAAAGAATATGAAGAGATTTAGACCTTTTCCAAACGGAGAATCTTAAATAATGAAATATGAAAATGAATAGGTCAGCTTCACAATAATATCAACATATTAATTCTTGGAGAAACAAACCTGTAATTTCCAAAAGGCAATGCAGTCAACCAATCCAGATAATTGCGAGTCACATTAAATTCACTTGAACTAGCCTCTAAAAGCTGCAGTTTTGTAAGCTCTTCTTCTATAACCTGTAAGACATTAGCCGGAATCTTCTCTTTCCTTGGATCAATTCTTTCCCTAAACTTTGCTGCATCAAAGGTGCAAAAGATGGACATATGTATAATAGACAACAGTGTGTGACTTACAATAAATGTTTTCAGCCATCTCACGTAGACCCCACTCAAACAAATGAATTTGTCCCACTATACACAAGATAAATGGCAAGTACAAAGGATTTTCATTAAAACAAAATATAAAGGCAGGCCCTGAGAAGAGTTTAAGCTATTGCATTCAAAAACATCCAATCCATAAGTCTATTATATAACTGCAGTCAATCATTCCACAATGGCAATTCCAATAATAAGCAACGATCATAAATATCATTCGTAGGGCGAGGCAAGAGTGAAGTTCATTTCAAATATTGCTATTCCATGTAAAAACATGTCAACCATCATAATTTGATCATCATTCAGTTTAGGAGAAAAATATTACGAACCAGAAAGTGCTGTCTTGTCATCTGTCTCCAATCCTAGTTCCTGAAATAAGGCAAGTTATCTTATAGCTATTTCCAAAATAATATCACAGAACCATACGAAGTTCACTTCAAATCAGATTGGATTTGATAAGAGCTGTTATATTTTGTGAATCAATACATGAAGGGAAGGATGGGTATGAAAACAAAATCTACTGGTGAAAAAAGGAACAAGTACCTTCTTAATGGCTTTAAGCTGTTCATTGAGCAAATAACGGCGCTGCTCTCCGCTTATCTTTTCTTCAATTGCTTTTGCGATAGATTCCTAGCAGTGCAAAAGGAAAATCAATGAACGATATTCAAAATATGAATGTGAGGTAAACTGTGCAACCAAAAGAAAGCTTACCTGGATCTTGCTAATTTCCATTTCTTTCTTCACCAGCTCTAGTGTAAGTTTCAAACGTTTGTATACCTGAGTTGACAAAATATTGTACAGGATATAAAAAACTGCCAAAAAACCTAGACAAAAATGTTTTGAATTCCAACTTTTCAGAGAAGTATTGAAAGGTTCTTTCACGAGTCAAAACTTTCAGTTCTAAAACCTATCAACAGATCTAAACTTTGGGCCTCAAAAGATTATTAGTAACAGAAAGAATATGTGTCCTAATACTTACATCCAGCTCCTCAAGCACTTGTTGGCACAACAATTTATTTGCACCAGATATTGCAGCGCCAAAATCTGCTAACCTTGGAAAATTAAAGTCACCTATATGCTGAAACATTCAAGGAAAAAAAAGAACTTATTAGCTAAAAGAAAGAGCCAAGTGCCCCAATGGTCAACAAATAAATTTACAGATTCTTACATGGAGCCTTAGTTTTGGTGACAAGAGTTCACCATTATGTTACAACTTGCAAACTAAATCAAACACACCGTGCAACTACAGCCTCCACTCAGATTTTAGCAAGCAAAACACAGGTTCATAACATCGTTCTTCCATTATTCCCCTTCTTTCTAAGTTAACTGATACCCAAAATTATCCAACGACATAATATTAGCACAGTTTTGGATTTTGAAGCCAGCAAATATAAACAAATACAAAGAAACCCTTGTATTTAGGGTTCGTGGAAAGATTGGTAAAAAAAAAAAAAAATACTATCAAAATTATAGCATGAAAGCAACACTTATATCCTATCCTACCAATGCACAGAAACACATATTTTAATAACAGAAAATCTTTCCAGCAGTAATGGACCACTGGAATGAAAACAAAAAATAATTTGAAAAAAAATACCTGAGTATATGTTTGGACATGATCCCGCCAAAGCGAACTGGTCCTCAGAACATCTCTTAGGGTTGCTATAACCTCAAATGATGTTGCTTTTATGACATCATCGTCTTTATTATATGGTTTATCCTGCCAAAGAAAAGCACGGTAATGAGCAGGAAGGTAAACGGATATTTGTGCATGGAATTCAATTAAACTTTGAATAGGACTACAAATAGACACCATACCTTGAGATGGTCAACTTTGACAGTAAGGGGATCCTCGCTTACCTGTCGAAAACATGTCATTTCAGCAACGCATAAAATTTAAGGGAACAAAGGGAATTACAGGTTCCTTGATGCCCACCATCTCTGTAATCCGAAGCCGCCGATGACCAATAAGGATAACTTGGTCGCCTTGGATACTTGTGATCTGGTGTAGCAATTTCAATATTGTCACTAACAATACTACAGGTTTCTTTTCACAAGCCTAACATTATAAGCATAAAACAACACAGCACGATGGAAAACATAGCAAACTTCACACACACCTGAGCAAGTGTGCCAACTTCGTGGAGGCGATTAAACAGCTCTTTTCCCTTAAGTTCATTAATACTTTTCTCTGATTCAGAGCCCGTTACCACGCTGGGATCAGCACCTGGTTCATCTTTAATAAGAAAAGCACCAGCATATGGGGCTTGCCTTTTTCGGCTTTCTTGCAAAGCTGCCAACAATTTTGGATCCTGCAATAGAAGGGAGGATAAAAGGAAAAGTCAAACTTTGATTCAGTATCAAAAATCAGCACACACAATAGCATTATCTTACTGACATATTAATCCCAATAAAATGAAAAGCAGATGTTGGAAATTTTAACGTTAAATTTTCACAGCAATGAGGCTCATTTTACTCCGTTACACAATCAAGCTTTTAACTCTGCACTACAATCATTTTATAGTTAAGTTGCATAACAAATAGGTTCTACCATACAAAAGCTAATAGAACAGTTATTTGTTATATGGGTATGAAGATTCTAAAAGCAACAAGTGGACAATTAATAAACCAAATCCCCAATAATTCAGATGAAGCTTAGCATACCTTCACATAAATTGGCATGTAAAAGCCAGGAAATAGGGGTCTATGAGGCAATGGTAAGGCCAACACCTGCCATAAATAACAAAATTCAACTCAAGTTATCTGACTAAATTGAGTCCACTTCCATCAGTTTATAAGAATAGTTACCAAAGTTCAACCAAAATCAAAGCAACCAAACATTAGTTTAATCCATAAGAAAAAAAACAAACAACAATTTCTTCTACTGTTAGAATTATGATGTCTGCGTTTTCAATGGCGCTAGGTGCTCTAAAGCACTAAGGTCTCCTGGGCCTAGGCACACGCCTAAGCAAAATGAGGCGCAATTTACAAAATAATAAAAACTATTAAAAGAAACATAGAGGAAAAATATAATCTGACAAGACAGTAACAAATTAAACTTCTTCAAAACAGTAATAATAATAATAATTGTAAAGATTTATAGAAGTATAGACCCAATAACTTAAACGGATAACAACAAGGAAGAAGTAAGTAATATTAAATGGGCTTTTGGACACCACATATTACCTAAAACCTTAAGGCTTAGGTTATGGGTCTTTTAACTACACTTATATATTGATTTACTTCTTCCTTTCTTTCTAATATGGGACTTCTATATTTTATACTTCAATACTCCCCCTCACGCGAAAGCCCAACTCACCTGGATGGGCCCAGCTCACTTGAGCTGGAAGCGTGAAACAACAAACGAAAGTCCAACTCACCTGAGCTGGAGCTAGCTCACCTGAGCTGGCTCTAGTTCACCATTAAATATGAGGGGTAACAACATTCGGTCTCTGATACCATGTAAAGATTTGTAGAAGTATAGGCCCAATAACTTAAACGGATAACAACAAGGAAGAAGTAAGTAATATTAAATGAGCTTTTGGACACCACATATTACCTAAAACCTTAAAACTTAGGTTATGGGTCTTTTAACTACACTTATATATTGATTTACTTCTTCCTTTCTTTCCAATATGAGACTTCTATATTTTATACTTCAACAATAATAATAAAGCAAAATAATCAGGAAACACATGGAAATCACAACAAAATAATTGCATTTTCAGTAAACTTATATTTACAAATTTGTATATGAAATAATTATATGTATTTTCAGCTCTTATAGTAGTTAATCTTTCAATTAAGCAGAATTAGAACCATCAACAAGCAGAAATCAGATATGTTAGATTGTCAATCTCTGAATGGTACATAATAACAGCTACTTTGAACCATACATAGCTGATTTGTCAATATCTAAAGACCCAACGTAAACAGTACACACTAATTTTTAACAGATCAAGTACAAAAGAAAGCTAGAAAACAGTGGCCCTTATCTTGTCTCCTGCGTTTGAAGTTGTCTGTAACTTTCACTTAGTCTACCTTGGCTAAGAAAACAATGACTTGAAAGCACTCACGTGACATGAGCCATGAGAAAACACATATAAGCAACATCAAAAAAATAAAAAGCCTAAATAAAAGGCTTAAGTAACCTACCCAAGCTAAGGAAGAGCATATAGAACTTATAGTTGGATCCCTCTTTTTGACGCTATTTTCAGATCCATAAAGTCCTTTGGCCCGCTTTTATTTTCTTTATCTTGGTTTACGATTGTTTTTATTGGTTCAAAACACGGACACAAAGGAAACTTCCTAAGGCTTTAACAACGCAACAGTCTGCCAAAAGAATATGACAAACTCTTCTACTACTTGAAACAATGTATACAGCTGCCACGCATCGTTTAGCATCATAGATTTCTTTTCAAGGCTCCAATTCTTTCGCAGTCTGATTGCCCCACACTTCCAAGCAAGCCGAAACAAGTTATGTGAGACACAATTTCACAAATGTAGCATAGTTATAGCTCCCTAAGTTGGTGATTGCACAATAAATGTCAAAGAAACAAACTTTGACAAACCAGTGCATAATTTTGAATCCGAAATAAGTGATTAAGAATGTCAACAAAAAAAAAAAACCATTAATTGGTACGACATAAAAATCAAGAACACCTTTAGGTTCATTCTTTACGCTTCAGTTATAAAACAATGAATTCAGAAACCAATTAAACCATGCCCCAAGGCCTAACCATATAAGAAAAGAAAAGAAAAGGAAAAAGAAAAAGAAAAAGAAAAGGAAAAGGAAAAGGAAAAGGGAAGACTTGGCTTAGCTATACGTAAGAAAAAACAAATTAAAGTTGAAGCAACTATGTCACTGAACAAACTTCTGCCTCATTCATTTTCGCCCTACTATTTTGGTACCTCAACAAGAAGAAAAAGAAGAAAGACAAGCCAAGAAACGCAATCTTGATTCTTGATTCTTGAAAACTCACAGACAGATAATCCTCGGGTCTGGGGTTGGTGGGGACAATTGCAGATAAGTTAGTGGCTTCGGCACTATCGCCTTCGGCCTCGCCGCTCTTCACCTGCACTTCCACAACCTCGCCGGGGCCATCCCCAGAAGAATCCGAGCAAAAGAACGCTCTCTGGTACAAACCGGGTTTACTCCGGGACCTCCGGGCCAACCCGGTGATGGAACTGAGAGCAGTGAGAAGCGGACTCGGTGCTGACTCGGGCGTGACTCGGAGGCATGGAGACGCTAGGTGGGTGCGGATCTGGCGCGACGAGAGGAGCTTCAACATGGCAGTTGGTGGGGCTTTCGGGGGAATTGAAGGGCAGAAGTGGAATTTGTTTGAAGGGTTTGGATAAGAAATCGCTGCTATAGACGAAGAAGCGCCATTGGAGGAGGGGAAAGAAGAATGGGGATTGGAAGAGCAATGGATGCTGTTGCTGTTGTTTAAGACAAAGCCCTTCATAAACCCTACTGGGGCTCCCGTAATGGGGCTTTTGTTTGGATTTATTCTGCATGGACGGTTTTGCCCTCCCTGTGCTTTGTTTTTGCCTTTTTGGAACGATTGAAGGAAAAAAAAAAAAAACACATAAAATGATGCAAGGCGCTTAAACAAAATGTAGAACGAGTTTATTTCGAAATTATTTTAGTCCCAACAAAATGAAATAAATTAATTTATACACTCTTTTCGCACACAAACTATTGTTCCGATGAAGGAATTGTTAGCTAAGTATTTTTTTTGTTTTATTTTTATAAATCTCGAATACTTTTTTTAAAATTAGAATTCATGAGTTTTGATACGGAAATTTAAAATTGAAATACTGAAATATTTCGTGAGGGACATTGATAAATTAACACTTTGGTTGTGGGTAGACCATTGGATGGAAGGAAATCATAGGGCAACGCTGCCTCGGAATTTGAGGATGTGAACACAAAAACGAGGGAACTGAGCAAATGTTGTCAGATGTCACGTACTCTATAATTTGCTGATAAAAGGTCTCTTTTTTTGGTGTTAAAAAAACTATATATATATATATATATATATATATATATATATAAAAGAGTAGTGTTCTACAGTTTTGTAAGGAAGTATTGCCCTTATTTTTAGGAGAATTTTTGAACTATTTAAATAGTTTGAATGGTTACAGTATAACCCATAGTTAGAAAAGTTATTTGCATTTTCAACTTTATTCTTCTTTTTTTTTTTTTGTCTAGACCGTCAAGTGTGCAGTCTATTGGGCTGACTAATCTGAACCAACTTGGGTAGGATCCTGAAGGCCGATAAAGGTTTCCCAACGAGTATTTAACGCGATTGAATTTTTAATACTCGAAATCAAGACCTCTGATTAAACAAATTCAGACTTTTATCATTTGAATCAGCGTCTGCTGATCAACTTTATTCTTCTTATAGATAAAGAGTAAACCATGGGCTTCCTACGAATGTTAGGGCTAGCCTCCATTATGTGTTTATGACTTTGTGTTTGAATGATGGGCCTTATATTTGGGCTCAAACTGGGCTTCTACCCCCCGAAGCCGAGCACTTCTCCATTCCCTTCCCCTCGTTCTTTCTTTTGACTAATAATAAATGGGCAAGTCCACTATGGGGGCTCCGAAGCCACTAATTTGGCGTTTGCCACCGACGGATAAAAAATAAATTCAAGAGAAGTGGGACTTTTGGAAGAAGAGAGTTATTTTTATTATTTAATTTATAATTTAACAGGTTTTTTAATGAACCAAAAAAATTAAATGGGTAAGAGTATTATTTTAACACACCATCTTAACTCCTTTTTTTTATTATATATATATATATCAACAAGAGAAAGAAAATTAAAAAGAAAAATTCTCCAGAGCCAACAAAGCCAACAGACTCTACTAACCACCTCTGGGCAACACTACGCGTACTTTATCTCTCCAAAGCAAGTCCAACATTCTTGGAGAGGATCAACACAAAGCGCCAACTGCTCATCCGAAGCCTGACCAATTCTAACAAGAAAATCTACACAATAATTTCTTTCTCTTAAGGTATGCATCAATCGACACTCCCATCAGCTCAATAGGTAACAACCACACTCTACTATTTTAGGCCAATAAAAATCTAATTTCCAATCTGCCTTAACTCTTGACTGCTTTGAAATATTATTTGGAAAAAAAAAAAAAAAAAACAAGCAAACACTTACCCGACACTCTCTAGACATTTCCAATAGAACGCGTTTTCTTGTAGGTTTATCCACAAAGTATAAAGAGAGGAAAGAAAGAGCCCCATTTTCTGGTCCATTCTCAGCCACAGTGGGCATCTAATGCCGTTACAAAAAATGGGAGGACCATATGAAGCTGAAAACTCAAAGGAATCTGATAGTGCCGAGGGGAATGAAGTACCAAAATTGGGCCATGGACTAATGCGCAGAATGAGACGTCTAACCTAAGAAAGACCACTCTTTACACAGTCCTCAATCCATGGAATATAATTTGTGCAAAAGAGGATTGAGTTTAGTCTAAATAGTTGATAGTTTTACTTTTAATTGTTAGGATAAGGATTCCAACTTTCATTCATATAATAATAATAATAATAATAAATCAGTAATTCTCGTGAATTCATTAGTACATCTTGATATAAGTAGTGGGTGTAATTTTTTGTAAGATTTGTCTGAGCTCAAGAGGGCTAGGACATAGTTGACTTTAACTGCAGCCAATGAACATGGAATTGCTCCAAGCCTCCAACGTTGGGGAATAGCTTTTCAATCTTGGCAGATGCTTTGCTTCTCTTGAACGTAAGCACTATATTTTCTTTGCCGATCACGGCATCCAGCACGCCTCCAATTCAACATTAATTCTGTAGTATATAATATTATGCATTAATCGGAGAAATAAACACCTAGGAAGTCACGATGAATATTATACCCTTTTGAGCAATATTATATATATATATATGTGGTGCATCTCTCTTAAAGTTTGCATTAATACGGGATTTTTTTAATCGACAATTATTGATGGTTTCCCCCTATCCAGATGGATTCAAATTAACCAAAAAATTTATTTTGGCAGCGGCCCCACTTGGTCGTAATTTCAGCGGCAGACCAATCTTGATGGGGTCCCTGCAGAAAGGCCACCATTGAAAATTGTGGACCAATCCCGGTGGTGCAAGTTATGCCTGCAATTTCAACGTCGAGTAGTCGCGTAGGACCCCGGCTCCCTACTCCCTAGTGGCAGCGAAAGTGCCAATTTGGCCCAAAAATTAGCGATGTATCTGTCGTGTCCAAAGTTTTGAGAAACCAACTAATTATTATAAAAAAAATTCAAAAATTTAAGTTCAATTAGTTCAATTAAGTTAGTTGTAGTTAAATTAATAAAATTAATATTTAATATTAAATATATAAAAATTAAATAGTTATATACATTTATCTAATATATTAATGTTTAAAATATAATATTATATAAGACATAAGTACATATATATATATATAATAACATTTATATTTATAGTCTTAATATATATGATTTATAATTTATTTTAAAATAAAAATTTATTAATTTTATCTTACAATTTGTAAATTTGTATTCTTATAACATATTCTAACACATGTTTCAAAAAATGATTGCTGAACATTTATGACTCATTTAATTTATTTCTAAAAATATATCGTTTATATATTTTCAAAGTAGTGAATATTTTGGTAAAATAGAAACATGTTAATTATTTTGGAAATGATAGTGTATTAATTATTTTTTAAAAATTAAAATATATTAATGACTTTTGAGAAAAATTAGGCCCGTAGATATTTAGTAAAATAAAATATTAGTTAATTTTGACTAAGGTATGTTGACATTTATTGATATTTATTTATTTTTTTTATTTTTTAGTTTTTTTTCTTTTTGAACTAAACTGTCTTGGTTAAAAAAAACTAGGACCGGTTCATCAATTTTCGGTTTAACCGGTCGGTTTACTCGATTCTTGGTCAATTTTTTAATCTAACGATTTTTTAAGGTTAACCAGACCAATTTAATGTCTAATTCCTGATTTTTCAATTGAATTAATTGATTTGGTCCAATTTTTTCAACACTAATTGTGTCAAAAGAATTGTTCTTAATCTGGCCAATTTTGAAAAGACGGACACTTCTAGACATTCGTATTTATGTTTTTACGACACGCAATGAAATTTGGAATTGCTGGTTAAAGGGGAGAAAATTTCCTGGTTAATCAGATGTATACGTCCACGAAAAGGATTGCAAAAACAAGTCTACGGCAAATCCTTGATTGATGTTTTGCTATTTGCTCAGCTGCATTATGACGTGAATAAGATACCCTTGTTAATTCCTTTCACACCACTATATTTTGATTCTTTCAATTTATGCTTTCACACTCTACGTACGTACAACAACTAGTATGAAAAAAAAAAGATAATTGGCCAATCTCAATTGCATAAACTCTTTGTGGGCGGACGTTAAGTTGATAATTGCCCAACCTCAACTAGCATCATTCATTTCACAAAAATTCTAACATTATTTCACCAACCACAATTTCCTTCCCTTCTCTTCCTTTCTCCCAACTTATCGCATTGGAGGTAAACAGATAGGCCCCCATGCAAAATAGAAATTTATTGATTTTTCCTCAATAACCGAATACTTTTATATGTAAATACTCCATATTTTCTTTCGGCATGTTGCATAGATGATTCAATCTGCAAGGACCTTGATTGGGAATTATTTGATCCATCCCCCTATTAACTGAGACTAAAAATGGACCGTATATATTATTTTTAAAAAGGAGACCATTAGGTGGCCAAATATTGGCAGCAGACAACATTCAGACGTCACTTAATTTGTATACTGGTAAGTATATTTTATACTATTGCAGTTAAAAAATATAAATAAAAAATAATAATAATAATATTTTTTATATTATTTTTATTATTATAATTATATAAAATATACTTTTTATTACATAAATATGAGTCTAAAAATTATTTAACTCTCGAATTGTATAGCCATATACTTTTCGGTTTCCAAAAATAAGTCAATCCAAAAAATTAAACCATGGGTGAATTTAAAAAATAAGTCACATATTAAAATGTAATAATACTAGGGTAAACCAGACTAATTATCGTGTGGGGCCCAATGAACGTGCATAAATAATGACCTTATTGGGGGGGTTTTCCCAAGCTAATTTGGTCTTTGTCTTTGAGCGACTTTTCTCTTCCCCAAAAAAAAAAGAAAAAAGAGAAAAAAAAAACCTCATAGTGTCGACATGGTTTGCCAAGAAAAGCTTTTGATACAGAAAGTCTGCGAGCTGTACGAGCAAATCTCAAGGCTTGAGAGCCTGAAACCATCCAAAAATGTCGACATGCTCTTCACAAAGCTCGTTCTCACGTGCATGCCACCGAGCCCCATCGATGTCGACAAGCTTTGCCCCAAATTGCAAGACATGCGGTCCAAGCTGATTAGACTTTGCGGAGAAGCTGAGGGACTTTTGGAGACTCATTTCTCGACCATCTTAGGATCCTATGAAAACCCACTTCACCATCTCGATATTTTCCCTTACTACTCAAATTACCTTAAACTTAGCCAACTTGAGTTCAATATCCTTAGCCAGCACTTTATTAATGATGTCCCTCCAGGCAGGGTTGCCTTTGTGGGTTCTGGTCCCCTTCCCCTAACTTCCATTGTTTTGGCTACAAAACACCTCACCACAACTGCTTTCCACAACTATGATCTCGAGCCATCAGCCAATTCGATGGCAAAAAGCCTTGTGCTTTCCGATCCTGACTTGTCCAAAAGAATGTTCTTTCACACAACCAATATCATGGATGTCACGGACGAGCTAAAAGACTTTGATGTGATCTTCTTGGCAGCTCTAGTCGGCATGGACAAGGCCGAGAAGGTCAAAGTCATTGATCATTTGGCTAGGTACATGGCTCCAGGAGCTCTGTTGATGCTGAGGAGTGCACACGGAGCGAGGGCTTTTCTCTATCCTGTGGTTGATCAATTTGATCTTCGGGGATTTGAGGTTCTTTCTGTGTTTCACCCGACTGATGAAGTGATCAATTCGGTTGTGATCGCTCGTAAACATTCCATGGCCATGCCTATAGATATAGGCTTTCTTGATCCCCAGGGCCTTGGCCCCAACCCCAATATAATCCTGCCCAGCAAGTGTTTTGATATTCCAGCATTCTGTCCACTTTGCAGGGGCAAAATGGTTGATGAATTGGTCATTGAGGAGAACTAATTTTCTTAAGTATCTCTCTCCCTCTTTCTGTTCCTGAGATGGGAATTAATTGGCTTTTTTATTAATTAAATAATTGTATCTTGTATAACATCTAGCAATATATATGTTCATAGATGTCCAATCAGCTGTTAGCAATATGTGAAGACCTTGGAGCTGCTAGAGCCTTGGCTACTTAAAATTATCCAATAAAAAAGGGAAGGGTTTAAGCTATGTCTGAAGAACTTCTCTGCCAGAAAATATATGTAGTGTAGCAATTATCTGACATCGCCCAACAAGTGGAATCAAGCTGGTACCTCTCAGCATCGTCATCATCATCTTCTTCGGTCTCTCTCTTTGCTCTTAATGTTCTGCAAATAATTGGGATGTTTTGATTGCGTCTTGGATGTTCAGTTGTTGACAATAGGGTAACGTGTTGTATTCCTTGTTTGCCTAATGAATAAAGGTTAATTTGGTCCTTTCAAGATTTCAGTTATTCCTGTTGTCATCTGTTATGGGCTTGGAAGGGTTCATCTTTTCTGCTTTGTTCGTTTTCAAATGATCAATATGCATCGAATTTGTCATACGCGCGTGTGCAAACATCTAGGGAAATGCATTGCATTTGTGGGGAGCCATATACATGGATGTATGTCGTATCATATGCGACCAAGCATGAAGCATGGCTCAAGCTCCTTAATTACATTGTACGCTTACTAATGTTCGATTCTCTATTTTGTACTTTATTTCTTTTTTCCCTTTTTTTTTTTTTGCCAGTGATATTAAGATGTAATTAGGGTCAATTAAGAATATGAAATTTTCCTTGAGATTAGACCAATAAATTGCAGACTCATTATATACGGGTTCTTATGTATCCTAATACCTTGTGTATTTACGGAACCTGTGCCTTGCTGTGATTGTGTATTGCTTTAGGTGTTCTGAAGCCGATTGGTATAAGAAAGAGCATTTCTAATTTTAAAAAAATAATAAAATAATAAAATAAATTTGTGTAGTAAGATCATGATGAATTATACTAAAAAGAAAAAAAAAAAAAAAGGTAAAAACAACAATTACCGAAAAGAAAAAATTGAAGTACAACACTGATGTTTGGTTTACAATGACATGTTGAGTTAGACTTAGTTATACGTAAATTGGTGGCTTTCTTCTCTTTTTCGTGATCGTAACTTCATATCAACTGCTATTATTGGTTTTGTTAGATGTTCCGCTGTGGGGTATTGGCACCGCCTTTACGGTTGATCCAATAAATGAGATAGGATGTGGCAAGTGAATGGGAAGCAAGGAAAGTAACAACTCGTGGCTTGAAGTCTTTGTTGTGTCCCACAAGCATTCTTACTTGTTTTAACCATTTGTCTCTCATCCTTTCACATTATTTTTTTCTAGTTGCTTGCTTGTACTATTGTGAAATCCATTTACTTGATGCCTATGTCCGTAAGAAATCGCGTCATTCTCGCCATAAATTTCCTCATTTTTTGCTTGAGAGTCATTGCTTGCAGGTTTTCTTCCTCTAACCTAGATGGCACATATGCGCAATTAATTTTCCAGAGAATAGGCCCATACGTTGAAATCTTTGAGCAATAGGGTTTTCATGATGCATCGGTAAACTCAAAAGACCAAGAGAATTTAATGATAAAAAGGGTATACTGATACACAAAGGTTCACACTGCCGAATATAGAGAAGAGGTAAATATATGTAATCTTATTCTTAGTAGCATATGCTTATGATATTACTTAAAGCGATATGGGGTCTGATCCTACATATAGTGATTATTTATTTACTAAAAGTTCTGCTTACAGCATATGTAAATGGGATCCTACATATGATCATATGAAATTGGTTGCAAACAGTTTCAATCTTGGATACAGGCGCGTAGATACATAAAATTTTAACAATAGGGGTTTTAAAGGTTGAACAAAAGCTTGAAGCCTCGCTAACTGTTGTACTTTTATGTTCATAATCGCTTAAAGGGCCATGAACCAAACGTGAATCCCAAACTCTACTTTGTAGTAAAAAGAAAGTAATTTCAAGAAATCAACCAGTTTTATCATAACTTTATGGATTGGGAAAAATATACACACAGCCTATGCTTCCTTAGACTTCCACTTTCTCACACCCCATCAAAATCATAATATATATACCTGTATGTATGTTTGTATGTGTATGTGTGTGTGTGTGTGTGTGTGTGTGTGTGTGTAACTATATAACTGAAGTAATGAGGGTATGGTAGCCAGTAAGATTATTGGGATTTGGGGTTGGGAGGGCTGATTCATTCTGAACTTTGTAATAGCTTCCACCTCCAATATTTGCTGCCACTCAGCTTTGGTGAACTCGATGCTTTTATTTCATAGGAGCAGCAAAGCCTTTTGCCAGTTTGCGTTTGGTTTGAAGACAATCATCCATACATACACATCAGTGAATTGTGATCCAGATCGAAATGAGCAATGGAGGCCCATGGGCTGCAACCCAAATCCACTATATACCCAGGCAATGAGGTCTCCACTTCATAGCCCATATATTCCTTGTGTCGTATGCAAGCAAAATTAAAGCCTTGGTGTCTCTTTTCGGCCAGTTGGGTGCAAAACTGAATCAAATATAAACTGTCTTATGACAATTGATATTTGTTAAATTTTTGTCATGATAATTGTACCTCTTATTGTCTGGATGACATTGCATTGTCCACGTTGGAGGTCATAAGTTCAAGCGCTGGTATCACCAACGACAATAATTGATACTTTCAAGGCAGAATAAAAGGTTTGTATTCATGTATTTTTAACTCTTTAAACGTATTTAGTATTATTCTAATAGTGTATTTAGCTTCGTAAAAAAAGTATGAAAAAAAGTTGTAAGAAAATAAAGTTTGAATTGATGATAAAATTGTAAAAAAAAATAATAATATTGTGAGAAAAAAATTATTAAAAAAAATTATTTAAATTGATCAAAAAAAATTATAATTAAAAAAATGAAAAAAAAAGGTAAGTAAGACCTACCTCCCATCTATCAATTCAAACCACACAACCTGCCAATTGGATTTGGATTTGACTGACGCCGTTCCCGTCGTCCATAATATGTCACCACTGCCCTCCGCGTCTCCACCACCCGTTTCTGATCAATCGGTCCGCGTCAACTTTGAGCACCTCGCACTCAAATGAAATCTTAGTTTGTATTTTGGGGTAGGAAAATTAGGATGTACGGTTATAGACAGAATATAAACACGTTATGATATGAATATGGGAATACAAAAATTTTAAAAAAATTAGGACATAGATACAGTATAAATACAGTTATAAAATATTTTAAATATTATATATGTATGTATATAATTTAAATATTTTTAATAATTTTAAATTTTTTTATGTATAGTACATAATAATTATTATTATAATATTTTATAATATAATTTGTATTTTATTCATAATTTTTTTAAAAAATACTATATATGTGTGTGTATATATATATGTATAATATACTAATTAAAATATCAAATATATATAAAAGTATATGACAAGTGTATTAGAAGTGTTTGACACGTGAATTGAAAGTATCCAACACGCGTGTCTAAATTTTTTTTATTTTTATTTTTTTGTTGGATATGTGTCGGACACTTCGAAACGTGTGTCCGACATGAGCACTCACCATTTTAAAAGTATCCGTACTTCTTAGCAGGAAAATTTTGAGGGGACGTGACCTCGAGACACGTAGGAGCCGCATCCCTCTAATTAAGTCCTTTAGGGCACCCATTCAATCAACTCAATGGCATATCCAAATTCTTCATGAGAAGAATGAAAGACATCGAGGCATTGTACATCAATTGGTTTCATGCTTAGTTAAAATAATAATTTCAGTTTACTGTAATAGATTTTTAATTATGGACCTCGTCAAATGTCTCGTATCCGCTGCAAGTCTGCAACATTTTTGTAGGTTAATATTAACTTCAATTATGACTAGGATCTGTCATCCAATTTAGTCAATCAAATTACTCCAATGCCCCCCCCCCCCCCCCCCCAAAAAAAAGAAAAGGGAAAATAACAATTATAGTCTCTTGATATGTTAATTTTGTTTTGCGCGATCAAAAGCTAAAAAGATAAAAATGAAACATGCACAACGTAAGCTCTTAATATTACATTAACTATATTGCATCACGGCTTATGGTTAGTACAAAAACAGAATGTCAGACCAGGCTACAACTGCTTGATTCCAGCCTGTACTTTCCAAACAATCCTGTAACTTACCAACAAAAAAAAAAAAAACAATCACTTTGGATTTTACAAGGGAAAAAGAAAATTATTGGATTTCGGAACATTAGCTTTGCGGAAGATGGCCATTTCCAGGTCTTCCCAATGATAAGACCAGCCCTTCAAGATCACTTCTCAGCTTTGATTCTTTGGCAAATGAACGAGCAGACTTGGCTTCGGGATATGGCCTATTTGGTTGACACCTCACAGTCTGGCAAGATTCTGCCGTGGCAAGTGTTGCTGGCTGCCAAGAAGGCTTCGAGGATTCCGTCCGACTTGGGTTGGAAACCGGTCGAACAGCTGCCCATTGGGTTGCTAGAGGTGAAGTATTTTGAGCTACAGTAGTCCCTCTTGACATGAATCCAGGTGCCTGGTAAACAAAGCCGGTGAATTTTGAGCTACTATTTCATACTCCAAGGCAAAGGAATCCAATTGTAAATGCGTCATGGAAGCTTGCTTACCGGCGAGAACAAGATTCCTCTATAAATCTTCCCATTAACCGTTGTACTCACTAGGAGACCTGAATCAAAGGCTCCTTCAACTTTCCCTTCGACTTCAGCACCAACCTGACAAGTGATTGTGACCACAATAGGAGAGTGAACAAAGAGAAGAAGAACCGAGAGACTGAAATACAAAAACATGGCAATTGAAACAATGTCATGATGTGGCATAGCCTAAGAATGGCTTGTGAAAGAAAAAATATATATACCAGGCTCGGAATAGACCCTGCCTCCATAGGCTTACATTTCACTACTGGGAATGGTGTTCCTTGTCTTCCTATATGAGCAGCATGAGAATATTGGGGATCATGTGAAGCTCTCGGGGCTAGGTATCCAGTTCCTTTGCGCCTACTTGCAACTTTATTGAGCTGACAATTTCTTGGAATTTGATTCAACTGTTTTAACAGATTAAGTCCCTGATAGTTTGCAACAGAACTGGCAGTATTCCTCATTGGTTTCTGTTCTTGATCAGATTGCGATGGAGATGAATGCTGAGAAAGAGATATTGAATGCTCTTCTGGTTTTGATTGAACCGCCAACGCCTTTGAATTCGTAGATCTTTTTCTCTTTGGATGTGGAGCATCTGAAAGGAAACATTCATGTTAATTACCATTGGAATTCGCATAGACTACCAAATGTATGCTGGTGTTGATGTCCAAACAACCTGAACAGAACTGAAAAGGTTGTTTTGTTTGTAATTCCAAGTCATGAACATGCTTTTTGACTTTTTGTTTGCTCCCCAACAACAATGATTTCTGCTCAACAGCAAAAAAAAAAAAAAAGCTCCAGTTAACCTGAAACTGCATATATGTGCACCGAAGGAGATCAAGATATGAACTTTACTAGTAATTTCATTACCAAGTTATTTGCTGTTCCTCGTGGGAACCTTCCTTTTTCTGTAATTGAATGATTTCTAAAAAAATTGGGCGAGGAAATGCCATAGTTACTATCGGGATGCTCTGTTCCAAACTGCAAAACCAACAATTCTTTGAGAGGGTGCTCATCTTCCCCGCACCTGAACACATACAAATAGAAAGTTAAATGACAGCTCAAACCGAAGTTAATAAGTGGAAGACAACATTGGTGACCCCGGGCTCGTGCGAGAAGTTAAATGACGAAGTAAAAAGTTACCCTCCATAGATGATTATGTCTGATTCTGTAACAACAGCAGTGTGAGAAAACCGCCCTTGAGGTTGCTGACCACATATATCAAGCTGAGTCCATGAACAACTATCTGGGTCAAGAGTCCAAATGTCGTTGTAGTAATGCCTGTCTCCAACCCCTCCAATAAGATGAACCTACATTCCATGAACATTAACTTATTCTTTCCATATCGCAAATAGAAACAAGTTCGACAATCCACTATTACTTGCCTTTGTCCCAATGTTGACAGCAGCATGACCTGCTCTAACACCTGGAGAAGTTCCTTGAATACAAAGCTATGGTAAAATATAGAACAGCCATGAGACTACATCCGACTAGAAAATTTGCATGCATCATTACATTGTGAATCAAAATTGCAATACAGCGGCAAAGTGAACTTGATACCTTTGACCAAGTGAGTGTAATTATATCAAGCACATCAACATCGCCATAATACCTATGGCCGCGATCACCACCGTACACAAAAAGCTTGGTACCTATTGCAACAGCACTGTGACTATCTCTGGGAACAGGAATATCACCCTTCAACTCAGGAGAACTCCAATGCATGTTTTTAAGGTCTAAAACATGTAGATCATTTAGATAATTGGCTTCTCCTTCTCCACTTCCTCCCAATATCACCATCTTATCATCACCAAATAGCGTGGCAGAGTGACTTTCACGAGGCAGAGGAGGAGTCCCTTTACATTCAGGACTTATCCACTCTTTGGTTCCTAGATCCAATATGTGAATGTCATTTACCTTCTTCGAGCCGTTCGTGCCCCCAAACACTATCATCTGGCGCCCAACCAGAACAGCACTTTGGCTGTCTCTTGGACCAGGTCCTTTACCCGTTGTTGCCAGAATGCACCAAGCCATTGTATCTAGATTTAGCGTAATAACATCACTGAAATGGAAACCCCCACAGCATCCCTATAACAAGTAAAATCCATTACAATATAGCAGAGGAATCATAACAAATTCACGATTATGCTTGTGGAAAAGATATCCCCAAGTCATTCTTTCTTGTAATTAGCCTCCCTTCAGTTAAAATCAGCATCAAATTGAATAAAAGAATTGCAGAAATTCAGGCCATTTATAAGGGTATGAAACACTTAGTTCTGAATTCTTCATATTTGTCAAGAAACCATTCAGCTTATTAACCTTAAGCTGTTGAATAAGGACAAGAAATAAAAAACACATTAAACTCTTAACAATACTATTGATGAAGTTGGTGGAATTGGACTAAAATCCTGACTACACTTCCATTCCCCCCACCCTTTTACTTTTTTTTTTTTGTGTGTCGGAGGGGGAGACTGTCAATTTTATGTTAGAAGGATCATAGCAATAGCTAAATAATATTAGAAGTACAAGAGGACAAAACTATGCCTGGAACACATATATGTAGTAACTAAATTTAAAAAACATTAGCCACCATAGAAACCATGTCTAACTTGAAAGAGACAGATCACAAGGGACAAAGAACAAGAAAGATGGCAGCAAGAAGGGAGGTGAGTAAGGGCACCATTTCTAAATCAACAAAACTGGACGTTCATGAATTGGAAAGAACTACTACTACTACTACTGTTCAAGGAGGTGAGGAAGCATACAACAGGATAAAACTATGTTTTCCTCATGGGAAAACAGCCGTCCCACTAGATGGAGAAACTACAACCAATACCAACCTCAGATAACATTCCAGCAGAGAAAATTGGAAAGAACTACTACTACTACTACTGTTCAAGGAAAAACATGTGTCCTTTGCCACATATTAATTTTTCTTTACAAAATAAAAATACCAAGGCAAATGCAATTTCTAATTAAATATCAAGAAAAAGCAATGTCGTGCTACAATCATGAATCAACAAGACAAATGCAAAAACAAGCATCAAAATTTTTTGTTAAAAAAAAAAGCACATCTCTGATTAACATATTTCATGGAATATTTACAGATGTGATCAGGTTTGAAATTGACAGTGCAGAGGAAAAGTATTCTGGCCTTTTTTTTTGTCTGTTTCAAAGAGAAAATTAGACGTACGTACCCCAAACACATAAAGAACACCATGAGAGTAGCAAGCTGAGTGCCCCCATCTCTCAGAAAGATTAAACCCCACAAGCTTAGCCTTAGGATAGAGCCACATTGCCTTCTCCTTTGGAGCCTCATTTTCCAGAGACCCCATTAATTGTCTCTTTTCTCTTCTCTCTATCTCTCCACACACACACACACACACTCTTTCTCTGAGCCGAAACTATAGCTCCACTTCAATGCAGTGCTTGACAATGATAAAGAAATGCAAGGGGGAGAAGTACTAGCCGGTCAAAAAAGGACATGAACAAGCCAAATGATATATCAACTATCAGTGTCTATGGACATGAAAAGATGGCCGCTTTCAAGTCCCAATCACTGTGGCAACCAACATCAACATCAACATCAGCTGGTGGTGAAAATAGCTTCCCCCCAAAAGAAAAACTCTCTCATTTTCTTTGGAAATGAAATATAAAAAATAAAAAATATCTCTATATGATTAAAATAATGAGTACATTGTATATATAAAATAAGTGAATAAAATAGTGAGCACATGAAATATAACCTGAAGGTCAATTTACAAGGCTAGATAGGCTTTGGGAATTACTTTCTAAGTGTTTTATCGACATGGAAACATGACCAGCTGGAGATAGAAATTTCATATTTGCTATATTAAAGTGTATAAGTCTATCCTATGTCTATTTGTTCCATCACTTTAACACTTACTGGTCTACCTGAAAATGATGGGAGTGTGGGGGCATTGGTTTGTGGGAAGTGATAGGAGAAGGTGATTGGATTTTTGGGGATTTTGACACCCTCCATGATGAGATCATGAGAGATCTTTTCTATTCTTCCCTTTTTCACTTAAACTACCAAGCATGCTTTTGTCTTCTTCTTCTTCTTCTTCTTTTTTCTTTTTTCTTTTTTTATTTTTGTTGGCATGATATTGGAGTTGATGGGGATGGAAGTTTTCTCAATTCCCCAATCCCCAAATCAAACCAATTTCTCTTTCTGTCTCCCCACTCCAAATTTCAAGGTGGTCATTGATGTGGATCTAGAAATGTCTCCCCTCAAGTTTCCTTAAGAGAGGTGTAGGGTTTCTTTTTTTTTTTCACAATAACAAGATTTTATTTATGACATTCAAATAAATGATAGATATCTAGGTAACTATGTAAGTACTCTATATAGATTACAGGTAAAAAAAATATTCATACAGCTGCTATAAACTTTAAAAAGAAGTAATCAACCATTATGTTGGTAGACCTATACCCTACGGGTGCGTTTGGTTCATAAAATAGGATAAGATAGGATATGCTAGTAGCTAATTATTTCACCTTAACTCATATTTGGTTAATTAATAAGATAGGTATAGGACATACTAGTATGAAATTACTATTTCATAAATTCATGAGATAGTACTATCTCTCTAACTCTTATGGGCTAGTCTATCATATATCATGGATTAATGTTGATAAATTATATATTTACTAAAATATCCTCTTAATTAAATTAAATTCTAAATATTTTTTAAAAAATTAACATAAAATTTAAAAAAATTATTTCTCTCTCATCTTCTCTCTCTTCCCTTCTCTCTCTCACTCCTCTTCTCTCTTTCCTTTCTCTCTCCTCCCTCTTTCCCTTCTCTCTCCTCCCTCCTCTCTCTCACTCCTCGTCCCTCTCTCTCTCTTTCCTTTTTTTTTCCTCCCTCTTTTCTCTCTCAATCCTTCTCTCTCTCTCTCTCTCCCCTTTCTCTCCGCTCCCTCTCTCTTCCTTCCTCCCTTCCTTTCTTTCTCCTCACTGTCTCTCTCTTGCTCATTATTTCTTTTTTTTATATAAATTTGAAAATTTACCTCTTAAAATTTATTTAATTTTTCCTCAAAAAATTTAAAAAAATATTAATTTTTTTGATATTTTAAAATTTATTTATATAAATAAAATTAATACTTAATTTTAAAAAATATTTTTTTATACAAAATTGAAAAATTATAAACAGTATAATGTATAATAACATGTAAAATAAATTACTTTCATTATTTAATTTTAATTATTTTTAATAAAAAGATTAAAATTAATAATAAATGTAAATCAATTATTTCTAAAGGTAAAAAGGTAATTTTGATATACTATATTATTTTATCTCATATCATCCAAACATTAAATAGGATAATCATTCTATATTATTTGATGACATTTAAATATAATATAGGTTAGTAATCTAATTTATCTTTTATTATATCAGTTTATACTATTCTATACCGTACTGTCTAATCTGTGTACCAAACGCACTCTACGTCTTTTCAGTATAAGGCTTCTTTGTGTTAAGAGGATTTTTTTTTTTTTTTTTCTAAGTTTTGGGAGATGGAACGTGTTGTTTCCCTCAATCAAGAGGTTGGAAGTTTTTTATTTTTGGTCGAAAGAGGTTGGAAGTTTTCAAAAGGCGATGGAACATAAAATCATTCAAGCCATTGAAAATGAAATTTCCATATTTTAGTACATGAAATTGAACAGATTTTATTTTTTGGGTACCATCGGCGACTATTACCCAAAATTTTTAATCATTGAAACAGTTTTAAAATAAGGTACATCGGTAGGTTAATTCCATTCAACTTATTGCTCTTTAAAATGACTTAACAAGACCACCGTTTGGGAGTTTCAGTAACAAAAGGCTTGAATTTGTGACGAGATCGCGAGTTCATATCTTAATCATATTAATGATGAGATTAAACATACATAGATTTTTTGTAATCTTGAATAATATTATTGTCGTTTATTGAGTTAGTGGGACTTGCATCATTGCATGTTTAGTGTAAATAGTCTAATTTACTTCGGTAAGGTAACCCTGCAATCATGTCTGTAGGGCCTAAGCAGGGAAATATTTGCTTACCTATTTTCCTCTTCATTTGATAGACAAAAAACCATGACAGGACAAGTCAGTTAGGTTACGCACATGGCGGTCATTCACTTTCCTTGTTTTGGTACATGGGCCATTCACCGAGACTCAATTCACCTAGGTGACGACGGATTGTGATTTGTTTCTTCTGTTTCACCCATTTTTTTCTTTTTCTAAAAATGAATGTTTAAATGTTACAAAAACCTTAGGAATAAAAGGCCATTAAATGGCAAATTACATATTGATCTAATGCTAATTGCATGGTTGCTTATGAGGCTACATGTAACAAGGCACGCACCACCTGCATTGATTTTTCATGCAGTCTATATGCTGAAATGTGAAAAAGTCCAATATATTTGGCTACCCAATTTAGAAATGGTCCAATATTCTAACAACATTTCAATCTCCAAACCATCATTGTCACAAGCAAACAACATCTGGTGGAAAACAAGTTTAACGCAGTGACTCAATTGAGACAAGCCAGCTAGCTAAGATGACTCTCATCTAGAAGCAACGTAGCCCTCGGTTGATGAAACAAGGGCCAACATGACGACATGCTGATACTGAAACAAGTTAAGGCCTCTGGACACCAATAATTAAGGAAAAATTTGGGAGATGGGTGTGAGAAACGGGGAGGAGAGACCAGTGGATTCTATAGATTTTTTTTTTTGTTTTAAAAAATATATGTGCATACTATTAATAATTTAAAATAAAAATTATATATACAGTTAAGATAAAATATATATAAAATATTAAAAAAATACGTAAAACTCACAATTATCTCTCAACCTGTTTAAAATTTTTGTCCCTCAGCGACATTAATAGTGTGTTTGGATAGAGGAAAAAAGTGAGAGAAAGAAAAGAACAAGAAAGAAAATTTATAAAAAATAAGTTGTTCGGATATAAGAGAAAGTTGTAAGGAAGAAAATGATTAAAAAAAAAATTAATAATAATTTATAAAAAAATTGTGAAAAAAATAAGTTATTTAAATAAAAAAAATTATGAGAAAGAAAATATTAAAAAAATAATAAAATAATAATTATATTGTTTTTTTCCCTAAAAAAAGAAAATTCTCTAAACATTTCAAAAGAAAAGAAAATGAAATGGAGCGCACAAAGTACGGCAAAGGCTTAGAAAACGCGCGACATAACGTAACGCGAGTGAGTGAACATAAATAATTGAACCAGACAACATTTAGTTACACTTAAATTGTTGTAATAAATAAGATTAATATACAAATTTAGTATTAACTTTATTTTAAGTAATAAATTTAATATTAATTTTAAAAATTAACAAATCTAACATATAATAATTTTATATGAATAAAATCTGTCAGTTTTAATAACAAATTTATAAAAATATGTTTATTTTAATAATACAATAACTATATAAGTTAGTATCATATTATTGAAACAGATAAATTCCGTTCAAAAAATTTTACAATATGCTAGATTTATTATCATATGCAAAGTTAATATTATATTTATTACTTTTTAAAATTAGTGCTAAATTTATTACTTTAACTAAAATTAGTATTAAATTTGTATATTAACCCTACTAAATACTAATACAATTTTATGTTATATTTGACATTTTATTTAATTATTTTTTCATTGATTGAAGACCCATAAAACTTTTATTATTATTTTCAAGGTACTCTTATCCAGTCAAAAATAACTTTTTTCAAATATTATAAATAGAGTTTTATCATACCGATCAATTTAGGTGATAACAAAACTATTATACTATTTATTTAATTATATTTAATAATTTATTTATCTTTTTAATTTAATTATTTAATAATTTATATTATTTTATTATTATTTTATTATTACTTAAATATTATTACTTAATATTTATCTTATAAATAAAAGATGGCTGGCGGCAATTAAATCAATGTATCATGTATATGCATTTGCATATTGTATGTATGTGGTTAGTCTCTCTCCCTCAATTCTCCTCGTACTAATTTATGTTTGAGTCTTTATGTTATGTTTGTATTCTTCTTTGACATTAGATGTTGAGTGGCTGCATAATGACGTAATAAAAAAATGAGTGCGACGTTGAATTTCATATTCATTAATATCGTAATTAAATTTAGAAGAGACTCATTTTAAATTTAATAATATTTCAATAATAAATTCTCTTTTAAAGAATTGAATAAAAGTCGTAGAATAACAAAAGTCAGTTTCAAACTGCAAAGTAATTCTTTTAATAAAAAAAATTTTAATTTTTTTTTCCTGACTAAAAATAATAATAATAAAAAATTCAATTCCTCATCTTGCTTCCTTTCATATTTTTACTAGACTCTGCTGTCTTTCTTGAAAGACTCGCAGGTGAAAAGAATGGAAAAAGAAGAAGAGTGGAAAGACATCCGTCCATCGCGTCGACATTACTAAACAACTTTTGATGTCTTTCATTCTTATACGGTAATATATTATTATTAAGCCAATATAAAGGCAATCTTTCTTCACATTTTACAGGAAGACATGTTCCAGCCACTTCACCTTGACGTTACCGTGTGTTATAACAATAACAATGACACTACGAATATTTGTTTAATGTTACTATAATTATCTATAAAATTATTTTTATTATATAATTTACTGTCCTATAGATTTTTTAATAGATAAAAAAAATAATTACTTGTACCCCATTTCATATTCGATTTTACATATAGTACAAGATTATTTTTATGATAAATATTGTCATATTTTGGCTTGTTGTTCGTTGGAATACAAAACAAAGCTGCTCCCACCGTGACGGCTGCGTGCAGTTGACTGCTATGGGAACCGATACCCATTACTCAACGGCTCAACTTCGACCATCCTACTCTGTCGTCTGCATTATTATTATTATTATTATTATTATTATTATTATTGAAAATTCACACACGGGCGGCTCCATCTATAATAATGTTCCATCATCAAGCAAACAAGTCAATGCCCCAGTTAGTTTGTAACTGTAAGCCACCATCTTTAATCTTATTCTTATCCAACCCACCATTCTTCCCACTAGAAATTGGACATTATTAGTATAAATTGACCTACCAGAGATTCAGGCTGTCGCACAATGACACCATGACATTCAAGCCTACAATTTGTATATTTGCACGCTCAAGCATAACTAAAAACTTTTTATGTATCTCTCAGTCCTCCGATCCGTTTAAGTAAACAGTGTGCTGTCAAAGAGGAGGGCATATCAAGCAGACCTAATGAAAAGGGAGCAGAAGTTCATTGCCGTAGAACAAAGAATTGAATGAATTAATATTTTCTGGGGCCTTCATAACGAATGTGTACATGTGAAAAGCTGAATAAATTAATGCTTTAGGACCTTTGTTCTTCAAATGTACATTTTAAATGTGAAGTTCAGCATTTGCAAGAATCAGAGACTTTACGATAGAGGTGTACGATCATTTGATATCACGAGCAAAAGTTGACTTGAGATGATTCACTTCAGCCTTCCTTTAGCTGTAGCAAAGTGAGCAAACTGTACTTTGATTACATATCCTTGATCCTATATAAAGCCAAGGGGTATATTCATCGCGGGAATCCGAACCACAACTGTTCACAAAACAAAAATAAATAGATTACCAAGGATGATCATGCAAGCAAAATAAACTAATTACGAATCTTTCTATGTATTGGTTCAGTATGCTCAAATATGTTTGGTTACCTACCTACGGTAAGAACTAACAACGAGGCTCAGAATGAGAAGAGACTTCTTTGCTCGTCTGTTGGATTCAGTAGCCATCGGCAGAACATCCATGCCGCCCCAACCACCGATAAAAGTGATAGCATGGCCAAAACCCCAAAATGTGAAACGTCATTGGCAATTATTGCAACTCCTAGCATTAACGACTCTGCCAAACTTGCAACAGAAATCTCTGTTATCCCTATAAGGTTTGCTTTAGATGATGGGATCCCAGTTTGAAGAATCTGTGCCCCAATGACATCGTAAAACATGTGACCTAGCCTTGATAATACCTGCGTAGAAAGAATACCCAAATTTTTACAATGTATGGATGGAGAAACAATTGTTGAGACCATCTGATATGGAAATTCTCAACAATTTATATACATGCAATTGTATGACGCCTCTAATAACAGGTTTAGTAAATTACCAGAAAAGTTATAGTGGAAATATTCTATGTATCAGGATTATAGCATGCATAGAAATCAAGACGGCCAAAGTGATTCTTACAATCAATCCCAAGAAAAAAAGAACCGGACTCTGTTGTGAAAGAGATCCGCTCAAATATACTGCAAAGGCTACCGCAAGGAGTGACGCCTGGAATATCAGTCCAGCTGCTCCAGCCTGCTCAAAGATAGTAAATATAAGAATTTGACATTGAACAGAGACAGTTTGGTAGCAGTAGGCTAACATGTGAACAAAAACAAAAATTAACCTTCAAAATTCCTAATTGCTTGACCAATGTTGCGGAGAGGAATGTTGCTGCAACGCCCATGAAAGCACATAATCCACTAAAACCACCAATGATAGACGGATTCACCCCTGCTAAGCAATTCCATATGATTTCATGGAGTTAATTAATCAATTTAGACAAGCTTAACCAAGACATCCAGCACATGTTTGTGGAAAGTATCATTTATTTCTGATTGCAGAAAACAAATTCCACAGCAACTACTAGTTTCAAATTATATAGATGCAAAAACAAGAAAGACTTGTGGTATTTTCAAAAACTGTCTCTTAAGTAAAGCTACAAATGTTACCATTGAAAGTCCTAAAGCATGCCAAACAATATTCTTCTAAACATGCAACAAAAGCTACTTCTATGTAAATCCCTTAAACTTGACATCTAAAGCTTCATTCTGAATAGAAATAAATATATCCTATAATGATTTCAAAAAACATTGGCAAACGGTGATTTCAAGAAACATTGGAAAACAGTTTACCGCGCTGTGTTAAAAATGCTGTCATCAAACTGCCAGGAGCAAGAACAACATTAAAATAGAGTAACACGTAAGCAAGACTTGCAGGAAGAACTGGCTGCTGGATGTATTCCTTCCACCCAAGCTTGATAGTATCCACTGGTAATAAAGAAGATAGATTAACAAATACAGAAGGTCATTAAGTCATTTCAATGAAAGCAAACATACAGTAATTTTACCCATGGTGCAAGTGTCACCCACAGCTTCTTCAATGGACTCTTTGCAGCATCTTTGGGAAGATTTTGGGTGGTCAAGCACCCCAGGACAAATGTTGTTAGTTAACCATGTGAGACCAACCTGATAAACATTATTAAAGGATGCAAATGACAGCAGATATCATTAGTTGACAAAAAAAAATATAGCAGGAAGCTTACCATAACTGGTAATGACCATATCATTAAACCAGCAGCAAACTTCAAGCAGGTCACTGTGTCATACTTTGAGAGAAGAATGCCAAATGCTGATGCTCCAGCAATCTGTAATTAAATGTGAAATGTGTCTACCAGATGTCAGTTTCCAAAATGTCATAACACTTTAATCTGATTTTATTTTCTAACAGATCCGTATGCTATATATCATAACAATTAAGCTATAAGCACACTTGAGAAATTCCAGAAACTGAACACTTAACAAAAGAAAATTGATTGGGATTTTATTGAATACCTCGCAAACAAGATCAATCCGATTAAGAACAGCATTTGCTTGCGCAAGTGCAATTGGCCGGTTTATTCCTGCCAACTGTATATACGAGAAAAGTCAGAGTATGTGAAACTTTTTGGAAAAAGAAGACAATATTCATGGACAAGTAAAGCAACAAGAAGGGCATGGAAAAGACGCTACCAGCACAACCCAATCACGTTCTATAGCAACTCCCGTTGCTACTCCACATAGCCTCTCGATAGCCCCCGCAATCACAAGTACAACAAACCATGGTTGTAGAAGAAAGGCTGATGATGAAGCAGGGGAAATAGTATGGGCACGGATTATCATAGTTGCAGATAACAGTTGAGCAGCAGCCTGAAAGAAGCAGGATATTACAGAAGAAAAGTGGAAACAATAATATTTAGCTTGCATATACAGTGTTAAATTAGTTACCTGAACCACATTTAACGAAACATATGCAGGTAATCTGGGAGAATTATCCATAAGTTTGCCAACCAGAGGACCTCCAACAATTATTGTAAGCTGTTTAGCACAAAGCTTGTCAAAGACAGTGCTCCTAACTCTAACACATATGTGCTTGATGTTTTTATTTAACGTATTATTACCTTTGTGAAGAAGCCCATGACTGCAACTGGTAGAAGACTTGGATGAAGCAATGCAATAGCAGAAGGCCAAACAAAATTCCACAGCTGCTCCACTAAATTCCCAGCAAGGCAACTAGCATAAAGTGCTGCAATATATAAGCCCTTCATGTTAGATGATAAACTACGCCTATTCTGAAAACAAATAAAAAGGATGAAAGTCATTTGATCTCTAGGAAAGGGAAATAGTTATTGCAAGTATGTCACCAAACAAAAATAAAGTCTGGCTGAAAAAGAAAAAAATCTATCAGAACTAGACATTGGTCTAAAGTAACATGAACAAGCAACACTCCCTTGAGGATGAACAACACCAAAGAGCAGCCAGCATGCAAGAAATATTAAAAATATATTTACAATTACAAGGATTTGATGCTGCTGCCAAAGATTCATTATCAAAGGGACTGCTCAGTGCAAAGACATATTCCTAATGATACAGAGCAAAATGTTTAAAATTCATGACTACCAGAGACTCCTAACTGCTATTTTCTAATGAATTTAAAAAAAAAAAAAAAAGGAGTGGTAGTTGCTTCTTAGATATCTATTGTATTCTAAATGGTTTCATGTCCTTCAAGCTAAAACCCTGTTTTTGTCAAACTTTGGCGGAAAAAAGCTTACCATATAACCCAACAGGATGTGCTGGGGTTGCAGCCAGGGCATTTTGCTCCTCCTCCGACAAAACCTAAGAAGCAGCAAACAAGAGAGATGTGAGAAAAAAAGGTAAAACAACAAACAAACATATAAGAAAAGAACTAATGTCAACCGATCATACAGGTAAAGTTGTCAGAAGACTGTCAACATAAGTCGCTTCAGCAAGTAGACTTAGAGATTCAGCCTCAAGGATGCCAGATTTAAGATGAACAATTGAGGCTGAACACTCTGGCTCAAAAGCCGATAAATCATCTGGGACCTCTTCATCAGTGACAACATGACTGTTGTGCAAGTCGGCATTAGTGATTAAGCGCCGTGACTTGAAGTTGCTGAACCTACAAAATTTCCCATTCCCAAAAGGCACATACAAAACTTGAGTCCGACATTGAATTTCAAATGACCAGAATCCTTTGTCATTCTATCATCCTGCTTATAAAATGTCATTTGGATCCTAAAAGTATTAATTCATTTGCTCAGAAAACACATTTAATTGCAAAAATCAAATCTAAAGATTCAATCTTTTGACGTTTTCCATATTCAGGAGGCACCAATTCACCTCAATTAATCTCAATAGTAATTTAATGGGCAACAAGCCAACAACAGTATAAAAGGAAAAAAAAAAATCCAAAACATGGTTTTCCTGGTTGCATTTTATCTGCAAATAAACAGAACTAACCTCGTTATCTTTTCAATCCCAAGACCTATAGCGAACTAAGAGCTTAGTAACTAAAGGATACCCATTTCAGTACAATTCTCAAAAAGCCATAATCCATCCGCAAGTCAACAAATTCTTCTGTTTTTTCTCCCCTTTCTCAGCAAACAAACATGCCCATGAAAGGGGAAAAAGAAGAAGAAGAAGAAGGAAGTACATGGTAAAACAAAGTACCTGCAAGAGCCTGAAACAGAGCCTGAAACAGAGTGAAACTTCAACCGTCGGCAAGAAGAGAGGCGATGGCGAATTCGAGAGGCAGGCGGTGCAGACAGAGGCGCTTGCCGCGTCGACAAGAGATGGAAATTGAAAGAGAGAGACTGTGAAAGAGTGAGCATGACTTTTTTAACTTCAACAACTTCAAGTACCCGAACTTGAAGAAGGACCACAAGTTGTTATAGCCTTCCTCCTGCCAATTCATGCAGCCTCCTCCAAAGTTTCAGACTTTGAAATAAAGGTCCCTTCTTGCGCGCTACTCCAATTGGGCTAGATTTCATTCGAAGAATGCCTCTTAGAGATTGGATTTAGAAAATCAAATCGTTTCCTTTTACAGGGTTTTATGCGTGAGTGGGTGAATATGGTTTTGGAGAGGGTTATCTCAGCTCAACTCAAGACTGGTGGTGTTTGTGGCAATGGTTGGCTTCTGCGAGCCCGCCGCTGGGCGGACGTTACAAGTGGGAGTCGGCTATTGCATTGCCATGTCATATGTGTGGCTGTTGTTATGTTGGGTCATTGTTTCACACCAAAAGAATACGGATCATTTAGCATTCAACTTGTCTCTTATACTGTGTTTGTGAGAGGAGAAAGTGGAGCAAAGGAGAGGAAAGTGAGAGAATTAAAACAAATTGTTGTGTTTGAAAAATATTTGAAAAGTGGGGGAGATGAAAGTTTCTAATTCCTCTAATCCTCACTACCCCACCAAAACCAATCCTTCCAAAAATGAGAGGAAAGTTGTTAGTTCTCATATTAAATTTATTAAATGACTCAATTACCCTTATATAATTTAAAAATTACAATTTTACCTAAATAAAATATCTTAATAGAATTTATTATGAAGGATAAAATTGTTATTCAACATATTTTATATTCTTCTCTCCCATTTTCCACCATTTCCCAAACAAAAGAATTTATAATTTTCCTCCCTCCCATCACCTCTTTCTAAATACAAGAGAGGATAGAAAATATTCTCTTCCTCTAATGATTCTTTCCTCCACTTTCCTCTCCTTCACTTTCCTCTCCCTCAAGAATTTTATCCAAATACAGTGTTAATGTCCATAATCAAGCTGCACAGCTAATTCAAAACTCGTGGTAATTGGCTTGAGAGACTTGTTAGATTTCAAAGTTCTCGAATAAGAGTTCTTTCCTGTAAATTGAATTGAACGAGAGATTACTTTAATTTTGACTCAATAATTCGATGATTAATATATTCATAATAAATTTTTTTATCTTAACAAAAAAAAAGAATGTGGATCATTTGTTATTTTTATTCTTCGTTTTTTTGTTATTTTTGGAGGCTGCTTGCAAATTGAATTTCACACAAAAAAAAAAAATTTAAAAAAGAAAGAAAAGTGCAGGCCATTATTGGATAATTATAAAATCATATGTGAACAAATAATGGATGGATCTTAATGATTAAAATTAAAGTGAACGTACGTCAAAAAAAAAATTAAAGTGAACGTGTCACCATTTGTGTGGTTTAGTTGGATGGGGAGTTAAGTTTTTAATTTTGTGATCGAGGATCTGAATCTGATTAAGATTGAATTGTATTGTGTCTTTTTTAGATCTAGAATCATAATGCACTTTACAAATTTATTATTACAAAATATAAATTATTTTTCTCTTAAAACCGAATATAATCATGTTAATATGCGTCATTATTATGCGTTTATATGAAGTGTTTTATGTGTGTTAAGAATAAAGATTATTTTCTTATTAATCAGGTGATACATATTTTTGAATTTATTTTAATAATAATAATTGAAAATATTTTAACATTCTCACATTTAACCCAATTAGAATCATTATTTTAATCATTATACGTAAATGATGATAATAATTAATTTTTTACGATAATAACCATTTTTTTATGATTTCATTACACCACCATTCTTCCCTTTTTTTGAAAATAAAAATAATTAATTAATTAAAGTGAAAGCGGTTTCCTATTATTTTGTAGAGTAACAAGCCGGATCCCACGAGTGATTTTTTTTATTTATTAAGAGATTTATTAAAATATAAATTATATAATAATAGTAATTTTTTTTTATAAATCTTATTTATCTTTTTTTAAAAATTTAAAATTAAAATTTTTAAAATAAAATTTAAATTCTAACTACTAAAAAAAATTTTAAGTTATTCACTCAACTTCTCATCCATCATTTCGGGCTAACCCGGAGGAGTATTTGCATTTTCTTGCTAGAAAATTATGGCCCTGATAGCCCAACCAACATGGCCAGCCCATTCTTGAACAAGATCTATAATTTTTTATTAATTTGTTAGAATTAATGATTGAACTTTACACTCAAAATTTAGAATTCAAATTTACTGCATAAAAAGATGATTAAATCAACAGACACCCACATCTTCTTACCTATCCAAAGTTTTTTTTGCGTTGTTTATTGTTTTTTCGTTTTTGGGTGAAGTACACATCTAAAAGATGCTGGAGTGAATATCAAAGCAAAGAAACATGAACCCAACGCCACCACCAGCTACCTCAACCACCACCACGGCCATTAATCTACCTTTACCTTATCATCATCATCATCATCAGCTTGTGCCAGCAGAAGACCTAAGTACACCCACCACATCCATCACCAACAACAAAAGGCTTACCCAGAAATCAATACTGGACTTCCTCAACGCCAAATGCAACAATTCTCTGCATTCCATCAAACAAGTCCATGCTCTGGTTTTAAGGTCTGGCCTTTTTCACGACCATTATGTTTCTGGCACCTTGGTGAAATGTTATGCAAATCCTCAGCTTGGCAACTTCGACTTGGCTTTAAAGGTCTTTCATTGTGTTCCTAATCCTAATGTTTTTGTCTTTAATGTTATAATCAAAGGTTGCTTGGAAAACGGTGACCCCTTTAAGGCAATAGAATTGTACCGGGATATGGTGGCTGCCAATTCTAGGCCTAATAAGTTCACCTATCCTCCATTGTTCAGGGCTTGCAGCGATGCACAGGCAACCAAAGAGGGTTTGCAGGTGCACGCTCATGTGGTCAAACAAGGGTTTAGTGGAGATGGCCATATAAAAAGTTCTGGGATTCAAATGTATGCAAATTTTCGCCTTGTTATGGAGGCGCGGCGGATGCTGGAAGAGGTTGGAGGTTCGGACATTGTTTGCCATAATGCCATGATTGATGGGTATTTCAAGTGTGAAGATGCAGAAGCTGCTGGAGAATTGTTTGAAGGCATGAGGGATAAAAATGTTGGTTCTTGGAATGCAATGATAACTGGGTTGGCTAAGTGTGGTATGGTTAGTGAAGCGAGGGAATTGTTTAATGATATGCAAGTAAAAGATGAGATATCCTGGAGTGCTATGATTGATGGGTATGTTAAAGGGGGTTGTTATAAGGAGGCCTTGCAAGTTTTTTATGAGATGCAAAGAGAGGAAATTAGGCCAAGTAAATTTGTTTTGTCGAGTGTCCTAGCTGCGTGCGCTAACTTGGGGGCTCTTGATCAGGGACGATGGGTTCATGCTTATCTGAAGAAGAATTCTATCAAATTGGATTCTATATTGGGCACTGCTTTGGTGGATATGTATGCAAAGTGTGGGCGGCTTGACATGGCATGGGATGTTTTTGAGAAGATGAGAAAGAAAGAAGTCTTCACTTGGAATGCTATGATTTCTGGGCTAGCTTTGAATGGTAGAGCAGAGGAGGCTATTGAGTTTTTCTTCCAGATGCTAAGAGGAAACTTCAGGCCAAATGGGATCACCTTTGTTGGTGTCTTAAATGCTTGCGCTCATGCTGGAATGGTCAGTAGGGGACTAGAGATTTTCCATTCTATGAAGAAAGTGTTTGATGTTGAGCCTGAAATGGAGCATTATGGGTGCCTAGTTGATCTTCTTGGGCGAGCAGGGCGCTTGGCAGAGGCAGAGGAGCTTATACTTTCAATGCCAATGGAACCAAGTGCTGCTGTTTGGGGAGCACTTTTAGGTGCTTGTAGGAAACACGGTGATGTGGAATTGGGTGAAAGAGTTGGGAAAATTTTACTTGAATTAGAGCCACTGAATAGTGGTCGATATGCATTGTTGTCAAACATCTATGCCAAGGCTGGGAGATGGGATGACGTTGCAGAAGTGAGGAAACTAATGAAGGAAAGAGGAGTCAAGACAACTCCTGGAAATAGCGTGATTGAGCTTGATGGCATCGTTCATGAATTCAAAATGGGAGATGGATCGCACCCACAAATGAAGGAAATCTATTTGATGTTGAAAAATGTGATTGAGAGGCTAGAGATGGAAGGTTATTTTCCAAACACTTCTCAAGTTTTGTTTGATATTGACGAGGAAGAAAAGCAAACATCACTCAAATACCATAGTGAAAAGCTTGCAATAGCTTTTGGATTGATCAGCACAAAGCCGGGAACAACTATCCGTGTTGTTAAGAATTTAAGGGTGTGTGAAGACTGCCACTTTGCCACCAAACTTATCTCGCGAGTGTACAATCGAGAGATTATTGTAAGGGACCGTGTACGTTACCATCATTTTAGGAACGGAATGTGTTCTTGCAACGATTTTTGGTGAGTTATGGTGATGACAGAAGTGACCAAAGATCATCAGTGTGTAGAACCTTGATAGAAGGCAGAACTGGTGACATATATATATGGGAAAAGGTTTATGACTGATCCTATTGATCCCACTCATGGCCAGTTGTGATATTGGCGTGCCCAACAAACGCATAATTATGTGCTGATCTCCTCCTCTCTACCAAAAAAGGATGTTTTTCCTTTCTGGTTTAGCCAACGATACAACTTTGTCTGCTAAAGCAACTCAGTTCTTCAAACAAAATGACGCTTGAGAACAAACTAGACAAGAGGCCAATGCAGAGGTCTAGACGGTCTTATATCAATTACAAAGGGAAACCAATAGACTCTCAAATGCCTCTCTTTATCTCTTTCCCAATTTTTTCCGATATTTGGATCACTAATATTATATTCTTTCATTTCATTTGTCATTGTTGAAACCGGAAATTACCCATTTCAAGCTCAGTAGCCATCTTTCTCATTCGATATATGGTGTTTAGCAAAAATGCCATAGGTCTAAAGATCAAGCCATGCAACAATCGCATGCATGACATAACACTTCTAACCGAGACAGTCGTAGTTCAATACCATTTTTGTGCTTACAGTTGTGTGAATTCCGCTTATTACTTGCTACATGGCGCCCGCATATCAGTTGACATCTCTTTCACTGTCTCTCTTTTTTTTCTTCATATATTACATATATTTACATTGCAATCATCGATACATAATCAGCAAACTTTTTGCGGTGGGCAATCATTCGGAAAATAATGGTGAGTATCGGCTGATGATCCAGCAGGATTGCCATAGTTACCATAACTGTCATTCTTGTCATCATCACTTTTACTATTTTCACTAGTAGAAGTACTGGTGGTTTGTTTATCATTATTGGTATCGATTGCTGGCACCGATCCTGTCATCGAATTACCATTGATGCTTGATTTTCCATAGTGATCGTTTGGATTATTATCCTTTGCAGTGTTGCTGACAACATCCAATTTCCGGCCTTGCTGAGCATAAAACATAGTTTTTGTTTTCATTTCCTCCAAAAGAAGCCTTTGGGCATCAAGTTGGAAGCAAAATATTGCCAATCCAAGAAGAAAAGGCATTACATGAACTGTCTTCATCGTCAACCTGTGCTTTTCAATCAAATAACAAATGATGTAAAACATTTAGCAAGATTAAAAAGCGATCACTCCTTGTAATGGACTTCCAACTGAAATCAAATAACAAGGTTTAGTGAAGTACCTTTTCTTTTCTTCCTTCTTTAATGTGTGACCTTGTTCGATGAATATTCCTTCTAAGGAGGTAACTTTATAGGAGAACCATTTTTATTAATCATGATTAGTAGAAAGACGAGTTATTAACGTGAGCACTAAGGTTGTAAAGAGATGGTGGAGAGAGCACAGATGCATGGCCTAATTGGAAGGGCATTTACAGGCGTGCTCAAAAGTGGAAAGTGGCCTATGATATGGTGGCAGCAATTATGGATAAAAGAGAAAAAAAAAAAAAAAGAAAAAAAAAAGGAAAGTTAGTCTTTACTTGGTGTTTCCTTGTATCATTCTTTCACTTTGTTGTCATTATGGGGTTCAACGAGCAATTGGCAACCCTATTCCATGGCTGGTTCACTGGCTATTGTGGTAGCCGGCTAAATGGCAATAGCATGATTTGGCTGGGATGTCCCTTATGGGACACCATACCAGAAAAAATTTGAAACTTTCATCTTAGAGGTATTAAATTTTAATCTCAAGACTAAGGGTGTGGGTGTAAAGTTTATGAAAATTGAGAGAATTATTTTTATTATTTAAGTTATAACTCAACGAGTCTTCTAATAGATTAAAAAAAAAAAAGATTTTGGCTGGGAGAGAATGATAACAGCATTAATAATTCACTATCCTGGAAATAATCTGAATAGAAAAAACGGCATAATGGTGATGACTGGCACATGCCAAACAAGGTGAAGTGTACAGTAATGAGGCCATAATGGTGGCCTAATTGCTTATCTTTGTGCTATTTTAGTAAAATGGGTGAACAGTGGGCTAAGACTCGGCTTTTGCAAGGGCCAACCTCTTCTAATCTACATAGCAAAACCACACATATATTATCGTAATAAAGATCTTGTTCGTCTGTTCCTTAATACATGCAAGGCAGGCAGGCCACTTCTCCTTCTCCCCTCTAAGGCTGCAAAATCATTTTTTCTTTTTATTTTTTTATTTTTTCTCCCTCTCAAGAAACACCATGCAGAAGCGCAATATACAGGTGAACTAGCAGCCCAATTGGGAGAGCTTCTTTGTTTTTTTTTTGGGAAATATTAAGGGCCAAAGGACAAGACATGAAGGGGCAGGGGGCCCCTAGTTGTATGAGAAAAAAAGTTGGGGTCCCTCCAACAAGGGGTCTGGCCCTCTTACAACCACTGGACATGTGAGATTTGAGATAACATATTTGGGCTACCGAAGCCCATTGTTTTCTTTAGCCAACCGAGCCTATCCAAGACGGATATGTTTGGGGCTGTCCATGAATCAAGGCTATATCCCAAACCATATTTATTTAGAATCGGACCAATCCACATCATAGCCAAATTTACGAGTCGCAGGCGGCCACTCAGCCTCCTGTGGATAAAGAAAGCAGTAAAATTTGAATTTCCAATGCCTGAAGACGAGCAAGCCAATTTTGTGCCACAAAAACCACTCATTGGAGGCTCTTATTAAAGAAACTTGAAAGCTGAAGGATATTCTTTTTGGTTTTGTTTTGGATTTTGTTTTTGTTTTTTTTTTTAGTTTTTAATTTTTAACGCGCCATCCGTAACAGAATGAGTTTAACCTCCAAGAGCCATGCCATGGCCATGAAATTGTTGTCACCACGTTCCTCTCTGCCCCACGCCAATTCTCTGTTCACCTTCACTCCCAGGCCAAAAGGGCCAAAACCCATCTCCGGAAAGGTCCACCAGTTCGAATGGAGATCCAAAGACGTGTCCTTTACGAGAAGAACGGTGGTGGTGGTGAAGGCATGTGTGAAGGTGGAGCAGAAGAATGCCTTAGAAGAAGAAGCGGCTGGAGGAGGAGGTGGTACTGAGTGGGGGAAGGTGTCCGCAGTGCTTTTTGACATGGATGGAGTTTTGTGCAACAGCGAAGAGCCTTCTAGAAGGGCGGCTGTTGATGTTTTCTCTGAGATGGGAGTTGAAGTTACGGTGGAGGACTTTGTGCCTTTCATGGGCACCGGTATTTCTTATTTAATAATGTTTCCCTTTGAGCTTTTTGTGGTTTGATTATTATTTATTAGGTAATCTTAGTTTAGTTAATAGTCCTTTCTTCTTTTCTTGTCTGTTATGCTCTTCTGCGATAGAGCATGTGCTATCATTTGCCAGAACTAAAGTCCTTATTCACTATATGATTGACTTAATATCTAATTTTGCTATTAGATATACATTAATGGTCCTGCTTATTTGAGGTGACTTCTGATATAAAGCCACCATCTTTACTCCCACTTTAAATAATGTACTAGGTGAAGCAAACTTTTTGGGAGGCGTGGCTAATGTTAAGGGAGTGAAGGGATTTGATCCTGAGGCAGCCAAAAAAAGGTTCTTTGAGATTTACTTAGAAAAGGTGAATCATCTGAAACTCTGTCCCAGTGTGTGCAGGAATGCAAATTTGTCACATGATGCTTATAATTTCAATTGCTGCAGTATGCAAAACCGAATTCTGGAATTGGATTCCCAGGTGCCCTTGAACTCATTACTCAGGTAGCTATCTAAGAACTCGAAATTCACATTATTCAATGTATTTAGGCTGCATTAGTGCATCTAAATTATGTAATGATGTTTCTGTGCAACAGTGTAAAAGCAAAGGCCTCAAAGTTGCCGTCGCATCAAGTGCTGATCGCATCAAAGTTGATGCAAATTTAGCAGCTGCTGGTTTGCCATTGTCGATGTAAGTTAAACGGTGATTTTTCAATGTAATTTAGAAATTAGAATGTCGAGTGAATGCGTGATGCATGTAGTTAAGCATCTTCTATGCATGTAAACTGGAAAATATAGATATTGTACCAATTTCATGGGTAATCATTAGCTTATAGACCACGGTACAACCGAATCAAAATGACATCCAAGTGTTGAAGTTGTTGATGTAAGGTGCTCTTGAGTTTATTCCAGACCCCAGGTATTGAGAAACCTGTTTGTCATTTTCAAGTAGAGAGTTGGACTGTCAGAGGGATTCTGTACTTACTACTTTGTTAACCTCTTATTGTCAGGTTCGATGCTATTGTATCAGCTGATGCTTTTGAGAATTTAAAGCCAGCACCTGACATTTTCTTGGCTGCATCAAAGATCTTGGAAGTGCCCCCTAATGAGGTATTCAACCCATACAACTTTGTTTTCTCAGACAAAAATAAGAATACATCACACCGCCTCAATCTAAATAGAAAGTTGTTTTCATTTGGTAAGCTTCACAATTTTAATCAAATTTAATATTTTTCACTAGTGTATTGTTATCGAGGATGCACTGGCTGGAGTGCAAGCTGCAAAAGCTGCAAATATGAGGTGAACATGCTAATACAATTGTCTAATTGTTGTGCTTAGAATATACATTCTCATCTCTCTTGCACAAACAGTAGATGCAAGAATGCCTTACAGAATCTGGGATAAGTTTCTTTTCTCTTATACCAATTTCCTGTATTTCTATATGGGTATCTCTTTTTGTTCAATCAATTGCTTCTTACTTCTCTTGATCCAATTGCATACCTAAATCATAACCTTTCTGTGCATCTTGCAGATGTATAGCTGTGACAACTACATTATCGGAAGATACTCTGAAGAATGCTGGTCCATCTCTTATCAGAAAAGAGATAGGTGGTGTTTTACTAGAAGATATTCTCAGTGGTGGATCCGGTGGCTATAGTATGTCGTCCTGAAGATATTCTAAAAATATCAATTTGTATCAATAATTTTTGAGTGATGAAGCTTTTGTCTTTCAAGAGAGAACCTTTTTTTTTTTTTTTTTGTAACAGACATTCTTTATATTGGAAAATTATCCTCAAAATTAAAGCATTCTTTCTTTCTTCTGCTCAACAATGGCTAATATTTTTGTTGTTATCCAAGCAGTTTCTGTCCTGGTTTTTTTATTAAAGACTAGTTGTAAGCTGGCACTATAAGGTCTGATAAAGTATACCCTTGCAGATGAGAAAATGCAGGGACCTCATGTTGTGCTGAATTCTGCGCAGAATTCAATGGCAATGCTCAAAGAAAGAACAGATAATGGGCCAATCATTAATAAATTTGACAATGTTCTCTCCATTGGAGGGTAAGATCAGCACCATTTTTTCCAAGTTATAATTGACATATGTTGATTAATCATTTTTTCCCTTTCCTTGCGTCTACAGTTCATTATAAGTTTATTCCTCTTAATGAAATGTGAGAAGATGCAGTCAATGACCATTGTAATGCAGAAACAAATTCTTAAGATGAAAAGTCTAGCTTGAGATTGCAGAAATAATTGGTGGACAGGTTTCAGGGTTCTCGGCGCAATATATTGAGATTTGGAAGTTTGGGGATTGCTCTTACTTGTCTTTTCTTCACTGCCACAAACTGGAAGGTTAAGTAACCCAACTTTTTATATCATGGCATTGGACAACAATTTGAGTTACCAGGAATATGTGGACTGAGTTTTAGGGTATTTTGACAACAATGGGACATCCATCATTTCTGTCTAAGTGTGTGCATCTGTCCCTTATCAGGCAATGCAGTATGCATCCCCTAAAGCTATATGGAATCTGCTGTTTGGAGCTAATGGACCAACTTTTGATCAGAATGCAGGTAAAAGTACACCATACGCAATATAGCAATACCTGGTAACAATATTCCCTGTGTCTGTTCCTTCCTATTTTTATCCTTTGCATTTCAATCTTCTTGCCATGAGTCATGAGATGTTGTTTCCTAAAGGCTACAGTGACTATGATGCTATTTGCATTGAGTTATGACAAAGGTTAAGGTGGAAACCTAACCCATTGCCATTCAATGGCTACAGGCAAGTCATCTAGAGTACAACAGTTTGTCAAGTACATAACTGATCTGGACACAAGGTAAGAAAGAATCCATCCTCTTGGCATTTCTTGATAAAAATTGCTATGATATAAAAATATGGCTAAACTTGTTTTGGTGTCTTACCATGGTTGTCTCTATCTGCAAGTGTGGCCTTTTAAGATGTTCCAGATATTTTTACTTTCTTTTTGTCAGTGGAACTGCTACCATCGTGCCAGAGTTTCCACCTAAACTTGATTGGCTGAATACAGCTCCACTTCAGTTCCAAAGGGTATTTTTCATTTAACTCTAATTTCTATACTAAACATGCCAGGCATTACAAACTTATTGTCAGATAATGTGCTGCTTGTGGACTTTGCATTCAATAGGAAGCATATGATACAGCTTGAGTTACAAACTCTATCAATCTCCTTGCGCAGGATCTGAAAGGAAAAGTGGTTCTGCTTGATTTTTGGACATATTGCTGCATAAATTGCATGCATGTGTTGCCAGACCTAGAGTTTCTGGAGAAAAAGTATAAAGATATGCCGGTAAAATGCTCTTATATAAAAAGATCATTATATCATACTAATCTAGTATTCTCTTTTTACTGTTTTTTACTCGTACCTCCACCTGTTAGGATTTATTGTATGCTCTCATTTCTGCACAGTTTACTGTTGTGGGGGTGCATTCAGCAAAGTTTGACAATGAGAAAGATTTAGAAGCCATCCGCAGTGCTGTCTTACGCTATAATATTCTTCACCCAGTAAGTCAAATTCTGCAGTATGACTCCTATCTATCTGCTTACATCATATTTCATGCCCTCAGTTGCATTATTGCTAGTTTGTTTTGCCCAAAATCACACTCAGGAAAGACGGCATAATTGTAATGTTTTATGGCATTTCATCATAATCAATGGCAGGATACTTTTTGCATTTTAGTTTATCTTGACCAAACTTCTACCAGTATAGGTTGTCAATGATGGGGATATGTATATGTGGCGTGAGCTCGGCATCAATTCCTGGCCTACTTTTGCCCTTATTGGACCTGATGGCAAGCTTCTTGCACAAATTTCAGGAGAAGGCCACCGAAAGGTACCCATGAACACATTTACTCGTGATCTGAATATCTGACATATGCCAGTAAGGGAAGAATTTTTTTTGTATAAATGTAGCATTACAGTGAAATTGGAGTTATGGATCCATTGAATTGAACGAGGCCATTGAAGAAATATAGAACATGTTTTATTGATTCTAGATGATATCATGAAGAATGTCTGGGGTATTGTCATAAACATCAGTTATGTTGTGCTACTTTATCTCCAGTGACAGATAAGCAGAACTGTCATTTTTCTTTTTTGTGGTATATTATAGGACCTTGATGATTTGGTAGAGGCAGCTCTTCTATATTACGGAGGAAAGAAGGTCCTGGATGGCACACCGATCCCTCTGAAATTGGAAAAAGATAATGATCCTCGCCTATTTACCTCTCCATTAAAGTTTCCTGGAAAGCTGGCAATTGATGTGCTTAACAACCGGCTGTTCATTTCTGATAGTAATCACAACCGCATAGTAGGTTCCCCATCTCTTTCTCGGTCACTCATATGAGCACACATATTTGACTGCACTCACTTGCATGCATGTCTTCACAGACAAACAGCAACACTATTCAGGTTTCCTTAACTTCCCAAATATAGGTGGTCACTGATCTAGATGGAAACTTTGTTGTCCAAATTGGGAGCAGTGGAGAAGAAGGTTTACGAGACGGTGCCTTTGACGATGCCACCTTTAATCGCCCTCAGGTCTGGATTATTACTTTACTCTGTCTCTCCATATATATGTTATAGTTAATGTGTTGTCGTGAACTACTTCCTGATTTCATCAATTTCACCTCATACATGATTGCACAAGGTTTGTAATCTCATGCTGTAACATTGTGATTGTTTGCTATTCCAGGGTCTGGCTTATAATGCCAAGAAGAATATCCTCTATGTTGCAGACACTGAAAACCATGCATTGAGGTACTTTCAACTTGCAGAACCTTTTTGGAATCTGTTCCAAGCTCAGCTGGCTCTTTTTTTTCCCCTGTTCCATCAGCTGGCTCTGTTTGAATTGTTAAACAGATATTTAATCTCATTCTGTCAGTTTTGCCGTCACTCCACAAGATATAAATGTTAGACTATAGGCATCATCCTTGTTATAAATTTGTCTGTAATTGTTTGTTGATATCATTGTAGGGAGATTGATTTTGTTAATGAGGTGGTGAGAACCCTTGCTGGGAATGGTACCAAAGGTTCTGATTATGCAGGAGGAAAAAAAGGCACCAACCAGGTATCGCTGAGAAAAAACAATGCTCTTTAACCAGGAATCAGTAATGTTCAACTACAGACTTTTTTAGACTCTGTGTTACTGCATAACTAAAGTGGAGACATTAGCACTAACACTACACTGATTTTACAAACTTGTTTATTAGCCTCGTTCTTTAACATTTGGATCTACATTTGATTCTCTTTCAGCTTCTCAACTCCCCATGGGATGTATGCTATGAGCCAGTCCATGAGAAAGTTTATGTTGCAATGGCTGGACAACATCAGATATGGGAGCACAATACACTAGATGGAGTTACGAGAGCCTTCAGTGGTGATGGTTATGAAAGAAACTTGAATGGATCAAGGTATCACACATAATTTATTTAGTTAGTCATTCAAATTCCGCATCCTCTATCATTGCTCAGTATGTAAGCTACTGCTAGAGCTTATCATTTTTTAGCACTAGATCTGTCTTTTCTTGGTTTGAGTTCCTATTTTCTTGAGAGCTGTTATTGTATGATGCTGCCAGAATTTTGAAATTGATTTCTTTTTTCCATTAATGAAATAGCTCTACAAACACATCATTTGCACAGCCTTCTGGAATCTCTTTATCTCCAGGTAACATTTGATAAATACGTGATATATTTTATAAGCTATTATGTTATACATGTGAATATTCAAGCTTTATGGCGAGAGCTTTATTTTAATGATTGTCAGCAGACATGAAGGAGCTTTATGTTGCTGACAGTGAAAGCAGTTCAATTAGAGCACTTGACCTAAAAACAGGAGGATCAAGGTTGATTGCTGGTGGTGATCCAATTTTACCCAACAACTTATTTAAGGTGAATTGGTTTCAATTTAAGGAACCAATTACAAAGCCATACCAACAGTTTTCAAGGTCTGCTGGATGGTAACATTTTATCTTTTATAACTGATAATATGCCAAACATGCCTATTTAATTGAATGTGCAGTTTGGAGATCATGACGGTGTAGGGTCTGAAGTACTTCTTCAACATCCACTTGGGGTGGTATGCACAAAGGATGGTCAAATATATATAGCAGATAGCTATAATCACAAGGTAGCAATTAAGGATAGCTTGAAATTTCTACTGTTGTGACATTGACATTATGTGTGCACATAGCAATAGTTTTACAGATGCATCTAATTAGATTTGGAATATATTACTCATGAATTTAATCATTGGTCTATTAAAAATTGTTCCCCTTATCAATTTTCAGATAAAAAAGCTAGATCCAGCTACTAAAAGAGTTACTAGCATAGCAGGAACAGGAAAAGCTGGTTTCAAAGATGGAACAGCTCTAGCTGCTCAGGTTAGAAAAAATCTCGCTGATTTTCTTTAGCTTGTACTGTCACAAAGCAGTGGTCATGTTCACCAGATGCTGAATTGCCTTTTAGCAGCGTAACTTGATATATTATATTGTCTGTAACATGAATATGTGTGCATCCAACTGGAACTTTAAGAACATGCATGTGGAATGCACTAACACGCATCCAATTGGAGGTTTCTGTCTGTGTTATTGGATTTCTGTGGTATACTGAAGTATATAGAGTTATAAGCAACTGACGTATTATAAAATTTGCTATAATCAAATCGGCTGAGCTGTGTATTTGGAAAGAAAGCGGACATGGCTTATGATGCATCTTCTTTGTCGGTTTACAAGTATTTTAGCATCAAACACTTTCATCCCATTCATTTCATTCCAATGATGTAACAAAGACCTACCTATGTCGTCTTTAAATAGCTAAAAGTTGTAGAATCTCATCCCACAGATTATTTCTGTTTTAACCCACTTACCTGTTTACCTTCAATGTCAATTTTAATTCATTTATTTATGTTCTGCAGCTCTCAGAGCCATCAGGAATCATTGAGGCTCAAAATGGTAACTGTCTTTGCTGCAAGAGCTATGTATTTTTTTTGGGTACATGCAAGAGCTACATTTTTTTGGAACTGTGTTACACATGATATCTAATTAGTATTTCTCTGCAAATGCGTGGATCTTCTATTTGTTCTCGGTCCATGTTTTCGCCTTTTTCCTGCTTAGTCAAGCAAAGGACTTGCCTTTTAGCCCACTATGCCAAATAAATTAGCCTACAGTTTCTTTTCTGATGCACAAGGATTAAATGGATCATATTGCTTCTTTCATGCTTCTTAGGCCCCTAGTTATGGAAATAATGAGTACATATTGAAGGATTTGCCTGGTTATTTGCAGGAAGGCTTATTATTGCCGATACCAACAACAACGTTATCAGGTGTCTAGATTTGAACAAGGAAGAGCCTGAACTTTTGACCTTGGAGCTAAAAGGACTTCAGCCTCCTGCACCAAAATCCAAATCTTTGAAACGTCTCAAGAGGCGATCATTGACTGACTCACAGATAGTTAAAGTTAATGGTGGTTCATCCAATCAGGGGAACCTGTTGCTCAGAATATCATTACCTGAAGGGTACCATTTCTCAAAGGTCAACTCAACATTATCCCATCGAACCTCTAGTAGGATTATCTTTTCTTAGTTTTTCCATTTTTGCTATATACTAAAATCTTCTTCCACGTACATTCACATGCAGGAAGCCCGCAGTAAATTTGTTGTTGAAATTGAGCCTGAAGACGCAGTGCTAATTGATCCCTCAGATGGATACCTGAGTCCAGAAGGAACAGCGGTGCTTCACTTTAGGAGATCTTCTGCTGTTGCTTCGACAGGGAGAATAAATTGCAAGGTATCCATTGTTTTACGAACTGTCCTTCAACCTGACCAAACAGAAGCTTTGAGCCTATTAATTTGGAGGATTTATCATTGTATAAAGAAAAGACCTCGTGGCAAGTTCACAACTTTTCAGTCATTTAGTGGTAAATAATCAAGCTTGACTTTGGTCCTCTGCAGGTTTACTATTGCAAGGAGGATGAAGTCTGTTTATATCAGCCACTTGTGTTTGAGGTACCCTTCCAAGAGGAAATTCCAAACTCCTCCTCATCAGAAATCTCACTTGCATATCTTGTGAAACCCAAAGCTTTAACAAGCAGCTTGGAGCTATCGGTCACCCGCTGACACCGACAACATGTAGATACACGTAGTCGACTCAAACCTGGCTGTTGTTCCGTGTAAGTTCATATTCAATAATTCATAATCCTTTTGCTCTGTTTTCTGGTAACACTTCAACCGTGCCTGCCAGGCACTGACTAAGTTTAAACCGACACAACCCGATTGGCACCTCTATTGGTCTTAATTGTCAATTATCATGCCATTTATTTTGTCAATTGTTGTGGTTAGTGCAAGACTTCTTCTTCCATTGCTGCATTTCAGGTTAGTCAATCTTGTCTCCATCATTAGTTTAAGCACCCCATCATCATGATTACCGTCGACATAAGCAAAGGATTGATTGCACATCAAGGCATCCACTCGTGAGCACTTGTTCTTAATTAGTTGGCTAAGCCATGACGTGGCAGCTAATTATATTTAAGCTTGTGTAATGTAGGTTTGTTGTTCCATTCGTTCACACAGAGGACAGCTTAGACCCCCACTTGCCTAGCAAACAACACTAATATTAGCGGCTACAAACATTGTTTGTCTAAGTCTCTAATCACATCATGTGATGTGTAGGTGTCTGTTTGTCTAGTTTGTGAGATAAACATGATACAATATTATAATGCAAGTAGACAGCGTAAAACGCGTTGGTTCCACCAAATCTCGTGCTTATCTTGACACAAAGATTCATTGAAATCCACTATCTGACTGGTTTTATGCACAAACTTGATTCTTGTTAATATCTGACTGGTTTTATGCACAAACTTGATTCTTGTTAATCTCATCTTCATCCATACGGCGGGGCCTGATTTTAGCCTTTAGTCACATGAACCCCATTTCTATGTGCAATCAATTCCGTTGCGTATTCTTTATCTTCATTAGTCTAAATTCGGTCATTTCTCACTTGCGCTAAGTTAATGAGATTCAAACTTTCTAAATTTACATATCACTTATGTGCACCAACCTTCTAATTACATGGTTGTAACATGTGATCATTTGATCAGGTAACTGGCTTGACTGTTTGTGCACGTGCATTTGCGCATCAAATCGATTCTCAAAAAGGAGTTAATCTCATTGTCTACTGTTTTGGCTCCAAAATAACTGTTTGCAACTGAGCAAGCGAGGGAATAAGCAATAAGAGATATTAAGAAGCATGCATGGCAGATCTTATTCTAATAAGTAGTTAAATTTAACAGTATAATAACCATCATTCTGCAAAGCAATGAACCAATAAACTAAAATTACAAGCTCTATTCATTAACCATCATTAGCACCAGACTTATGTGAAAATGGGTTTACTCAATGTTAATGGAATATTATCAAAGATTCAAACTACTTAAACTAGCTCAAGTCACTTGACCTGAACATAAGTCGACTCAAAATAATTCGAACTCCAAATAATCCGAATATAAGTTGATTTGAAATAATCTAAACTCAAAATAATTTGACTTAAAATAACTAAATCTTAATCTAATCCAACGATTTGTTTTAATATATTTATGTAAATGCTTACCAAATTTTTAGATTTGAAAAAAAAATTTCTCTCACATGGATTGAAGTGCAAAGTACCCTATATAACTTGAAAATATTCTTTCCCTACTAACATTTAATATGTAATACAATTTTCAAGTTCCAAAGAAAAAAAAAAAAAAGAAAAATCAAAGATTCTAATGGCAGGGCGGCCCAAGTTCGGCGCAAAACAAGTTGCCACGCCGCTACTACGTGTGACAAAGTCAACAGCCTAGATAACGAAGTGTCAATTATAGGAACCTCTGCCTAGGAAGAACCAAACAAGGAAATTGTTTGCTTGTCAAATTCATGTTCTAAATTAATTATTTTTATCGAATCAAGAACATCGTAATTAACTTTTAAGAAACTGACAAACATTGAAATTACTTTAATTGAAAATCCCATGTTAGGGAGCAAGGCCAAAAACTTGCTTGTCCTGGTTATGCAAATCATGGGTTTTATTAAACAAACCCATTTCTGTCCAGCTATTGATGCTTCAATTAGCAAAAGCACTTCATTAATTTAATAAGGCAGCAAAGGGAAACCCAATTGGCTGCTTCCACATGAAGTGGTTATGAGAAGGATAAGCGAGAATCTGACTGCAGAATCCAAATTGATCATCGCTTTACTATTCTAGTTAATTAGAGCAATTCTTGCCCCAAGGTGCGTTCTTGAAGTATATCCAATTTTTTAAATGAAACAATTTGAGTGCGTCCAAATGCGGCAGCCCCATTGTTTTTTTGTTCTATTTTCGAGGGACCAATATATTTAACAGAAAAAACGAAAGTCCTCCTGCTAAATGTAAGTGCTCATGATATATATGATCAGTTTACTGTTGTTATAATTTTCAGCTTACCTCCGTAGAATAACTACATAATTTTCCCTAACAAATCTGTAGAAAACAAGGCGGGTTTATTCATCTTGTCTAAAAAACAAGAAACCTACGCCCAAATTAATTTTCATTTCTTTCCTCAGTCTAAGGACTCTTGTGTATAACCACAATGGGTTCTAAACAAAGTGAACTTGGCAGAGCCGGAAAATTAGTAGGGTGGGATCAAATATACACTGATTTATTATTCTAAGTGATTGAGCACAACCTCTCAATCAAAGTGATCATTCACATTGAATTAATTTTTTAGATTGAAAAATATAGACTTCCACGTTCGTTCTGTCTTTAGGACATTAAAGTGTGTCTCGCTTAAGGAGGCAAGCTACTCTGTTATGTCATTGGTAAAGGGGCTCCAGACCTCTGATTCTTTTCGGAATTTTTATTTTTTTTTTCCTTTTGCTAACTTATAAAAATAAACAGGCCAACATATATATATATTTTTTACCGCTGCTCCACCATTGAAGTTGAACACATTGCCTCCCAAGGAATTTTTAGACCCAATATGTTGAGAGAAAAAGGGCGGCCGATGCCCACCGATTTCTTGATCAACATTCCGTTAATGGAAAAAGTTATAGAGATATATAATGGTAAGTACAAGCTGAAGTGTAGATATTTAGACATTTAAATTATAAAAAATATATTAAATTTAAAAAAATTAAATATATCATTAATTATATATCTTTTATATACAGTAAGTTGCGTAACTTTGTAACAATACTTTTTCTAATTTTAAGTCCCAGAAGAAACACTGGCATGCCGTGCATGACTGTTGACTTTAGGGTTCACTGCAGCGAAACAGAGAACAAGAATATACATTATTATTATTGTAACTGACGATAAGCTCTACAGAATGTATTAAAATCAAGAACCTTGAACTGATAGAGGCAATGTGGATCCAACCTGTCCACACCCCATAAAGTGGAGATGTACACAAGAAGCGTCCTTAAAAAAAATAGTAACAATACATATTTTAAATATTTTTAATTCGAATATTATTTAAGTTAAAATTATAATTGATATTTTTAAAATAAGACTGATAATTTTTTAAATATAAAAATAATAGTTATTTTAAAAATATTAATTTTTATTTTAAAAATATCAATTATAATTTTAATCGAAATATTATCTGAGAAAAAAATTCGCAGAACACTAATATTTTTTCTTAAGAAAAAAGGAAAAAAAAGCCAAAAATAAGGGTAAGGGCAGGACGATGGAACCTGCTATGAAAACAACCACATGAGCTTCCCTTTCTCCATCTTTTTCTATTTGTATGCATCACCCATTAATCATTGCTAAGAACAAAAACAAATCCCATTCTCTCCCCCCCCCCCCTCCCTCTTCCCCCCCAACCCAAAACCCCCCCAACAAGTGGAAGCCAACGCATTTTTGCTTTGTGAATTATGATCTAGTAGACCATTTCCACGCCATCATCGAAGGAAATGGCAAATAGATAGTCCAATAATTAACAACATGGAAGTAAATGTATGGTGTTATGTGCGTGATAGACTTGCCTTTCAGGTTCAATTTTGTACTGCGAGATGTCATGATCTCACGAATCTGAAATCTCCTATCACAATGTTTCCTCACTGACCTGAAAAACAACGATGTTTAACTAATGTTCTTGTTATGTTAGACAAGATAATTAAGGAGACAAATTCAGCCATAATAAGTTTTCACCATCATAACTGAGTTTATCTACCATCAATGTCTCGATCATTTCTCAGACTGATCAAATGGGTAACTATATATGTTGGCTAATTGGCTTCCTAAACTCGCACGTGGAACGTTCACACGTTCGTGTCGAATAGATGGTAGTTAAAGGAAATATTAAGAGCACCAAACGTTTACCCGTTATTATGTTACCTTAATTGGATTGCACTAGGATGAGGCTTATCCATTTTTTTTTTTTTCTTTTGGAACCTAATTATTCATGGATGGTATAGAACTGGTTTTAGCTTTGTCTGAGTTTGTAAGCAACTTGAGGTGATTGAAAGCACACGCGATGTTGTAGAAACACATGAATAATTAAAGCTTTCGGGATGTTTAATTAGGATGATGCCCAGGTGCCTTGAGATGTTGGTTACCTAGAGAAGCAAATATTTGAGAATTTTTTTTCTTTCATTTTCGTTTTCTTTAATGTTTCATCAAACAATGTTGGTCCAATTGGAAATAACTAAGGGGTAACAAATTATATATACTGGAGAGTTGCACGGGAAGTCATCTAATGCTCTAACAACATCTAATGCTCTGACAACCTAATCTAATCTAACTACTAATGAGTCAGTATTCGCGGACTAGACTATTAATTGGGTGAATGCCCTCATGCACGATGTAATCACTATCTTAGCCCACAAAGGGAGTCATCTTGGATGGGTGTAAATTATTATTATTATTATTTTTTTTATCAAAGGTGTAAATTAATTTTTGAGTATTAGCAATCGAAGAACTTCGATAATCCTCAAAAATAATCGCCATTACCATTTCTTTTGGGAGATCTTATTCAATGGCTTACGTCACATATTCAAAGACATCAAAATTAAATATTAGGAAGTTCTCAATCTAATATGTGTGTCTGAACTAACGCTTAACTGGATATTCTCAGAAGGGAAGAATTTATCAACTAACAAATAAATTTGAGGTTCAAGTAGCACAAAATGAGAAATTAGTGAATTGACTGCTAAAACAATCAATTCATTAGTATTATGTTGAAAAAGAGATTGGAATTCAATTCTCACCTTTCTTAATTTATCTCTTTTAATTGTAATATAAATTTTAACCCTCTTTAAAATCAAAAAAATCTCCACAACGATAAACAACAGCTTAATTGTTTTTACTTGTATAAAGAATTAACCGAATTCTAGTAGCAATAGCAATAAGGGTAATTGTAAAACAGTGATTTTGAATGATAGATGAAAGACGAGTGATAATGACAATTGATAAATGAATAAAAAAAAGTATGGAGATGAAGAGGGAGATGGCTAGGTGGGTCGGAGGGAGGCATTGGAAGATGTTGGGAGACTTAATAAATGTGACTAAGGAAAGGCCGCGTGGTTTGCCCTCAAAATCTCAATTGCTTTTTTAAAAGACTTCCCCCACTCCCTTCTCCCACCCACCCCCCCTCCCCCCCGCCCCAAAAAAACTCCCTCTCTCTCTCTCTCTCTCTCTCTCTCTCTCTCTCAAACACACAAGAAAGCAAATTAAAACTTCCCCTAGCCTCCTCCTCTTGCTTCTCCTCCTCCACCACCAGCAGCCACCGCAGGCAATTGGGTTGTAATAACAAAGAGAAGACAACTCAATTGGGCAAGTTTTTCTGCATTCCCCATCAAATCAAAAGGTATGCAATGCAATGCCTCTATTTGCCACTTCTTCTTAACATTCCAACTCTATGGCACCGTTCGACTACTCTTACAATAATATTAATCACCCATTCTTTGTTTCAGTCAGTGCTAATCACTTTTCTAGGTTTGCTTTCAACTTTGATAAAGTTCATAAATCCTGTCATTCATAAACATTGTTATTATTAATATTACTCTTTTTATTACAAAAGTCCATCTCTCATTAATCCCAAAATTAATTTAAGACTAATAATTTAATAACCCCAGTCCCTGACTCCCTAATGATGTGATGGTTTTGTTATTGGGTTCAGGCACAATACAACAAAGACAATGCCTTTGATTTCTGGCGTCGAATCAAGTTTTGACACGTTTGCAGACCAAGAAGAAGAAGCAGCATCGAATAGCAAGAAGCGAAGAAAACTCGCCTACCACGGGACACCAGAACATCGTCGTCGTCATAATTGCCAAAACGACGTCGGAACGACCCAAATTGGAACGTCGACGAAAACAGCGAGATGGAGAACCGACGCGGAGCAGCGGATCTATTCATCCAAGCTTCTCCATGCTCTCCGTCGATCTCGCCTCCCTGCCATATCCCCGGCGTTGAGGGGAAGAAAAGTCAGAGAAACCGCCGACCGAGTTTTGGCCGTGTCCGCCAAAGGAACCACCCGCTGGAGCCGCGCGATTCTCGCGGGCCGCCTCAGCTTGAGAGTTCGAAAGGTTAAGAGAGCCAGAGTCACCGCCGCCAGGGAGAGGCTGTCGAGGAGGAAGCAGGTGGCGAGGAGAGAGAAGGGCCAGCAGTCGCCGCCCCCGGCGGTGGAGAAGAGGAGGCGGCTCCTCGGTCGCCTGGTTCCCGGCTGCCGAAAGGCATCTCTGACGAATCTTCTCGAGGAAGCGAGTGACTACATAGCAGCTTTGGAGATGCAGGTCAAAGCCATGGCGGCACTCACGGAGATACTCGCAGCCGACGGCGGCACGGCGGTCAACCCAGCGGGTTGTTGAGTTAAAGCCCACATTGGCCGCTTTGTTGACGCCAGTCACGTGTTAATTATATTATCCTATTTTATTATATATATTTTTTGTATTATTCGTTTCTTTTTTAATTTTTAATTTTTTCATGTACTCAAATTGTATACATGGCCAGCCCCTTTCCTTCTTGCCCTTCCCTTTGATCTTCAGTCTTTCTTATTCCGTTTTCTTTTTTTCGCTTCTTGCTTCGTGGATATTGAATTACCGTTTTTCACTATTATACGGAATGAATGCCAAATAATTGTTTTTGATTACTATGAAACTGGAAAATCATACACTCCATAGGCTCGCAAAAATTAACAGGGAAATTACGATATTGGTTGATTTCAAGCTCAAATAAAGGCCGAAGGAATAGAAATACTCGCAAAATTTTGAAGCAAAATTCTTATCAACTGGATATGGTCCTCTTGACAATTGTGGACATTTTAGATTGGAAAGACTGGTGGCTAGATAATTTTAAAATAGTTGTAAAGTGATATAAATCGTTAAATTATTAAATTTAAAAAAAATTAAAAATATATAAGTTATATGAATGGTTGAATAATTGAGTTTAAAAAAAATAAAAAATAAATAATTATTATATACCGTTGGTAAAATCATGTAATTATCTTAAAACCATTCAAATAAAATCACCAAATACTACTCATCTTAGGCATACTTGCTCCAAACGGTGGAGGGAGAAGTTGATACGTATTTTTGAAAAAAGAAATTCTCTGACACATAACGAAGAATTTTTAGTAGTGATATATAATAGATATTAACGTCATGTTATATATTAGAAGAAGGTTGACAGCTAGAAGTAAATAGCCAAAAAAAAAAAAAAGTGTTTAGAATGAAAAAATTCATTAATTACGTATAATTATATTAGTTTTTTTATAATAAAAAAGTAATTATTTATCATATTATATTTTATCAATATAATTACACAAATATAATATTTATTATATTTTGAACACTTCTCTAACTATATGCCAGTTCCCTTAATATATAATTGTATTGATTCCTGGATTTATTATGCAATGATATTCAGCAATCAATTAATATTTTTAAATTAAAAAAACAAAACCAATGCAAACAAACAAAGAGAGATCCTTTATCAAAAAAAAAAAGAAAAAGAAAAAGAAAAAGGCAGATCCGGCAGGCCAGAATGATCGTGGAAAAAGGCCGAAAGAGTGGAATGGCCTTTTAGCGAGCAACAACAGCCTGACATCATGTGCCTGAAAGGCCCTACCTGGACTAAAGCCAAATATTTTCATTCAAGTGCACCGGCAGACCGGCCTCTCTCATCTCATACTTGTTGTACGTGTTGGATGTTCCATTTTTTTTTAGTTGATTTTAACTGAAATTCAAACTCGAAACTTGTAGTGTAATATAATGCAGAATACAGAATGCATGAGGCCCACTATTCCCACAAGTGGCTTTGCATTTGCATGTGATTAATTATTACGATGAATGTGAATGCAAAAGGCGTTCTCACATGCCGTTTTTGGGAGTGGGAAACATGTGTACTTTGGCATCTATTGTAATTCCACAATGTTCTCTTTTTTTTTTTTTTTAACTCCTAACAAGAAGCTGCCAACACAATCATGTCGCCAACGCAAACAGGTACTACCACCGCAAAGGCACATGCACATTTCATTGCATTTCTCTCAATTAATTTATAAGGAGCTGTCAAATTGTGCTGCTACGGGGGACATGTGAATATGCCAATTTGCCAAATCGGTCATACACGCTGGAGCCCATCTTCTTGTTGGGAACGCTGACGTCGTCTACACTGCTGCCGCCGTTATACTCTCCGATGTTGTCCTCATTGCCAGAGCCATTGTACCAGCCGTCGGCGCGACGGCCAGAGACCATCTTCTTGCAGCAGGATCTGGCGCTGTTGCCACAGAAGCCATCTTTCCCCGCGTTGTTGCTGTCTTCGTCATTGCCACCGCCATCTCCGCCGCTGGATCTGACCGAAAGAGCCTCTACTGGACTTTTTTAAATTGGTTGATTTGTGTTGGCTGTAGTTATTATTATGATTGTATTTTATTTGATGTAAAAATTGTTGTCCAGCGTACTCCGGTCCATTTCTATCAAAAGTCTGTTGAGCTGCGGCATGTATTACTATTAGTAATTTTTTCCGATTAGATTAGATCTAGGTAACTTATTATAATTAAATAAGTTTAATTTTAGTCCGGTTAGTATTTTCGAATAAGGATTTAGTTTCATCGACCTTCATACTCTATTTATTAAAAGTTAGTTTGATCATATGATATGTAAGCTATTTGTGCTGAATTTTTCTTGTACTCTATACAAATATTCTTATCGTTTTCGAGTTGATTTTATCTATAAATTTGTTAAGTATTAATGTAATGATTTTATTTTGATAAACAAAAAAAAAAAAAAACCCTAAAGAAGGGGTATTTTTGGAGCTAAATAAAATCGATCGTCTTGAAGTTGGCCATGGCCGATTTATGGACCACGTCATGTTGTTCCTCTTTTTTTTCTTTTTTTCTTTTTTTTTCTGTTTTGTAGGCCAGGGCGAAGGGGAAGCCTGCCTGCCTTGTCCAAACAAATCACATTTTGCTTCTGTGCTTTCACTGAATTGTGAATTCCTACAAATCTCACATGCATCCATGTGCCTTCATTTAATTTAGGATTCTTTCTACATCTTTTTTTTAAACCCCACTTTCCACTTTTTCTCGTGAATCAATTAACTTTTTTTCAACAAAAAAAAAAAAAAAAGGTAGGCAGAGGTCTCTTTTGAATAAATAGAAAAAGAAAAAAATCAAAAAGAGGGTGATTCATGAAACTTTGAATATTCGGCCCACTTGGGAGAGTAATAACATGGCTATCTATCTGTACATTATACATGTTCAATGGATTTTGAATGTAAAAAGGAGAGATATGAAAGAAAAGGTCTATTCAATGTAAGAGACATAGCAAGAAAACTCCCACCCAAATGTCCCTTTCAAGTTGAGCCTTGTAGTGTCCAAAACTTGTAAAGACAAGTAAGCAGAATTGATTCCTTTTTTTTAAAAAAAAAATTAAAGATTGATCTTCTCAAAAAAAAAAAAAAAAAAAACACAAAGAAGTTTGATTTAGTAAAGTAAATGGGACCATAGATTTCTTAACCTAATAATAAGTTGATATGTTCAGAGACATTAATTGCTGAAAAATCATCATGATTGCTATTTACATATTAACATGTTCGTGATTTACGCTGATCGCGATCCTGATCCTAGCGATCATTGTTGAAAAGTAATGAACTGCATGCGAGCACTGTTGGCACCGGCTCCTCCGGTCACTTGAATGAAGGGAAGAATTAATATTAATGGGCGTTGCAACAAAACCAAACAAAATAAAAAGGGGGGTGGGAAGCTTCACCAATTGCTCAATTGGCATCTTGACTACACTATCCCTTGCCTTCATCCACAATTTTTCCAAAATAACAAGAGACAATGTGACGTTGGCAAGACGAAGTATTAAATATTATAATGATATGTTGTGATTTTTTATATTTTAAAATTATCTTCTATTTTTCATATAATCAAATTTTTTCACAAATAATTATTTAATCATTTAGTCATTTGTCTCTTGTGTAATTGTCGAATAGATTTTTTATGATGTTTATTGTAGAAAAAATATTTTTTTGCATAATTATTGTAACCTAAAAATGTAAAGTCAATTTTATAAATAAATACATGTTTAAATATGCAATATAAATCTAAACTTTTTTTAATATTTATTGATAATAATTTATTTCGTTAAAAAATAAAATATTTTTTAAAAGACTGCATAAGAATAAAACATCCGTCCCTAGATGTTGGCTCCTTGCTTCAAAGCATACTGGTGGTTCATGTAAGGATAAGTGACACAACTCTCCCTCTCTCTCTCTCTCTCTCTCTCTCTCTCTCTATATATATATATATATATATATATGTATATATAGTTATTTATTTTTTAAATTAAACTCTAAACATACTTTGTATTTCTTTAATTTTTTTGATTAAAATAATTTAAAAAACTATTTTTTTATTCATTTAGTACCACTCTCAAGCCGAGGGATTGAGCCATTACTATTTATTTATTTATTTATTTATTTATTTTTGACGATCATGTGGTATATTGATCATAATGGAAAGATTTGGCATATAGATTGCCACGATGGCAGCGAAGTGATTTTGAGGTCCTTTTATCCCCCAGCAATATTCCCATTTCTTTATTTTCTATCAAGAATTTAACGACTGGATAATGAAAAATGCTAAAAAGGGTAATTTAGCTGCGAGACAATTCAAAGCATTATTAATCACTCGATTTGTTTGTTCGTTTTCTGAGCAATGAAGCATATAAACAAAATATAATATAAAGCCACGCTTGCGGGTTTCGAATATTGATTAGTGAAATTTGGATTGTTATACACATTTATCAAATAAAACCTCAAAAAACAGACCATTTTGTACAAATTATATGATGTAATTCAAAGGAAATTAAACAGGTAGTCATAAATAATTATTATACATTGTTATTTAAACAAATACATACATACATGAATTATATATAATATGGTTGTAGAAACTCAGGAAGGCGGTGAGTTGTAGGGAGAAAAGGGGGAGGAGAAGAAAACGACGAAACAAACGAATCACTTTTGAGTTGGCAAATTATAAAGGTCCAAAGGATGGGACCAACCGAAGAGAAGTGGGCACAGCACACACATGGAGTCATGGAGATGGAGGGAAATGGAAAGATGGCTTTAGTTAAGAAGGAAACATGACAAAATGTCAAACAGTTTTTGGCAGTTATGGCCACCTGGGCTGCCTTGGATGCTTTTTCTCTTTTATTTATTTATATTTATATTTATTTAATTAGTATAAAATAGAAGTTTAGATAGAGTTTCTCCTTAATTCATGCTGTCACGTGACAAGTTATGTGAATTCTTTTTTTAAATTTTTTATTGTTTTATGAATTTGCTTCATTTTCTACTATTTTCTCAATTCACTATTTCTAATAATTTTTGTATATTTAATCATTAAACAAAATTGTAACCTACAATTACTAATATTAATAGTGGTCAATGAGGCAAGAAATTAATGGTAGTTAATTGACAATTATGGGAGCATTAACATCAGTTTTTCTCCTTGCATACATGTATTAAAATTTAATATTAATAATAACCGAAATTGACATTAACTATTATAACTAGCAATTATGCGAGCATTAAAAAAAATCATAACCGACAATTTTTAATATTAATAATGGTCAATGAGGCAAGAAATTAATGACAATTAGTTGACACTTATGCGAGTATTAATGACATTTTTTTCTCCTTCCATACATGTATTAACATTTAATATTTATAATAACTGAAATTGACATTAACTATTAATAATAACCGAATTTGAAAACTTACCTGCTATATAAGTGAGTGGGATACTGTTTAGGCCTTACAGGATAAATTGAACTGAATAACAAAATTACACACAAGTTGTAATCTTCCACAATTTCAGGTAAAATTGCATGTGTAATTGTTTCCCATTTAAATTTTATATGTAATTATTTCACTGTTCATTTGAATTGTAACGATGAAAATAATTTATTTTTATCTATTTATTTCTTCCAAATGCAGACTATGGAATTCCAATTACTTACAAATCATCCAAAGTGTGTGGGAGTTTGGACATATTGTAACTTTACCTGGGGAGGAAAGGTTAGCGGCTTCTGTCTCAGAGCATAAGGATTGCCGAAAGTTGCGAAAATGACTTATGGATGTAGGGTTAAACCAATGAGACGCGAAAAATTAAAAATGGTGAGATGCAGTATTGTACATATTGGGATATTTTAAAAACATGATCACGTTATAAAACTTGAAACTTATTATTGTCTTCTTACAGTTTTTAGGAGGAATTAAGTGGTATGCAAGTGAAAATCTACTAAAATTAAAAATTATTATAATTATTTTTATTAGATTTGTTAAATAAAAAAATACTCGATGGTATGTTTTAACTAAATCAATAAAGTTATTTTTAAATGTATGTTCACACTCATTCGTATACGCATAACTTAGTGTATAGAGAAATTTCAGCGTATTTTTTACCACTCTATTTGAGGATAAAGACAAAATAAGAATTATAATTTTCTTGATTAAATTTCAATACATAAATTTCTTAATAAATTAAATAAAAAAAAATTTATAACCCGTGCGGAGCGCGGGAATATTCCTAGTATATATATATATATATATATATAGAGAGAGAGAGAGAGAGAGAGAGAGAGAGAGAGAACTGAAGTTTAGGATATCTATGTAAAACTTAGCTAACTCGTGGACTTCTGTTTTTCTTGGACGAATTATTGAGTGGTCTTATATTTAGGTTTGAGATGCATAGTAGTTGTGGGCTTCAATGGAATATTCTTGCCCAATTGGGCCATCCAATTAGTCTCTCCGCTTCCAAGCTATTGGATACTAATGAACACTCTATTATGGCCCATCATATTTTTGGACCGATGCAAAAATAATGGCTCTCTTAATAAACAATAAATTATCAGTATTAATTTAACGGGTGTTCTAATAAACTAAAAAAAATAAATAAATTTCTTCTCGTTATTTGATGTTGGAGTTTCTTATATATGTAGTTGACACGTAGATAATTTTATTGTGGTGTGTAAAAATGTCCTCACCTTGAAATACAAACATCCTTTTTATCCATAAACTTTCATTTAATTTATATATATAATGGCTCAAGGCTTGCCATTTTGCTGGACGACCAAGACTACAAATAATGCCTATTTTTCATGTTGAAAAGAGGGCCGTAGGCTAAACCCTTCCATTCCATAAAGTAAGAAGGAAAAAAAAGAGAGAGAAAGGAGGAAAGGCACAACTAACTAACGGCCCTTCCTGGGATGCTCGGTTCGTTTCTGTTTTTGAGATGTGAGTGAGAGGCATCCCTCGCCTGTAATCAGTTCCAACCTCTGCTTCTGAAAATGGAAAATATGTAACTATTAGTCTCTTCCGTTGTTTTGTGAAAGAATACATAAAAGTGCATTCATTGATGATCCGTTGAGAGATTGTTGCGCTTCACATTGTCTGTCCAATGGCGAAGAGGAGTAGAAGATGATGGGAACATAAAAATTGACGCTTTTTGGAGCCACTTTAATGAATAATGGTATACCATTTTCGCCTTTCATTAGTTATATGCATGCGTGCATTTCGAATGAATTGAATTGTATCAACATTCTTCAACTTTTATTGTCACCCATCATATATAAGAGACGGGGAAAAAAACAGAGATGGGGGTTTTCTGGATAGTCATATTCATTGATCAATTCATTGGTCCAAAGTGTTCGTTGATTTTCATGTTTTCAAAGGAGTTTTGCTTGTTGGCATTTTAGAGGGTATTATTATTAGGTTTTGGCAATAGAGGGAGAAGGTCATAGGTTAATTGGAGACCCTGGCAGGATATATAGAGGCTGAGGCTGACCAGGTATGTATGGATCGCGCTGCATTCAGGGAAAATAATAATAATAATAATAATAGTAGCGTAATAGATCTGGAAAGTGGAGGGCCGCCCTTAAATGAAGATGATAAAGCACCCGGTTCATGCGAAAAAAAGGCCAAGAAGCAGCTTGGTAGACTCAGAAGTGGATCGCTTGGGGTTAATGGTGCCAATAACAACCGTGATAAATTAAGCACAAGCAGGAATGGATTGAATGTTTTTGAGGATAATTTGGAGATATTAGTCGGGGAAGTAGGGAAAGAGAAGGCGAGTAGCAGCGTAGAGAACAACAACAATAATAATAATAATAAGGTGTTGAAGGAGAAAAGTAAAAAGTGGGGTGACTCCATTATGAAGCCTCCCAAACCGCCAAGGCCTCCCAGGGGTCCATCAATGGATGCGGCTGATATGAAATTGGTCAGAGAAATTTCTGAGCTTGCAAGGTGGAGGCATGTCAGGATGGAGAGAATAAAGGCATTGAAGAAAAAGAGAGCAGAAAAGGCATCATCTTCATCAACCAATGGCAGTATTTTTGCAATGATCATCACCGTTCTCTTCTTGTGCATAATAATCTTTCAGGGTAATTTTTTCTTTCATCTCTCGTCAAAGTTATTGTCCAAGGCTTTCCGATATTTGAAGCATTTTTCATCTTAATCTATAATTTGGTTCGTATTGTCAAGTATGGACAATCAGTTTGTGCACATTGTAAGGTTCATCGCATTGTAACAAAAAGTATGCCAGAAAGTTGTAGTTGTGATGCCAACATCAGGTCAATTTTGGTTGGCATATTTGTTAATCTTTTGTTGTTTGCTTATTTGCGAATTTTTAACCTTTAAATTAATTGTTAATGTCCAGGTATCTTGGGCTCTCGCGTATGACGATGCCTTTTTGGATATCTTTGTCTTCCATTTGTAAAATTGATTGGCTAGGAATTCTGTCTGTCATTTACTCCGTCAATGTGGAATGTAGATAACTCAAAAGTTGGAGCACCCCAGCAATCATATCTTGCTTTATTTTTTTGGTTTTGCGTCTCTTACATGATGGCTATATGGTTATTGTCAATTTTATCTATTAGCATGTAATAGAACATCAACATTGTTTGGTGAAACTCAATTTGCGGGGGTGATAACATTTACTTTCACTTTGGCATTCTGTATTTGATTGCACCTTATAGCATAGTAAACTGGTAGTAGGTTATCTCCAGCTCAGGAACGAGAGTTGCTTTGTAAGATGGGCACCGCATAGATGTGTTTCTTGTTTGTCTGGATAAAAACTTTGAGCTTTTGTCAGGAATAATAGTTGTTCCGAATTTCGTGCTCTCTTGAAGGATCCGAAAAGCGACGTAACAATGCTCTCCCGTTTCTCTATCGGTTTGAGTGATTACTTCATCGCAAATAAAAGTGTCAGTTTTGGTATTATCCGAATATCTGTATCTGGGTGGGATTGGGATAATTCAATTGAATTGCTTCAGCCTTCAGCTAGCTCTCTCTCTGGCTCCAGCTTATCATGCATTTGCTTCCATTTTTCACAACATCCCCAGCCACACTGCTTCCTTGATTGTTTATGTACCCTTTCTTGGTGTCTTATTATTCTTCAATTTTTTGTGAGTCGCTAAAACAGTTGGAATCTGAGATACCTAAAATCGTTGATAGTTACTATCCGACTCAAACACATCGCCAAAACAAAACATGTCGGATGCAAGACAAACGACTTGTTATAAATGATTATCTACTAAAAGCTTGAACCTAATGGATGCTGAATTTTCCAAGGCAGATTAGGACATCTGACTCCATCCATCCCCCAATGCCAACCCCAAAATCCGTATATTCACCGTAAAAGATTCCAGTCTGTCTGCTTCAAACTGACCTCCCAATTCCCAAATGACTTAGGCCAGACAACAGCCACAGGCCAGAGGCCACCATATGCGAGATGATGATGATGATGATGCTGCGTTTGACAATCCACTGGACATTTTGGGACACAAATTTGAGTGCAAGTGACATGGGAAATTTCCAGTCCACAACCCTCAATCTCGAGGTCCCTCTCGCACTCAATCTGAGTCTCGCGGTCTATTATCCACGTCCTCTTCTTCTCCTAAAAACCACCAGATGCCCCCCACCCGTTAACTCCAAACCAAAAACAAACAAACAAAAAAAATAAAACCATCGCGAGTGAGGTGCAGCTGAAAAAGATTATCAGAAACAGAAACCCCAAACATTTTATCGGCTACGGCTGCAGACAGCAAATAATAGAATATGCTTCGCTTACATTTTTTTTCTTCTGACATAACGCTTACATTTAACTCTTAATAGAATGATCCTGTTACATAAAAGTGTTAAAAATAGGCGTAGGAGTTGACGCATTGTAACAGAAGTTTCATCCTATCCCGTTGATTGATAATACTTTAATACTACTTGTTGTTTTATAATAACCGAACAAAGTTAAAAATGGCTCTCCCACTCCTGCGGCTGCTTTCCGCCTGCAAGCCTTCCTCCTCCTCCGCACTAAATCTTCCTTTCTTAAAGCCCACCACCAATAATAGCATTAGCAGTAGCACCACCGCTATTTTCCTGGCCATATTCTTTTAATCGCCTTCAGCACTCCATCACCGCCGCCGCCGCAGTAGACGACTGGCCAACTCTCTCAGATGCTCGGCCTCGTCTTTCTCCGAGAAGCATCAGACCAACCACTCCAACCCAGACGACGACGTCGTGGAGCTGCCCCTATTCCCTCTCCCGCTCGTGCTCTTCCCTGGCGCAATCCTCCCTCTTCAGATCTTCGAGTTCCGTTACCGCATTATGATGCACACCCTCCTCCAGACTGACCTCCGCTTCGGCGTCCTCTACTCCGACGCCCCCTCCGGCACCTCCGAGGTTGGCTGCGTCGGCGAGATCCCCAAGCACGAGCGCCTCCCCGACGACCGCTTCTTCCTCATCTGCAAAGGCGAGGAGCGCTTCCGCGTCACCAATCTCGTTCGCACCAAGCCTTACCTGGTGGCCGAGGTGTCCTGGCTGGAGGGCCGGCCGTCGCGGGACGAGGACGTGGAGGCGTTGACGACGGAGGTGGAATCCTACATGAAGGATGTAATTAGGCTGTCCAATCGGCTGAACGGGAAGCCGGAGAAGGAGGCGCAGGACTTGCGGCGGAACCTATTTCCGACGCCGTTTTCTTTCTTCGTCGGGAGCACTTTCGAGGGCGCCCCCAGAGAGCAGCAGGCGTTGCTGGAATTGGAGGACACGGCGGCGAGGTTAAAGAGAGAAAAAGAGACCTTGAGGAACACTCTTAATTACTTGACCGCTGCCTCCGCCGTCAAAGATGCCTTTCCATCTTCTTCTTGATGGTGAAGCGAAGGTGTGTGGCAAGCAAGCTTTACACACTAGACCAAAACCAAGTTGTAAATTTTGATGTGTAACTTAGTTGTCTTGTTCTGTTCTGTTCTGTTCTGTCTACAAGAGAAAGATAGTGCATTTGCGCTGCAAGAAATAAAACTTGCAAGTAACATTTACAAGTAACATTACTTGTGTTGGTGAACTGGTGGCCCTCTTACTGGGTTTGATTGACATTGGTATACTTGCAAGTAATGCTTTTGAGCGATGATTTTATTCTGATTGCTACTTACTTATGATTTCAACTTCAATCCCTTTCAATTATGAGAAACAATTTTCTTTGGAAGTATGTTGTTCGTTGCATAGCTTGGATTCAGGTTTCTTATTGTGCTTCCTAATTGAGAAGGTTAGGCGTGCATTTGTTCTTAAAACTTGTAAGCCTGTTGTTCTTTTCCACTCACAATGGTAGTGCATTTGTTGGCTGTGGCCTTTTCTCTAAGTCTTAAGCAACATAAATGCAATTACTATGATCACGGAAATAGATGGATAGGGATATCCAAGGTATTTACTTATTGGACTGTGTCTCCAACCGCCCTCATGTCCCCATGCCCGAAACCCCCCACGCCTGCAACCCCTTGTCTTCTGATAGATTGCTGACAATTTTATCAAAAGAATGACCTTTTCTGTTTGCATTTGGTTTTCAAGGGATTTCAGTGATAATGCTTCTGTTCTCATTTTGTTTCCCCATTTGACTTATATCCTTTCCCATGCATTGACCGTGGAGACAAATGTATGGCATGAATAAAATGGGATCTTCCTACCATGCCATGAGATAAAAACCGAACGTTTGGTTGGCTTTGGTTCTGACAATGGGTAAGTGAAGCTTCTTTGATAGTGCAGTCTTGATAAAGTAAAGGCTATATATCTCTGCTGCAACATAAATAATAAGTCACCTATTTCTGGCTCTAATACTGATGAGCTGACTTATTCAGGTTGCAGACTTGCGTACTAGTTAAGCATGAATTTGACTCTTCTATATACCCTACAATGTTGGAGTCTCGTATATTAGAACACCATTTTTTTTTTCTTTGTTATTTCATAATTTGACATCTACTTTGTTTCTGCTATTTCATTCTTTTGTTCAACAGAAAACCTGAAGAATATTCTCGTATTATTTTCTTAATAAACAACACTGGAGATAAGAACTTTGTGTGCTGATTTTCCCTTTGACCCCGCAATTTTTGAGTCTCCAATTAAACTGAAGTGGTCTTCCAAAGCAGGTGATATCTTTCTCCTCTCTCCCATGATTGGCTGCCATTTACCATGCTTGCATCACCTTAACTTGATTTAACTGTCCATTATGGATGATGAATCTGCTCTGTAAAATTAGGAGAAATACGAGAAACAAGCTGGTGCATATTATTTGCCTTTGGAGATACTTTTCGAACATATTTTGGTTAGAATTTGCGTGCAGTATAATAATTGATTGAATCAAATTTCCGTTTAGGTATGTCCATCTTTGTCAACTTCACATGTAGTGATTAGTTTTAGTTGGGTGAAAACCTGCAATTATCATAAGTTTGGCAATACCAGGGGATGTTAAACAAATTATTATGCTCTTATGGATTTGCAGTTTATAATCGTGATGTTTTCCATTTTTTATCTCAATTATTTGCTCTGCAATCATTTGAAAAATGAATGGATTCATTTCCATTGTTTTGCCCCCCAAAAGACCGCAATAATTAAATTTAGAAGATTACATCCATTCAATAATTGCCTACATCACTTTTTAGAATAATACAAGAATAGATGCATAGCAATGATCTTATCCTGTTAGATTGTTCCCTCGTTACCAGCCAAGAGCATGTACTTATCTTTTCTTGTCAAGCTGGTACACCCAAAATTCAAGGCTTTGCCAATCTGTTCCTGCACATGATTAGCCACATCAAACTTGGACTTCCCTCCACCCCCACAAGTTAGTGATTCTGGTAACCTGTCAAGAATTTTGAAGGTGCAAGTAACGAACGGGTTCATTAACAATAACACGGGGTCCAAGCTTTTGTGACCACTTGCTGTAGTTGCATAAAACATGCTCACTTTCAAATCAATTGCCATGGGAACTATCTCATCACTGACTTCCGCAAACAATGGACTAAACCTTAGCAGATATGGTTCCCTGCAGGTTGTTCCTTCAGGACAAAGCACAAGGTAATCTTGGCTCAACAAATCTCGGATTATTTCACTGTCTTTTTGTCTATCTCTTGTTAATCGGATAGTCTTGATCGGTGCTACCAGCTCGGAGACCTTGCTTAAGCTATATGTGACTGCAGTGAGAGGTTTTACAATGGCAAGCGAAGCAAATATTGGATCAAACAAAGTCTTATGGTTGCAGACGTATAGAATGCCTCTTGATTTCCCTCCACTGCTGAGTTGTGGATTGAAGGATTTTGGTTTTGAGACTGTGCCTCTCATTCCAACGAAGGACAAGATGGGGATAGATAATTTGTAAGGAAAAGTCCGGCCAATAACGAATCTAATAAGGAAAAGAATCAACCCAAATGGAATCCAGATGAACATGGCCAAGGTGGCTGCTGGTGTTGGCCTGAAGGCCAATCTTCCATCATGGAAAATCATTGGTTTTGGATATTTCTTCCTTGCAAGAATATTCCAATTCCTCTTCTCAGCTTCACTTACCAAGAAAACGGTCTGATACAAGAAACAACCATTCCTTATTTCCTGAAATAATTAAAAAAAGAGCGGAAAAAAAAAACATAATAATACTAATAATAGAGATCTATTGATCGTGATGAACAAAAAACTGGCAAACCTTGCAAAGAGAAAAAAACTGGCGATCAAGAGACTTGTTGAAGCAACCAAAACCAACAACATCAGTTCCCACTTTGTCTTTGCCAAATAATTCACTGAAGATGACATTGCAAGGCTTTCTTGCCTCCATTAAGCCTACAAAGTATCCACAAACCACCTTCAACTCTCTTCCAACAATTTCCTCAATGTCCACATAACGTCTCAGAAACCCATCAATCATAACTTTTGGCAGGTCACTCAATGCTACCTTTCTTCTATATCGCATCAGAAAATCGAATCCTTCATGGCCGACATCTTCCAAAAAAATTTTTGGCAAAACAGCTGTTCCAACTCTGTAACTCTTTGCTTTTATACCAACAAAACTCACGAACACCATAATATTTAGTCCTAAATCTTTGCCAACCAGGCATATCAGAGGATACAAAAGCAAAAGAACAAGGGCCCTTAGGAGACCCCCAGCCTCAAATGCCACCAGCATGAAGTAAGGAAATATCGAGGGGGACTTTAAAAGGGCTCCCTCCACATGGAACATCAAAGTTTTGCTCGAAGATAATTCCTGCTGATCAGGATCAGGATGAAGTACTGAAGTAAAAGGGTGCCTGTGGAACCATGGCTGGGAAGCATCATTGGAGTTGCGAGCTTTCCTATGAACATTGAGTTTGCCGCATGTTACAAATAGCAGAATCTTGGACAAAAAGGCAAAAGGATTCGACTTGAACATGTTTGTAGCCATGATTATGCCGAATTGCCTGGACCGTAATATATAGGCATAATGTTGATTAGCGTTGGGCCATGCAATAGAATATGACAGAAAATGTCACAAACTCAACTACTTGTAATAATTGTTTTGCTTAAAATCACAGACTTAATCAACAGCTATATATCTAATATATTAGAAAAAGTCAATTAAAGGGTCCTCTCCGATTCCTAATTATGTGAATCAATAGAACTGTGGAAATGCAGTAATGATTTGGTATAAAGAGTTAGGCGTATATATATATATATATATGTATACACTCTACTCTCATGTCATGCCCTTGCATTGCCAAAACGGTCTTGACCAACCAAGCCATGTTATTAACACATAGTTAGTTCACGTAATTGACGGACAACGTGCTACAGGACAGACTAAGTTCAGCAGGAACACTAATTTATGTGTTGGTTTTGTAGGGAGAAAGGAGCAGGCAACCGAAAGAAAGATAACAGAATTTCCGGCTTTAAAGAAACAGTGGAGAATTTTGGACGAAGTTAGGTGGTGGTGGTACGCAGCAGATTTGTCATTTTCGCGTGAAGCCAATTTCTTTAAGAGTAGTGCTATAGATACGAAAGGTCTTTTTACAATTTTTTACTATTTAACTTGTTTTTGTTTTTGGTTAACGTAACAAAGAGTTTCTGATAATTTTATTTTATTTTTTAAAATTAAAAATTAATTAAGCTTAATACTAACTTAAAATTTAATAATTTTGTATAAAATTTTGTGAACGATTTTTCGTAATATTTATTTTTATTTTTTTTTAAAGTCACATTCTAGAGGTTGCTCTCGACCTCTACATCATCGCATGAATCATTTAATGCAATTCAAGAACGAAATTAATTTAAGTCATGTGAGCGAAATGTGATGAGAATGATTAGGTAGCTAAAATGAGCAATTTCTCACGTATAAAGAACCCAAAAAAAAAAAAAAAAAAAACCATTTAGACTAACTCCCTAAGTCACGTCACTGCCAGATCTTTAAACTTTAAGATGAGGTCGTGAGATTGATTTAATTTCACTGCCTCCTCTAATCTTCTCTATTTATTAAGTAGGACGAGGTGCTTATGCCCTTCACGTGTCTCTTGGTTGACAGCTAATAGTTAATCGTTGACTAATTCTGAACTAGAAAAATACATTAAAAAAAGTTTTTGCAAAAGACTCGAACTCTTCAGCGCCGGGCCTGATTGGGGTTGACAAAAGTTCTCCTGTTTCTCTGGGCGACCATTTTTCGAACAGATACGGAACATTGGGCTTTGGAGGAGGCCGAGGGAGGAAGAAAAAAATTAGACCTGCAATACAAACCTATTTTTTTGATATAAAAATAAAATCGACAGCAATGTCTTTTTTTAACAAAATGTTTTTAATAAATAAAGTAATAGCATGTAAAGGGTGTTTGGTTTTAGGGTTTTTTTAATTAGAGAATGAGAATAAGCATAAGCCATTCTCTTTCTTAGTATTTAATAGGAGTAATTTCATTTTCATTCCCATACATACTTACATATATATATATATATATATATATATATATGAAAAACATGTAAATAATTATAAATATAAAAGAATATTATGATAAATACAAACAATAAATCTTTTATATCACATATAAATAAAAACATATTTAATAACAATGACACTCATATAATAATGATTATAATAATAAATAATTAAATTATGCATTATAATGACATGAACGATTTAAAAATTAGGATAATAATTTTGTTACTTACAATAATAATAATAATAATAATAATAATAATTATTATTATTATTATTATTATTATTATTATTCAGAAAATATTAACAAAAAATTCGTATTATTATTATTAATATTACTATTACCAGTAGATAAATTCTTAATAGTAATATATTTACAATTTTATTTTAATAATAATTTTAATATTATAATTTTGGTTATATTTCATAATTTTTAATTCTCATTTAATGTTTCAAATTTTAAAAAAAATTTCCTTATGGTATATTTGATATTAATTCCAATTTTGAATTGAAACAAACAATAACAAAGAGATCTAATTTTAATTGTAAGAAGAAACCAAACATATTTTAGAATTATTCATTCCATTTCCAATTCTACATAATTCCGTTCTTATTCAAATTCCAATCCGAGCGAGAAACCAAACGGCGCCGTAGGACCAGTTAGGCTAGGTTAGACAAGACGAAGGGGGGGTTTTATTAAGCCGCTGCAGCTCGACGGTGGCCGGTTCTCTTTCTCAAAGTTCTTTCAAAAGAAGAATGGCAGACAAGAACAAGATCAAGAAGAAGAGACCAGAAGAAGAAGAAGAGCAGCGAGAAGAGGAAGAGGAAGGGGAAGAGGAGGCATACGGAGTGCTATTGTATTACAAATACGGAGTTGTGAAGGATATAGAGGCACTCCTTTCATTTTACGAAGAAAGCTGTGGTTCCCTTTCCCTTCTCGGCCGCGTCCGCCTCTCCCCCAACGGCGTCAACGTCACTGTCTGTATTCCAACAAATTCTTTCATTCCAAGAATCCCCCTTTTGCATTCTGTCTTTCTCTTTCTAAAAGCTCTTTGCTTTTTTCTTTTTCTTTTTTTTTTGTTTTTTCTTGTTAAATCTTTGGCTACTCTGTCTCTGTGTTGGTGGGTGTGTGTGTGTGTGGGTGTGTTAGGTTGGTGGCCAGTTATCCTCCTTGAAGAAGCATATAGCTGCTGCATTGAAATCTTTTAGTTTATTTCAAGGGACGGACTTCAAGCTCGCAACTTGCCATTATCCATTGGACGATAGGGTTGCCCGTGAATGCGGCTTCACTTCTCTCTCCATTCGCATTGTCAAGGTCCCTTGCTCCCCACTTTCTTTCTTTTTCCCTTTTTTCTTTTCTTCTAGTGTTTTTGTGTGTGCCGGAGAATGTTTATAATTTGTAAGGGTATTAGGGATTTCCGAAATTCTGGTACTTGATTCATGACAAAGGGGAATTTACCACTAGGTAACTTGCAATTCCAATAGTGAAGCGTCAAACGGGAAGACAAGGTGTAAATGGGATTTTCGTTAGGGGTTTGAATTTTGGTTATTGGGTTTGGTTTTTTTGGTACTACCTGTGTATGTCTGTGTGGACATACTAGGCAGATAAATTCCAGGGTTGCTTGCTATATCTCTCTATGCCCTTAGTAATAACAGTGTACTTCTCCTTGTTGACAGGAGCTGGTTACTTTTAGTCCTTATCCTTTGTTGAAGTCACCAGATATTGCAAATGCTGGAACACATCTCTCTGCTGTTGAGTTTCATTCTGTTCTTCAGAGTGCTGCTGGTAATTACCACCTATTCATTTCCAGTTATCCTTCTTACACACCGCTATTACTTTGTTAAATTATACAAGTAAAAATTGTTAGGATCTTAACTTTTCACTGGCCATCCCCTTCCCCTTTTTCTTTGGCCCCCAGGGCAACTTGTGGAGAAAGAAAATCCAGCACTGAACGATGATAAAAGTCTTGTTCTATTTGATGCAAGAAATTTATATGAAACTAGAATTGGGAAGTTCCACACGGATAAGGTGGAAACTTTGGATCCACGAATCAGGCAGTACAGCGACCTGGCCTACTGGATTGATGATAATGCTGAACAATTGCGGGGGAAACGTGTCCTCATGTAAGCACTTGTTTCAAAGTTGACTTTTTGTGGATCCTTTGCTGAACTTTGATGTTATTTGTTATTCATCTTCTCAAAAACATCATTTGAGATTGCAGTAAGCTGCTGTTATTGCGTCGTCACCTTCAGTGCTCTGTCCTAGTCTTCACGTTTTTTCTGTTGGCTCATTTTACAGGTACTGCACTGGAGGGATCAGGTGTGAGATGGCATCAGCCTATATTAGGTCAAAAGGTGCTGGGTTTGAAAATGTCTTTCAGGTAAATTTTGCTACGAAATAGGATTAAGCATGGGCTCAGATTGCTAACTTGGCCTTAAGGAGTCAGTTTATTGTTTGTCATTGTGATTACAACACATTTGTTGGTTGGGTTTATGCAGTTATATGGTGGAATACAGCGATATTTGGAACAATATCCTGATGGCGGTCTTTTCAAAGGAAAGAATTTTGTTTTTGACCACCGGTATGATTTTTCTGTCTTTCTATGTCCATATGATACAACATTCTCTTGCATTTTCATTGCAACTTATATGGGGTTTATCTCATTGTTATGTATTAAATAGAAAATAATCAATGAAGAGTTCACACACATAAATATGGAAATTCAACTATAGTAAGTCCTACCTTTTCTGTTTGTGGCTGTAGGATTTCTGTTGGGAGCTCAGATACAAATATACTTGGTAGCTGCCTGCTTTGTGGCATATCCTTTGATGATTATTCTTCACGCTGCCGATGCTCATATTGTAGGATGCTTGTTTTGGTCTGTGATGTTTGTAGGGTATGTATTAGCAAGTATGTTTTCATCCAAACTTAACAAATAACTTGAAAAAATTTTCCTAGAAAAGTTGTGAACTTGTTATGGTTCAGAACTTACCACGTTGCTTATTTAATTTGTCGGGTTTTTTGTTAGATTTGAATTTTGTGTTTTGAGCAGGTGAAAGAAACTGCCTACATTTGTGAACTGTGCCAGAAAAACGGGAGGGACATGGAGGCATGCTCATCAACTGACAATTGCAAGCCACAAAAAATGGTCCCGAACATTGATGCTAGAATCTGCTCATGTACAACAGTCCCATCTCACCCGCATGGGGAACAGGGTAAGGTCTGTATCTATCCTTATATCCTTTTGCTTTCTGCTTTTACTATGCTAATGTCAATTCCCTGTGTAATAAGGAATAGGTTTAATGTTTCTGTTTCTTTTTGTCATATGATTTTTTTCTCCCAAACTTCTTGTCCTTGTGATATTGTTCCTTAATGAGACAGATGCTGGGTTTTCAAGAAAGCTAAGGGTCTTATGCTTGCACGGGTTTCGTCAGAATGCCACCAGTTTTAAGGGTAGGACAGCATCATTAGCCAAGAAACTTAAAAGCATTGCTGAGCTGATCTATGTTGATGCACCTCACGAGCTGCCTTTCATTTACCAACCTTGCGTCACTGAACCAAGGAACATCGATGCATTATCTTGTTCATTGCTACAAGTTCCTCCTCCGACAGAAAATTGCAAGCCAAAGTTTGCATGGTTTGTAGCTTCTGATTCCGAAGGAGCAGATCAAACCAATTGGAAAATTGCTGACGGTCCATTTGATCCCCTCCAGTATCAACAACAAACTGAGGGGTTTGAGACATCATTAGATTACCTCGAAAAACTTTTTGCTGAGGAAGGACCCTTTGACGGGATCTTAGGATTTTCACAGGGAGCTGCAATGGCTGCTTCCGTTTGTGCACAAGAACTGAGGAGAAAGTGTGAAATTGATTTTGGATTTGTGATTTTGTGCTCTGGATTCGCTCAGCTTCCTGGAGTGGATCGTGGATCGATTAATTGCCCTTCCCTCCACATATTCGGCAGTGTCTCAGGCAGGGACAGGCAAATTGCAAACCAAGCCAGCAGGGATTTAGCTTCCTTATTCACAAATCCAGTGATCATAGAGCATGATTGTGGTCATATAATTCCCACTCGGACTCCATACATTGACCAGATTAAATTTTTTCTTCAACGTTTTCTCTAAGGCCATTGCAAACCCCTTTTGCTGTATCCTATTTTATGTTTTTGCACATGTGAGACAGACAAGTGATTGTGCTTACGCCGCTACTGGCTTTGTCCTAATTTTGCATGATCGTTCCTTCGGTTTTTTTTTTTTTTTTTTTTTTACCACAGATATTTTTCCAACCAGCTTCATCGCTATGGAAATTTGTCACAGGAGCCGTTGTGACTTAAAACGGTACGTTACATATGGGACCCATGTTTGAGGGATTATTGGGTAAATGAAGCATTTCTTTTACTCCCTTTTATCTGGTGAGCTAATGCCAACTTTTTTCATATTAATCTTTTGTGTGGATAAAATTCTTATAAAACAGAAAAGTGAAAGAGAGAGAGGATTATTGGAGAAGAGGAATGTTTTTTTATTATCTCTTGTGTTTAGAAAGAAATAATAAAAAAAAAAAAAATTATAAAACTTTATGTTTGGAAAAGGGTAGAATAAAATGTATTGGACAATTTTACTGTAAATGTTTTATTTAAATAAAATTTTAAATTTTAAATTATGTAAAGGATAATTGAGTTATTTAATGAATTTAATAAAGAAATTAATAATTTTTTTTTATTTTTAAGAGGATTAGTTTTGATGTGTTGTAAAAGATTAGATAAATTAAATCTCTTTCATTTTTTAAATATTTTTTAAATATAATAATTTATTTTAATTATTTTATTTTTTTCCTTTTTCTCTCCTTACAAATACAATGTAAGCGTTTGCCTCCTAGCGAAAATATTAGGCAAGTAGAAAAATTCCTTCTTTTTTTAAACGCATCGTTTAGGAAATCAAGACTAAATGAGGATCAACATTATTAAAATTTTGTTTATTTATATAGAGTTTAATTTTAAAAACTAAAAATAAAAATAATAAATATTTTTTTGGTTATATTAACAAAAAAAATAATTCCTGAAAAATTTAAATAAAAAATTCATACGATATATTGTAATTCATCAGGAAACGGACAAACAGACGAATCGGGGGGGAGAGGGGCTAAAACCCTAAATCGAGATTTTATTAAGAAGTTAGAAGTGGAACTAAAACCCTTCTGAGGGACAAACCTTCATCTATCGTACGTCACAGTACGTTGTAGACCTTGTTCACAAAAGTAATGTTACTTACTTGTCTGTGGGTCATGATCAAGAAGCTGTCATCTTGAAACTGAATCCAAAGTAGCGGAGACCCAACAACAAGAAGGATGCAGTTTCTCGTACGGGATCTGCTACGCAGAACAACAACAGCTTCATTCAAAACACAAGTACAATTATCTCTTTCTTTCTTTCTTATTTTTTGTTTTGTTTTGTTTTGTTTTTTTCCCCTCTTTCATTCAAACGAGTACAATGTACAATCTCTCTCTGTCCGGTCTCAATGTTCATTTTTCATTTTTTTCATTGTTCGGGATGTAACTTTCAAGTCGGCGACCTTTCAAATATTTCATTCATTAGGACAAGTTTGGTTACATTTTACTGTCAATTGAAGCTTTCTTTAGTTTAAAGATCGTCTCTTTTGTTGTCTAACGATCTCAATTGTCATGAGTGTTTGTGTAAATTCAATTCTTTTTGCTCGTTTTACCAATCTTCGAGCGGTGCTCTTTGACTAGCGACGATGCCAGATGCGCTTTGTTTTTAATCATTGCTTTCTATTGCAAACGCATTCTCTTTGGGACCCGCGCGTGTGCACACACAAATTTTGTCGAGTTTCTATGTTTATATTTTGGCAATCTATGGTTAGTTCAATCCATATTTTTATATATTGCTTTTTTCCCTGGTGCTGACAAGCAAGTTCGTGGTCATTTTGCTGGATTTAGTTTCAGGGTATTGGTTGCTGTGCCTACTCTACACAAAATGTTGTTGATATTGGACAGCCAACTCCCGCAACTCATCCTGAGGTGCTACTGCTTAACACGCACAAGGACAGACCCACCCCTTTCAGTCTTATGTTATGTGCATCCACATTGATCAAGCAGGATGCATTTGATGTACATATGCAATTATATCAACGATCATAATTCTAACAAGAGGATTTTTGTTCGGCCTCCTAAATATTGTGTCTACATAGCTCTTTTCTTTTGGAAAGCTAATGAACCAATTTCATCTTCATCTGGCTTTGCAGTTGCTAGGGGAAGGGGAGATTACACCAGGCATAACTAGCGAGGAGTATGTTTCACGAAGAAAAAGGTTGTTGGAGCTTCTTCCAGAAGACAGTTTGGCCATTATTGCAGCTGCCCCTGTGAAGATGATGACTGATGTTGTGCCCTATACATTTCGGCAAGATGCTGATTATTTATATATCACTGGCTGCCTGCAACCTGGCGGCATGGCAGTTTTGGGTCACGACTGTGGTTTATGCATGTTCATGCCCGAAGCAACACATCATGTGTGTTCCATTTTCTTGCAAAAGTATTTAACTTTGTTTAATTTAAATTTCTTAGTAGTTGGTTAATAGCCTGTAAATTTTTGACGTTATTGAACTCACAATAGATATGTATTTTCTTCATGGCATTGATATCTACATTAACTTGTGCCTTTTGTTTTTCTAATCAAAGTACCTATCAGGGGGAGATTGAAATATCAATCTGTCTATGTAAGCCCTGAGCAGTGACTGTTATATATAGATGAAGAAAGTATTTTAGTGGCAATTAATTTCTGTTATCATTCTGTTCTCAGGACATTTTGTGGCAAGGGCAAGTTGCAGGAGTTGATGCAGCATTGGAAACATTCAAAGCAGAAAAAGCATATCCAATCAGCAAATTGCATGATGTGAGTTTAATATTTTGTTGGCACTAAAAATCAGATATGCCATCAACATGAACTTGATTGAAAATAGCAAGAATGCATCTATTTTTACCCATAGAAATGCTTGGGGCATGTGAGTAATAGTCAGTTCTTTTTCATATTTAAGGGTTTCACTGCAATGTTATCTGCGACTATAAAAAGATATATCTGATTGCCTTGCCCTTTCTTTTTTTTTTTTTTTTTCTCCGTGTGTGTGGAAAGTGATGCAAATTTCTATTGCTTCACATCTTTGGATTGTCATCTGCACTATAATTTACTTGAGATGTTGTCGCTAGTATCGGTATGTGATGTACTTGAAGCTTTGTCCAATGTAGAATAATCTTTTGAACTGGTTTTCTTATTTATTCAGCTATTAAATTATTGCCTTTTCATTATTAATTACTATTTCAAGTATTGCCAAGCAGTAACAACCCAAAAACCTCACAGTTTTCCTTTTGCTCTTTGTTTGACACTTTGCTGCAGGTTCTTCCAAATATGATACGGAAATGCTCCAGGTTGTTTCACAATGTGCAAACAGCCATACCAAGATATACACAATTGGAGGACTTTCAAAAGGCAACTCTTGCTGGCAATGTGAACGACCTTTCCAATTTCACCCACGAGTTACGGTGGGTAAAATCACCAGCAGAGCTTAAGTTAATGAGAGAATCTGCTTCAATTGCTTGCCAGGTGATCCCAGCTGTACTTTCAGTCCTCTTGGAGTTGGTGAATGCACTTTATAAGATTATTTTCTTTTTTCAATGAAGTAACCTGTTTAAATTTTTTAATCATGTGACACTTTCTGCACTATTTAAAGAGGTGGACAGAGTCGTAATGAAATCAAGTCAAGTGCACATAAGGATATTTTCATGTCTTCAGTGAAGTTTAGTTTCATAATATGTCACAGGAATGGACGTTCGTGGCCTTTTTGGAATAATTTGCATATTATACTAACATGGTATCTTTTTGCATATGGGTTAGGCTCTTTTGCAGACAATGCTACATTCCAAGATGTATCCTGACGAAAGCCTGTTAGCAGCAAAGATGGAATATGAAAGCAAAATGAGAGGTGCCCAGAGGATGGCGTAAGCATCTTTATAATGAGTCCTGCTCTCATCCATTTTGAAATGTGCTCTTGCTTGTCTCAAGAAATGTAGGGCAAATTGATAGAAAAAACTTCAATGAATTCTGTTAACAATTCCTGAATATTGTGTCCACCAGATTCAACCCTGTGGTCGGTGGTGGGTCCAATGGTGCTGTTATTCATTATTCTCGAAATGACCAGAAGGTAAGCTCACCCATTGGAAGCTGATAGCTATTATTTATGCTTTTGGAAAATATGGATAAATATCTTTGCTATTGTTGGTAGGTGATATATGTTTCAATGTCATCCTGTACTTTTAATATGCAGATTAAGAATGGAGATCTTGTTTTGATGGATGTTGGATGTGAGTTGCATGGTTATGTCAGTGATCTTACTCGCACCTGGCCCCCCTGCGGTAGCTTTTCTTCAGTCCAAGTATGCATTATTGAATATTATTTCATTTTTGGAAAATTCTGTGAAGTATATTGCTGTTCTTGCCAATTTTTCTTATTTAAATCTCATGTCAATTTTCCTTAAACTGGCTGCCAGTTGTACCAGTTATTAGATCCTAAGAAACTTGACAAAGTTTTTCAAGACAGACATTTAGCACACTCACTTGGATTTTTTCTTTTTGCTCTTTAATTTTGAGATCCGATTGTTCACTTCTTTTATGAGGAGAAATCAGGCTAATAGTTTAATGAATGGCTTGAATATGTATTTTCAGGAGGCACTTTATGATCTTATACTTCAAACAAACAAGGAAAGTGTGAAGCTCTGTAGACCCGGTGCTAGCATTCGGGCAATACATGATTATTCGGTAATGCTTTCAGTCTTTTTTTTGTGGGGGAGAAACTTGAGGATGATGCAAGTGGTTAAGTTTTTTAATTTATGCTGGTTGCAACTTTATGGGCATAGAATTTATCATTATTTTTGGATTTTCAAGATATGCATTAGGTTATCACACTTCAATTTAAATTGTTGGCATTCCCTTACTCACATTGATGGCCAATGGTTTGGACGGGTATGGGCTAGGAGATCTCAGAATAAAAAATGTGACAAGAAAGGTAGCCATTGTTAATACTCCATTTGCGCAAGAATCACCTGCATTGGCTACCTACAGTATTTAAATCACTCTTATCCATCTACACTATCTTTTCTTTTCTCTATTTGGGGTTTTTTTTGTTTTGGGTTTCTTTTGTTGGGGGCACCCCGCGGGGGGGTGGGGTGGGGGGGCAAGGGGAGTGGGGTTGGGTGAGGGGGGCAAGGTGAGCCTCTCACAAATTCGACAAGATGATGTTGGAAGACTTGGACACAACATTTTATTTAAATTTTTGATTGTTAATGATGCTGTATGCTTGGATAGGTTGACATGCTACGCAAAGGGCTTAAGGAGATTGGTGTCTTGAAGGACAGTAAAAGCAATTTTTACCATGAGCTGAACCCCACTGCTATAGGTTTGTCACAGCTTTCATTTACAGACGTCGCAGCTTTCATTTACAGACATCACAGCTTCCATTACTCAATATTAACTCCCAAGTATGCAGACAGTTTTAGAGTTTATTTCAAAAACAAATATTCTATTTGACTTTCAGATGGGTTTTGAAGCTTTAACTTTTTGTTCCAGGCCACTATCTAGGAATGGATGTCCATGATAGTTATAGCATCAGCTGTGATCGTCCTCTGAAGCCAGGTGTTGTAAGTTTTCTCTTTGATTGAAAAAGTCTTCCATTCTCTACATGATAACCTGAAAATTATTTACAAACACCATTCGCAGTGAACTGAGAAAGGTCTGTGTGCTGACTTGTTTGTATTTCTGTTGCACGTGCTTAAAAGATCCTTTTTCATGTATTATATGCATCTTAACACTGCTTATATGGTCAAACAGAGAATTTGAGACTGTCAAAGGTCTCTTAGTACTGCTTTACATGAACACATCTTGATGCATAGTTCTTTTGTTGGAAAACAGAGCTGAAGTTTGCAAATTTTTATGCATAATGCACTCTCAGAAAATGAAATCAAAATTTGAGATTTTGTAAATACTTCTCATATTTGCCTGGAAACAAGGGAGGAAGAAAAAGACACAAGTTTTGTCCAAAATTATCTTATAGTCTGAAGTAGCAAGGTTTACTAAGGTTTTCTCGGGGGACTTTTTACATTTGTAACTGCTTGTGTTATCACTTACAGAAAGAATCTCCAAGTGCATATTGTCTTTCCATTGTCTATGGAAGCTATAAAAACGTGGTGCATATGATTCTGAATTTATTTTCTGATTGAGACCTCTGCCGTTCCTGTGCTATTCCTGAACTATGACTGTTTTAATGTCTGCTTGTGTGTGCTTAGAAATAATAGTGTTGCTGTCCATGGGCAGGTCATAACAATTGAGCCAGGAGTCTACATTCCATCAGTTTTTAATGTTCCAGAGAGGTACTTGTCCTTTGATGAATGCATCAGTCATTCTAGATTTGTGGAAAAGCCTTTAGATCCCTCACTCTACTTATAAGCTAATTGCTTGGTTTTCTACCCACACAAGTGCATGTAGACGTTTGCAAGCTACATACAGAAAATTCTGTAGTTCATGTCGAGTACGGAGAATCTTGAAATAATTGAAAACCAACTTTGATTGGAGTGAGATAGGTTGAAGCTTATTCTAATGCATGAAAGTGTCTTGTGACCCAAGCTGGTAAGTGGTAACATTGGCATGTCATCGTGCTATAAGTTGGCCTTTGTTGCTGCATTGATGGTTGTACCTCTAACCGTTCCAGCTCTCTTTATTCCTCAGAAGTTGGGAGTCTATTTCTTGTGTTACGATTATTATGTTTATACATGAATATCCAAAACCATTATTTACCTGTAGAAGTCAGTTTTGGTTCACAATCTATTCCTACTACATGAACGACCACCTTGAGTTTGTTATGATCCTCGGTTGATTGCTTGTGCGCTTGTGTTGGTGTGAGAGCATGAGATTGTTTCCATACCTTGGCATTAATGGGCTCTTTTTGATTTTCTAGAATCATTTTAAAATGTTTGTTGCAGGTACAGAGGCATCGGTATAAGGATTGAGGATGAGGTTCTAATTACGGAAACTGGCTACGAGGTACAAATGAAAATTACTTTTTTGTTATTTTAGCATTCATTGAGGGACTTATGTTGACTTTTGTTGGCCGTCAGTCTTCTATTAGCATGCTGTTGGGACGTCATTTATTTTTGTAATACGCATTTCTTTTTTGGCTCTAATTCTAATATATCTTGTGAAAGTAAGTGCCATTTCTCAAGCTGTAAAATGGTTTGAACACTGAAAATGGGCTGAAAATTGGCCGATTACCAGTAGTAAGATCAATTTTAAGCATCAAAGTGCTTTAAAAGTTGTCCATGTTTGACAGAGTGCAAGTAATATCTGTTGTAGTGGCATTTCTTTAAACATTTGTGCCTACTATTCTTCAGTTTTACTAAGTTAATGTGATCCTGGAATTAGGTCCTCACCGGCTCAATGCCAAAAGAAATAAAACACATTGGGTCATTGCTAAACAATTACAGTCGTGGACTGGGGATGGTGAACCAGAATGCCATGGAGGCTGCTTCCAGTTGATAACCGACTGAAGATACTGAAGAGGCAATGCAGTGGCTTATTAATCCAAGCTTTCTCCCCGTGGTTAATGTCCATCCAACACTTTAAGCACACTTTGGAATGACTAAGCGCAGACGTGAACCATCATGAATTGTACTTCACCGCACACCTGGATCCTTCTGCAACTTAATTTGCATGACTGAACATTAAAAAGGGATAGAGCTGAAATACCTGCATAGAGTATAGAGATGAAATACCCGACTCTTAGGCCTAAATAAATCCCCCCATCAATATTTCTTTCAGTTTTACATTGGTTGTACTGTACCGATTGATGAGGCGTGGATCCATTAGGCCAGGATTAAAAAAAGGGCCCAAAAAGGCATGTGATTTTTGTGGGTGTGGTTTCTGTTGTCTCAAAGGCCCAAATGAACCAACGCAAGTCTGTATCTTGGGACCTATTGATTTGAGTGCGCTTTGTTGGAGTGATGTGGATATTGGTATGGTATGGAATGGTGATGAGCCATGAGTCATCATAGCTTGTACGACAAGGAGAAGACAGGTCCCTTTATGAGACCTTAAAGAGGGAGAAAGTGGTTGTTAGTTATAACATTATGTACTTTATGGAAATCTTGAAAGCCACACTTACATATTTTTCGTTAACGTGGAAGCCCTTTAACCACTGAGTGATAACCGAATGGTCAAGGTCCTTAAGGGGGTTGGTCCGCAGATTTGATCTCAGGACATCTTCTGATTTTCTGAAAATGAAGGAATTTTGATGTGTAATATGCAAAGAAAGTCTATGTGATATGCATCAGCCTTTGTTACTGTTTTGCAATTAATGTAGGGAAATATATAGTAATCACTAATTAAGCGAGTGATTACGTGAATGCCCTCTTCATTTGTTGGGTTTTATTCGGGAAATGGGAAGAGGAGAGAGACATTATGCGAAGCAACCATCTATATATAATCATACTTAATAGATGATGTCGGTCATGGGCGTCATAAAAAAAAATGATGGTAGATTGCAGTGTTGTTAGAATTGGACCGGGCCAGTTTATGGTAACTTTTGATCCTTAATTCGAACTGGTCAAAACCAATCAAGAACCGGTAAAAATCGATGAAAAATAGAATCGATTCAACCGGTTCAAACCAAATAAAAATTTAATAAATTATAAATTGATTCTAAAATTTATTTAAATTATAATTTAAATTTTAAATTTAATTACAACTTTCAATTTAGTTTTAAATTTATCAAAATTTTCAATTTAATCGTTAAAAATAAAAAAAATATTTAATAATTATATAAGTATTATTTTTTTAAATTACTTATATATATATATATATATTAATAAATACTGATTTGATCGATTAAATCAGTTGATTTTTAACCTACTAATATTTTTAATTTAATAATTAATTTAATTCTTACAACTATAATAAATTGTTTTTAATTGTTAAAAAAAAACAAATGCTTAATAGATGGTGGCTGATAGGTCCTATTCTTTGTGTTCAATCAAACTCACACGCGTCCCACCACCAAATAAATAGGTTGAAACTCTCAACTAAATTACAAGTGGTGAACTCTAATTGACACCTGGCCTCCCCAACCAACCGCGCTCCACCGCCCCTCCCCCCTCCCCAAATTTTGCCGTAGAGTCTTCAACTGTCCTCATAAATACAAGCGCCTTCGCTTAGCCCCTCAACTACCCCTTTTCCTTCATCTTAATTACGAGTTCCCTGTACTGCTCATTAATAGGCTTGCAAGGCAGAAATGAGATCACCCACAGGGCCACATGGTCCCTACTGGAACCTGGAATGAAGGCCAGAGCCATTAAGCCACAGAGACACGATAAAGTGAAAAAAAAGTATGTAATTGACCTATTAATTTATACAATCAGACGATTAATATTTATAATAAAATTTAATATATATTTTTTTTTTGTTGCTAACATAAATTATTAAGTTGCACAAATCAATTAATCAATTTTATCATATTTATTTTCTATTTATAATTTTCAGTATTCCTAAGTAGAGGCTCTAATAAAGGTGTAGCTAAACTAACCGACGTCCCAATTGACCACAAAGATGATGATATGATCAATGGGAGGGACCATACTGGGCCACAATCTGATGGCAGCGTTGCAATTTTAGGAAGGAACGAGGGGTAACTGCAAAGCTGGCCTACTATATATGTCATAGAGGGGTACCTTGCTTTTGTCACAAAGTAAACTATCCCCAGTAAGCAAACAGACAGAACCCAGAAAGGAGTCTAAGAGCAAAATCTCAAGGAAGGAAAGGCAATGTCTTCAGTCACAGAAGAGATCAGGGCCAAGGCTGATGAGGTCTACCATGGTGATGAAATCTGCCGGGAGAAATCAAAGCAATTGCTCACAGAAATAGGTCTGCCCAATGGGCTATTGCCACTGCACGACATTGAAGAATGTGGGATAGTGAGGGAGACGGGTTTTGTGTGGCTGAAGCAGAAGAAGAGCATAACCCACAAGTTTGAGAAGATTGGGAAGCTAGTGACCTATGCAACGGAAGTCACTGCCATTGCTCAGCCCCACAAGATCAAGAAGCTGACTGGGGTCAAGACCAAGGAGCTCCTGCTTTGGATCACACTCAGCGATATCTATTTGGATGACCCATCATCCGGAAAGATCACTTTCCAAACTCCTGCAGGGCTCAACAGGTCCTTCCCTGTCTCGGCTTTCCAGATTGAAGAATCTAAAGATGCCAAGGATGTTAAGGATGCTGCAACTAATGCACCTGCTGTGGCAGTGAAGGAGGCTTAATTGATCATAAAAAAAAAAGCCAAGTTCCAACTGCAGAAGGTTCCCTTCGTTTTATCTATCAGCTGTGTCTTTGCTACCTCTCTTTTATTAATGAATGAATGAATGTATTTGTCTCTTATTGTCTTGCCTGGAAATAATAAACTGAATTTAAAACTTTCTGCAACCTTTGAGGGGTTCCATTTTTATGTCGCAATCGTGTTTACAGCCTTACCACAGGTGCAGACGCTTACGTCATATGTGTGGACGGTACAAACACCTTTGTAATTTGTTTGATTATTGCTTGTTAGTAAATGTGGCTTTGTGCCTTTATCATATATATGCGTGCCATTTTTGTTAGCAGGTTTCTTCTCTAATTTTCTTGATTGAAAGGAGCAGGGTGGTGTATAATAGCAAAGACAAGCCAGTCAGTAACCGCGTTGAGTAGACGTCTATACTTTAAGAACTTTAACTTTCAAGCTAGCTAAAGTTTTCGACTTTGGAATCTACCGTACATACCACATTGCCGAAAGCAAGTTAATACCTTGGAATAAAAAAGTAACCATAGGCTAAAAACCGGCAGCCTATGAAAAGAGTTTGATGAATTTATTTAAATAATTTTAAAATAATAAAAAAATAAAATTTATAAAATAAATAAATAAATAAATAAATTATTATACACTGTTAGATAATATAATATAATATTATAATTTATTTAAAATTATGTAGTATTAATTTAAATTTATTTGACTTATCCCTTGGAGGAGACAGTTTATAACTTAGGCTGGAGAGGTTTAATTGCTCGCTCTCCTTTTGTAAGTAGCGGTCGGTAAGGCATTGGGATTGAATTCCCCACCTAAAGTCGCTTAAACAGCATGCCGAGAGCTTTTCTTTTCTTTTCTTTTCTTTTTTTTTTTTCCCCCCAACCTACTAAGAGGGTCTGATATAAACGTAGCATTAACCTGCTGGTATTTTGTTCAAATTACAACAGTGTGTTCCCCGGGTCAAAACAAGCCCTACACGAGGATCGTGCCCAGCGGACAACTTGTCTATTTGCGTGACCAGCCATTTAGGTGGCAATAACACTTGCTCTGAAAAAACCCAAACGTATAGGACCCTTTTTTTCTTATCCCCGCAAACTTGGCACCCGCTTAATGACCGAGAAGCCTTTCAAGATATAGTGTACGTTCAATCAATCAAAAATATCAGCCCAAAAAAGAGCAAGCAAGAAGCCATCCTCACGTAGAAAAAAAACTCCAAAAGGGTCAATGCAATGACACAAAATCAGCAACCATCTTCTTGGTGCTTCATTGTAGTGGTCCAAGGATCTTCGGTAGGTTCCGATTCTTAATAGATGCACGAGAATGGCTTCTGCTAGTTCAGTCAGAAAGTTACAGCCACAGGTGCACAATTTATCATATAAGAAAGCCTAGGATATCTGAAATTTGCCACCACAAGAGGCCGAGACATGGAGACGGATGTGGTTAGGATTCTCTCTTTTGTACGGCAATGATGCATGCGCTCATGGCAAATGTCTCAGGCTTCCTTCGTGAAACAAAGCTGCAATGCCTGAGATTAAGAAACATAAATAAGCCCCTAGTTTACAATTGTCGACCGCAGTATTGTTCTAATATCTTCAAAGAAAGCTTCAAAAAGAATGGAGCAGCAATACCAGTACGCAACAATTAAAAGTCATGTGGCTTACCCACTATCAGCCACGAAGCACATACAGGGACAAAGTAACTGTGCACTGCAAATCAAATACTAGAAGCCCTTTTATTAACACCTTCGTAAGCATGTGTGCCAGCACCTAGATAGTGATTCTTACCAGTATTTTCACACCTAACGTAATTGGACATGTGCTTATCATATTTATTTCGGACTTTTCTTTTCCAATTTATGTCAAATTGCCCACATCCTTATTAGCATAGCAGGTCACAATCTCCAGCATGGAACCAAAAAGAGTGTCAGAATCATATCTAACTTCCCAGGCAACTATCCAACTGAGCTCAACAATCAATTGGCTCCAAAGTTGATCAACTAAATTCAGGGAAATGCAACAATTGCCACCAAATTTGTCTATAATGCAGTTCTGTGACCTTTTCTGCTTTCAAGTTTGATCAAATCAACATTTATAATGAATGTGGACAATTTGCATGATCTGATAATGTTTCCCGGTCGGTGAAACATTCTATGCAAGACCAGAGCAAAATCATCATGGAATAAATTGATTTCAAATATCAAGCCCATACCTTTGAAGGCATGACCCATTTTCCATTTATCCAGTCCTGATGAGGCCTTAAATCAGAGTGCTCAAAAGTCAATTCCTCACTGGTGTCCTTAAAGTATACTGCATATCTTGAATCACGACGGACCTTAGTGATCACACCTACCCACCAAGCATCATTATACAAAGCATCGACTTCGTCCATCAATTTAAAACGATCAACCATAGTTTCTGGTGGTGAAGGTCTTATGTGCAGAATGTCAATCTCTTCCCTTAAAAAATCAGTGTCATCTTCCGTTCTCATGCTCTGATACTGAACAAGATACTTGTCCTTTCCAACTGCCTCAACGATAGTTGCAGCAAACCAAGCACCTTCAAAACCATCTTCATCACTACTTACTTCCACCAGCACTCCCTTGCTAAACTCATTTTTTGCCACTGCATCTACAGCATTTGCATCAGCAGTTCTGGGTGCTTTCTTTCTTCCAGACTTCTTCCGTTTATTTGCTTCCCTAGGCTTCACTTCAGATGAAGAAGTTGTCGGACTTGCAGTCTTCTCCTGTGTCATTGATTTGCCAGTTTTCCCTTGACTTGTAATTTTCTGCAGCACAGAAGCTGGTAATGTCATTTCAGAAAGATATCCCCAAACAAGTACAACTAACTACCCATCAGGAGTGACTAATTGTTTGTGACAAACAGCATTATTTATCTAAATAAAACATAGCAGTTAACTGTGAAGAAAGAAAGACAATGCAACGAAATCTATCCAAAATTACCAGTATATGCTTGATGAATTAAAGTTCCCAATCCCCTATCCCTAATGACACCAATAAGATAGATTCATCAATTATGATTGTCAAAAAGACAACGAGAGAAGCTTTCAAATTGCGTCTTCATCATCATATCAGAAACAGTTCATCCCCCACCGACTTCCATCAAGACCAAAAATTTGTTCTCAAGAATCAAACCAGTAATTTAAAAAGAAAAAGAAAAAAAAAACATACTAAAGCATCAATACCAAATCACCGAGACGGAAACTCTCTCCCGCCTAATTCTGCTAGCAAATAGTTTCTTAATTGATCAAAACTTATAAAAGTTACTTCTTTCACTATCAAGAACATAGACTAAGTTCAAATACCATCAAAACAATCTCATTGAGATAATAATTCCAACAAAACATGACGGAGGAAAAAGAGAGACCAAACCCACCACATTTTCCCAGTTGGAGGCCTCATTCTCCTCCAGAAATGGCGGCTTCCACTCCCCATTAACCCACTCCCTATGCAACCTCAAGTCGTCGTCTCCAAACACCATCTGCTCCCTCGAGCCCCTAAAGTAAACAGCGAACTTCCCATCGCCACAATCATGCATGACCACCCCTTCCCACCACCCATCGTTGTAGTAAGCGTCCACTAACTCGCTGAACTTGAACTTCCTGTTCTTCTCTCTGGGAGCCACGGGCCTCAATTGTGCCGAATCAAGAACCTCTCGCAAAGGTTTCTTGCCCGACTCGTCGGCGAAGAGGGTCTCGTATTGGACCAAGTATCTGACGGGGTTCTTGGCGGAGGCGCGACGGATGACGGTGCCCAGGAACCAGGAGCCGCGGAATCCTACATCAGCGGAGCTTATCTCGACGACTGAGCCCGGTTTGAAGGAAGGGTCTTGCGGGGTTCTGGGTTTGGAATCGTTTTTTGGTGGCATTTTTCTCGGTGGGGCTTAGGGTTTATGTGAAGAATTGTGGAAAGACGTGTCGTTCACTTGTGTTCATTGTTTTTATGACAGAATTTGTCTATTGTTTTTTTTTTCTCTTAACTGCACATTCATTGTTGTTTTAATATGTTTTCTTCCTTTTTTCTTTTTCTTTTTTTTTTAATAAAAAAACTCATGTGGGTCGGAATAACATTTGTTTTCCGAGTTAATTATAGTGGTTATTAGATTTAAAATTACTAACTTGCAGTGTTGCTGGTATGCGAACCCAGGTGGGGAAGCGCACTCACATACATTGGCGTCCAGGTTGTATCCATTATGACTTAAGCTTGGGTAATGGGAATTCTTTATTTGTTTGTGGATAAATTTATGAATGAGTGAATAACCTATACAATTCCTGTTCGTAGAGTCAAAACTTTAATAACTTTGTCGATTCTAATCTTTTTGATTTAGGGCCGGTGTTGTTTCCTTGGGAACCTCGTGCGATGGGAATTACCTGAGTAAGTCGGTAGTATTTTTTTTAATTTAATATAATTTGTCTAGCCGTTGCAAATCTTGGATTCAAAAAAATAAAAAGCAACCAGCCTGGATTATCTTTTTATTATCTAGGAGAAAAATAATGAGACTCTCATTCTCCTCTCCTCGGAAGGAATTCTGTTGCAACGGAGAAATTGTTTACCCATGGCGAACCAACGTTACAAGGTGTTTGGGTTTTGGGTTGGGGTAGGAAAGAAGGCAGTGAGAAATAATTGAAAAGTGATGCCAAGAAAATTTTATAAGAAAATAAATTTGTTATTTAAATACAGTGAAAAAAGTGGAAGAAAGAAAATGTAATATAAATTAAATAACTAAATTATCCTTCAAACTTTTTTATGTTGAAAAAGATAAAGCAAAAATGTTTTGATCATTCTAAAGTTCTTTTCAAAAGCAAACCGTTTGGCCCTACTTTTAAGAAATTGTTGGTCCAATGTAATTGAAACCAATTCTCATGCACTTGAAACTAAATTCAAATACAAGATTCAAACTAATTCTTTCTCTACCAATTCTTTCTCTTGGAAATCCAGCAATCCAAACACTGTTTAGAGTGGAGTCCATTTGTTTCCTTATGAGAAGTTTCTTCTTACATTCTTTTAAATTATTGTGAAAACAACAGAGGGGGTTACCCATATCATCTGAATCACATCTGGGAAGAAGAAGAAGCAACAGGCATAGTTCCTGGCGTGACGTGCAATGAGAACACTGGTAGTTAAGTCTTTATTTTCTATGCTTTGCTAAAACTTAATTTGATGTATGAGTTACTCAAGTCTCTAATTAAAGAAAGATAAAAAGTCTTAAAACACTAACAACTGACCATTCCAAGCAAAGAGAAATATGTCCATAAGATGAGAGCATGTTAATCTCAGATCAAAACACAAAGTAAATATAGGAAGATATAACTTAGTAATTAATTTACATACGATAGTAACAACAATGGACACGACCACAAGTACCAAGTTCTTAAGCTTTTATATCCTAAATTTTGTGGAAAAAAATGCTCCTTTTCTATCCTAAATTTGTAGTTTTACAGTACAAACAAATCCTGCTTTCACCACGCATCAACTTGTCTTACACAAGAATCTGTGACTTTGCAGCAAGTCGCGAGCACTTCTTCCGGTTGCTCTTGCTAAGCGCACAAACGCACATCTCAAGAAGTTCATAATCCTCCTCCCAGAATAACAAAGATGCCAGTTCCGGATTCTCCAAGAGAGTCTTTGATGTCAGGAACCCAGCAATTGTCCATGTTTGGTAAAGCCGCGATTGCTTTCCGATAAACTTCCCTGTTCGAGTGTCATAATATTCAGGCCAGCGGTCAACTGACAGTCTCTTCTCAGCCAAAGCAACTGCTTTTTGGGCTAGTTCCAGCCTATCCATCTTGATGCATGCCAATGTGAACTGAAACCAATACGTAAGAAGAGCAATTTAAAACTCAGTTGCATGGATTGACTGCCAAAATCCAGGCAAGGCCCAAACGTCAAAAGAAGTTTCCATCTTTTAGCCAGAATACACTTAAAAAAATTAGTTCTCCACATTTCATGACCAATTATTTTAAATCCCAAAGACTAGAAGTGTTGCACAAAATACAAATAGGAAAAGAATATAAGCATACCTGCCACAGAAGCGTTGGCCAAGATCCGCCATTATGGTATGACCAAGGGCTGCAACGTTTCATTTAAGAAAAGAAATTTCAGAGTTTACTCTATTATAAACTGAATCATGTGTACATTTTCGCAAAGAGCACACAAGTTAAATATTAAAAACTCACGTGTTCTTTGGGTCGCTGCCAGTGATTATACGCCAATCCTCATACTCTAGTGCAGGGTAACAGATTTTGAGAGGCATATGTCCCACCAGATCATCCCATTTGGCTTCAAACAGATTCAGAATAGCCTTATTTTGTTTTGGTGTACCCAAAGATGAGACAACAGACCAAAGATTTCCGACAGTGAAAAACCTAAAATCCATATGAGCAGGCTGTAGATTGCCAATCAAATATCCCCCTTCCTCCGGTATCCAATCCATGAGCCACGAAGGTATTTGTTCAGGATAGATATTGAACTTGTTGGTTGCATCCATGGAATATTCTTCTGTTTTATACCGATATATCTCATTAATCTTTTTCATGTCCACCCAGTAATATTCTCTAATGTGGAATGACAAAGCACTGAGTCTATTGTTGATTGCCCTCACTAAATTCCTGGACCCATCATTTACAGTTAGCATCTCCCGGGCGCACCGTAAAGCAGAGTAAAACAAGGCCTATGGAAACACACATGAGAAATGAGATAAAACGTGATAGCCAAACATAAGGAGAGATAAAACAAAGCATAGAAGAAGTTTATAGGTATAGGCATCCTGCATAGTACCAAACTGATAAGAAGCAAAATAAAAACAACATGATAAACAGAAAAACTGAGGGACATAGATATGTTTAAAATGGAGCCAAGAAGAAAGATTTACCAACGAAGGGCATGTGAGGAAGTCATAGATATCATCTCACATTCTATATCAACCATATTTCCCACAAGCTACCAAAGAATTCAAAATCCAGGCACTAGATCTCCCTAAAACCAATCAAAAGACAGAGGAGTAGTAGAATTCCAACTCTTGCAGTTCTCCGGACCAAATATACATTACCAACAATCTTTGTGGCACAAGCATGACTCCAAAAAAAAAAAAAACTTAAGGACACAGCAAAAAATAAAACTCACAACAACATCCTTAGATTAATGGTAAAATAGACAGTCAGATGCAATTTCCAGTAAATACAAAAGAAAATGATGAAGCAGAGAAGCTATGAACTCACTTGGATCTCGAGGGGGTGACCATGTATACCCATCCGTCTATCTATCATGCAGGAGCCATCAGTGACTAACAGAGAAGGGAACATATCAAAGCCATCAGCTAAGCACAAGTTTAAGATCAGTTTTATTCCTGTTTGCACATCTACCCTTTCTTGTAATGAGTAGTCACCAGTGATTTTCCCATATGCCCTCAGTAAAATAATCCACCACAGCCCTATGAAAGCAATCAAGAACTTCTCAGATGCTATCAATTGACAATACTGCTGAAGCACACACAAAGCATAGGATGCACATTTCATGATTAAAACTTGGAGTGCAATAACAAAATAATGTCGCCATTCCTCTGTATACTAACCAGAATCCACTGGTGCAACACGGCCAATAGCCGATTCACCAAAATCTGGATCCAGAACTTCCTCAGAAGTGTTGCCATCAAGAGGCACAGTTCTGACCTTAAAACTAGCAGGCATCAACCCCTGCCCCGGACTATAGCAGTCCACTGTTCTTTCCCAGCTCTGAAATAAAGGTGAACACTTGTGTAAATCCCAGCATAGCAGATATAAATATCTTGCAATAGATAATAAGACTTGCACTTAATAATACAACAGATAGATGCTTACTGGACCATGTATACTGAGGACACGAAGAGGGAAAGCAGATTGTAATCTAGAAGCTTAGATTACGCACTGTTCCCACCCAAGGACAAAAAATCAAGCAGACAAAAGGAATATTTCCATATATTGCTGCACAATATTTCGTATTCCCAAGATTACTTTTTCTTCGAAAAATAAACCAATAGGCCACCTAATATAAAGCAGGAGAACCGTGAGAGTTACAAGAAAAAAAATAACCCCTTTGCCATAAATCACACTTACCCACGAATAATCATTTTAAGTGGAACTCAACTTTATATCATTGATAATTAATGCTCAAAGTTGCATTAGAAACTCTAGCAAAAGTACTCAAAATTGACCTTGCCGTAAAATTCTCGAATGTAAAGGCAAACAAAAGGTACTTATTTCAAGACTCCTAAGAGACAAAAATTACCCATAAGCTGAATTCTTATTGACAACAAGCCATGCATAATTGGACTGTGCAGAAATATTAGCTGAGCAACATTATGTAAAAAAAGAGAAAAAAGAAGGGGTTATAAAAGGATGGATCAGATTTATCAAAGAAAAAAGGACAAAAAAAAACCTGAACTTGAAACATCACCTGCAATTGTAAGGTATGAAGCAGAAAATTCCTCACAATTTCTCCTTCTCCCCTTAGCAAGAAAGCGAGTGCTGAAGGCACAAAATCACGAATGAACACTTGGTCATAATTCAATGGCAGCTTATCTCCTTGATCGTTTGCAGCAACAGTGCCCACAGGGCTTCCACAATACTTCACGACCGCATCATTCAGTAATTTCCATGCCTCCTTTTCGATTTCAGATTTCTCTTTCTTGGGACTCACTACCTCAACTCCTTTATTACTCTCTAAATTCTCCTTACTGATACTTTCAACATCATCAGCAACTGCAACTCCTATCCTGGACTCCTGCTCACTTACAATATTCTCGTCTTTATCAATCCTCTCCACTGCCAAGGGCTTCACCTTAATCCCGTTTTGCACGTAAATCCTCTCAAAATTCTTGTCATTCACTCTTGTCTCAACAGAAGTCGAATATTCTCTCACTCTTGATTCCACATTAGCAATAATAGCAACACCCCTAGTTGTAATTGCTGTTGAACAAAAACCATAAGGAGAACCTGATATAAGCCTGAATTGGCCAAAACCGGCATTGGGTAAGCAAAAAGATTTCTGGGTTTCATTGTTTATGCTGGGAAACCCCAAGATACGAAATGGGTATGCGAAAAATTGCTTCTTGTGATTAGAATTCAAGTGATTCCCTGGCAAATCGCAAGATAAAGTATGGTTGCGTTTGACAAACCCGAAAAGACCGGAACTTTTCCGAGCAATCAGGAATCTCCGGGATGATTTCATGGCGGAATTGCCAAAGGAACGGATTAAATTCCTAGGACAAAGAAGCAAAAACAAATGTCTGCAGATGCAGGAGAAAGAAAGCAAGTTTCTACTTATTTACAAGCGAATAAAGAAGAGAACTTTAGTATGAATTAACATAGAAAGTCAGAACAGATGGGCGTGTTACTAGAAGCAAAAGGGGATTCGTGAATCTTGCGGGACCGGACAAGAGTCAAGACAACGTTGTTCCGTGTTTTTGAGCCAGAAGGTAGAGAGAAGAGAATGACTCAAAATTGGAATCCCCAATAAAATCTTATTATCTAATTTTTGCGGTGTAGATTTGTAGTTAATTATTTGTTAATTGTTTTGTTTTGTAGGCGACAGCAAGATTAACAGGAAGAGAATAGAAGAGTCGCCGCTTCCCCATAAGCTAAATTTGTCAACTAATCTTATCTACTTTTGTCTTTAATTAGGTCTAAAAAAGAGTAATTATCCATTTTTTTCTGTTCCAAAAAGAAAAAAAAAACTCTACTCTAGATTCGTTGATTACTATTTTACTAAATTAAGTGATTTTCTGACTATCTCTACGAATTTATCTTTTTTCCCATTGTTGGATATATATGCTATTGGTCTTTAATCTTGGTGCTTGAGCAAACAATAACCGACCGATTCCATTTTACCATCATGAGTTTGCCACGTGTCACAATGGGATGAATTTCACTGCACTTTAGCACCATTTTGGGTTTTTTCTGAAACTTTTCGCTTCTTGGCTTGGGTTCTTCCTGTAAAGTGATGATGAGCAATGTGGGCAAAAATATTCGGATTGGATACCAATTAGGCAATTACCAATCACAGTAAAAGTGATACCAGTTAATTAGCTTTATCTTAAAACGATATCCTAGTTTTTTTTTTTCATATATAACTACGTAATAGAAATCACTTTTTTTTTATCTCGTGTTAGATAACATCATGAATGTTTTCAAAACTGAATAAAACTCTGTAGTTTGTGTCTCAATTAATCCAAGCCAATGAATCCCACAAAAAGAAAAAAAGCAAATGAAGGCCAATAACGATCAGGTTTATCCGGACTATTACCCCCACGGTTTTTTTTTTTTTTTTTCTGATCAAAAAAAGAAAAAAAAGACTATTATTCCGAGCCACCTCAGTGTCAAATGGTGTAGCTTGTTACTTCCATGGACCAAGCGTGTGAATTGGCGCATGAGTTTTGAGGATCATGGATCTTATCCCCATGTGAAGAGAAATTGCAGAAACAGCCCGGTTCAGTCACCGGGCGAAGAGAATCGAAGAAATGAGGAGGCCATCCCCAGGCTAGTGTCAACGTATCTGCGTCTTTTTATCTTTTTTATTTTTTTTCGTTTTCAGGCTACATAAATATCTCTTTGGCTTTTTGTTCGAAATCAGAATGAAAGCTTTTGTTGTTTGGCAATTTGGCACCAAACATAAGAACTTTGTTTGTGAATGAAAGCACCCCGTAAAACACATGCGTTTGAGTTGCAGAGAGTTAATAATCCTCTTCAAGTAGGTTCTTCAAGCGGGAGTAATGGGGGTAAAGGAATTTTAAGTGGAAATGAATGAACTAATTCCAACCAAAACGAGAAATTTTCGTCCTAAGATTATTCCTCTTTTCCCTTTGTTCATTGCACATTGAACGTTTAAAAGTTGACACAGAACATCTCTCTTGTATCTCTACAGCAGAATAAAGAATAAGCAAACTCAACGACGGTAAATTTTTACAACCCCTGCCACCAAATATATATCTTGCAGAGGCTCAGCTACTCCATCTGTTCTCCAACTTCCACTTTCCCATAACAAAAAGCTCAGACCACGCTGAATGCTGATTGTATGGTTGATGATACTCGGTTTGCCAGCGTTTGGGATGCGAATTGTTGGAGCTGCTTCTTAGCATCTATAAAGCACAAACAAAGTATTAAAATGTCACTGGCAGAAAACAAGGTAAAAGGAAAAGGTATTGTGACAAATACTCCAAGCAGACAATAAAGCAAAAGCAATAACAAGTTCGTCTAGCACTCAGTATTCAAGTCAAGCTGCAAGGAAAGATTCGCAGGCATATATGATAGGTAGTGCCATTAATCATTTCCAAAAGCCTAAAACGAGGCCAAATTGAGGATAGCATGAAATCGAGTGAACTCACCAAACAGGCAGATATACGGTGCGAAATAGTGCAATCCTCGCTAGGAGACGTTAAATAGCCATACGGAAGCAGAAATTGAAGGATAAAACACAACTGACAGCAAGTGCTATGCAGATACTGACTGACGTATGAGTTTCTAAAGTTCGAATTAGAAGTAACTAATTCAGTAGAATGACAGGTAGTGCTATGCAGTTGCTGACCTTGCCATTCAGTTAAATTCATATTTAATGTAATCATATTACCCTGTTCACAACCTTGTGCCTGATGTATGTGTTGTCATGTATGAGATACTGCGGAGACAATTTGTACGGCTATGCAACATAATTGAAATGAAACACATTCCTTTTGGTTTACAATATTCACTATGAAAAACACTGTTATTCATCACCTTAAGGCAGATTAGACATATGATGAAGAACCTTAACACATCTGGGAGGAAAGGGAAACAAAAAATGGCAAGACCAAACAAATTGTTCGCGCACCTTTGCGACATTTGGTGAAACCAACAATGTTTGCTATGCTGAGCGTCAAACAAACTCCAATGACAAGGCAGTAATCTGCTTGGAACCTTATGAGAGAGAAAATTCCGAGCACAACCCAAGCAACTGCCTAAAAAATGGCTGTGAGATTAGTCGTGGGAAAGATACAGATAATGTACTCACAAACACAAAGGATTAATTGATTAACTAGATGTCAAGGGATAACTAATAGAATTAAAGCATATTCAAACACACTGTCTATAGCTAACCACTATATTTAAAAGCCCATCAGCTTTACATGTCATGCATCTTGTTTTGTCCTTATTTCCCTATGTAATTTCAGCTTCAACGTAGATCTCATCTTACACAAGATTTTGGTAACAAATAACAGACATTTTTTATCAGTCTCTCACAGCTGTCTAGTCATAAAAAAAATTTCACGCAACGCAAACTTACAATAAATATGACATGCCAAGGGTACAGGTCATGCTCTAACATGCCGTAATCAAATCCTTTATACTTACCGTCAAATAAAGACTCCACCAGAACAACCATGAATCTTTCTTGTTTAGCCGGGCCAGAGACTACAGTAGAAACAGTATAAAGTTGCATGAGATTTCGGTAACAACAGTTGGAAAGCAAAGATCTTTGTGTGATTTGAGAGAATAGAAAGGACACGAATGGTCAATAGGACTACAATTTAATTTGCACTAACCTCTTGGTCAAGGGATTCAAATTTCCAGACGCTCTCACCCAAGTCATTGATTTCATTCCACCACCTAAGACCAACTAAGATGCGACCACTCACATTCTTAACCACCCAAAAATCAAGCGCAGCGAGGAGAACAGTCACCACAAAAATGATGACAAAGTTATTAACAAAGAGAGCAGAAAGTATGTAAAATGCCAAAGCTGTAGCCTGCCATAGACAGCACAGAAGAATCAGTGGAGTTAACACAGTTCATAGAGCTAAACTCACAGATACAACTGAACATGGCATACCTTGAAAAGAACATGAAAAAAGCACGTCTTTGGATTTGCATAGTTTTCACCGGGAGGCTGTCGAGAAGAATTAGCAATTACTATCTGAGGAATAACAAGTTATGAAATTTGCTTTCTTACTTGAAAATCAACGATATGTCCTTTTCCTAAAAGGCTTCACAATTTAATATGTGCTTTTTCCTCTGTCTGTTCATTAACAAGATAACTGCTTTCTTTTAACAGAATCAAAACTACTAGAGAACTCTGGTTCAGAAATCCCAAAATCAGGTTAATTATCACTCCAAAATTCTAGTCACTAATTGGACAACACAGATCATAGAAAGGTGGTTTGGTTGCAAATGATCAACCACAAAGCGTCTAATCCGATACCCTCTTAATTTTTTTTCCAATTGGCACCCCATAAAGTACAAAAAGATAAACAAAGGAAATAACCCGTCTTCCAAATAAGTCCTTGTTTTTTTTCTTTGTTATAACTACCAACGTAACTCTTAGTGCAGCTTTGCTCGTTCTCCGACAATAAGTCATTTGCCTTTTGGAACTTTACAGCATCTAATTATAAACGTTGAATTTGGAAGATGAGTGACGGAAATGATCGGAATCTCGCGTATTTGAAAACCGAGAAACATCGGGCCTTCTGAAGACCCAGAAAATTTGCTTTTTTCTACATGGGCCTATCTATTTCTTTCTTTTTTCTTCATTCTTGTCTCTCCTATCCTTTAATCAGTCTCTCTCTCTGTTTTTTTTGTTTTTCCGGGTACCAAACAAAAGTACTGAGGATCTCGGAATCCTCAGAGAAAAAGCAGATCTAGTTCTAACTACTAACATAAGACTATATATATAGAAAGCGACAAAAAGATATATAATTAATGAGGGAACAACGAAAAGAGAGTAATTAAAGATCACCTGGTTGAGATCCATCTTTGATCTTGATCTTGAGTTAGATATCCAAACTCAGAAATGGCTTCTGAGGGTGGGTTTTAGGACTATTCTTCTGTTAATAAAAACATAAAAAACACGTAAAGCTTCAGGCTTCTCCCTTTGCTTGGGCTTTTAATTCCAGAGAAGGATCAGAGAGTCTCTCAAGAGTCTGGAATATCCATTCCAACGCTAAGGTTAAGCAGCTGTGTCTTTGTAATGTAGCCGGTGGTTTTTGGCAATGCATTAAGGCAGAAATGATGCGTTTGATATACAGATTGTACAGTACAGTATAAGATAAAATAAATTAATATAGTATAGAATAAATTAGATTACTAGTTTATATTATATTTAAATGTTATTAAATAGTATCGAATAATTATTCAATATAATGTTTGGATGATATGAGATAGAATAGTATAATATATCAAAATTATTTTTTTACCTTTAAAAATAATTAATTTATATTTACTATTAATTTTAATCTTCTTATTAAAAATAATTAAAATTAAGTAATAAAATTAATATTTATTTTATATGTTATTATACATTATACTGTTTATAATTTTTTAATTTTATATAAAAAATATTTTTTAAAATTAAATATTAATTTTATTAATACAACTAAATTTTAAAATATAAAAAAAAGATTAATATTTTTTTAATTTTTTGAGGAAAAATTAAATAATTTTAAAAGATAAATTTTCGAATTTATATAAAAAAAAGAATGAATGAGCACGAGAGAGAGAGAGAGAGACTGAGGAGAGAGAAAGGAAGGGAGGAAGGAAGAGAGAGGGAGGAGAGAGAAAAGAAGGGAAGAAGGAGGAGGGAGGGGAGAAAAAGGGAAGAGAGAGAGATGAGGAGTGAGAAAGAGAGAAGAGGGAGGAGAGAGAAAGGAATGAGAGAGAGACGAGGAGTGAGAAAGGGGAGGGAGGAGAGAGAAAGGAAAGAGGGAGGAGAGAGAAAGGAAGAGAGAGAAGGGAAGAGAGAGAATATGGGAGAGAAATGAATTTTTTAAATTTTATGTTAATTTTTTAAAAAATATTTAAAATTTATTTTAATTAAGAGGATATTTTAGTAAATATATAATTTATTAATACTAATTCATGATGTGAGATAAACTATTCCATAAGAATTAGATGGATAGTATTATCTCATATTCATTGGATAATAAGCTCACACTAGTCTATCATATACTTATTTTATTAACCAACCAAACATTGATTAAGGTGAGATAGTTGGCTATTAGTCTATCATATCCTATCGCATGAAACAAACGCACCCAGAGTTCCTTAGGAAGTCCCGAGAAAAAGAGAGAGAAACACGGCAGGCCTTGTCTGTCACTCCTGTGTCTTTAATAAGAGAATGGATTGTTCTCTCTCGCAAGCCCACAGCATGCGTCTGTTAACAAATTTGGGCCTCTCTACTACCGAAATCCACATTTGCCTTGCCAAACAAAGCCTCCTATTGGAACTGATTTGGACCCATAAGGATTAACGCGGGATCACAGCAAAGAAAAGGAGAAGACAAAACTACCGGCCCTGGCCCTGGCCCTGGCTACGTTTCTAAAAATTGTGATTTAGCGGTTGTTCCTTATCATGACATAATTATAGGCTGCCTTTTATATGGAGATATTCTTTTATATGGAGATATTCAATGGAGTTAATTTTTTTTTTTTGAGTTTTTTCAAATTCAAATTAATTGGTTGGGAGAGGAAGAAATTATTGGGGGAGATTGTATATTGCTAATATCGATTGAGTTACAAATTCACTGTTCAATGGAATTAAACTTATATTTATAGAGTTTTTTTTATTGTGATTGACGCAATAATTTTTTAGCGAAAGTGTGGATATTAACCTTTTGTCTATCTATCTAGAACAAAAAAAAAAAAAAACTTCAAAAAATGTTAGAAATGGCCAGCCATTGCTTGGTGCCAAATCCCTATTCCTAATTATAATCCAGAACAATAACATAAGACATTCAAGCTAACATTTTAAGTACAGTGACTGTTGTAAAGTCCTACATCAAAATTGCGATCAGCCTGTAAATGGAAGGTCTTAATTAATTAATTAATGCCACCGACAATTTTAAACTATGTATCAGCGGCTAAGTTTAAGGGAGAAAGAGAAATCTCATGCTTTAACACATCTATAGAATCCGGCCATCATCAGATGAATTCCTTCTCAAGCCAGAGCCAATGCGAAGAGGTCATAAACACCAAATCGGAATTGAAATCCAAACTTTCCCACCCATCTCTTCATAGAAAAGGAAAATAAATCTTTTCTTTTTTACTTTTTGAGTCTTATCATTTATGTTTGTTCGGAATAAATCATACTTTACATATTCCATTTTGAGTACTTGCTTCCTTTGCCATAACATTGTTTGCTCTACCGGTTTGGAAGATGGTTAAAATTAAGGTGCAGAGAAAGAAGTAACTAATCTTTGAAATTTACACCCCTTGATTATATTTCTTTGCTTCTTTTTTCAACTTTTTACTATTTCTCGGCTCTTTCGTAGCTACTCTGAAGTTACTTCTATTTTTTAGTACGATGATCATGAAAGCATCTCTGCAAATATGTCAACAAGAATATTCATATGATTGATCAGAATATTTTTGTTCTAAAAACAATTATTGAGAGGAGTAATAACATCCATTCTGATTAAATATCATACGTCCCCAATAAAGTTAGAAGGAAAAATAAAATTAAAAAGAAATGAGAACATTTTATTAAATAAAGCCTTTCCTAATTTAATTCAATTTTTATTCTTTTTTAATGCATTCTTTACAATTCATGATATGGATGAATAACATTATTCTTATTGAAAGATTGTCTCATCGTATCACAATTCAATAGGTAATAATATTAGAAAATCACAAATTTAACAGAAAATGAAATTAAAAAATCACTTTTAATAGAGTTTGAAATAAAAAAAAATCCCCTAAAATGTTAAAAAGTAATTAAACGGAGAAAATACGCACGATATCATCTAAAAATATTTCTAATGGTAAGGAACCAACTAACAAAACTGAAACATAGATATATGTACCCTTCATAGTCAGATTCGCTCCGCTCAATCGGACCGTTGCTGCCGGCATTCTTAGACGCATGCGTTGCTCCCACCCGCCATCGCGACACTGAGGGAGTGTTTAGTTTTGCATTTTAAGGGAGTTGTTGTTGTTGTTGTAGCTGTTGCTATTTTGAAAAATAAGATTTAATGTGTCTGGTTAATTTTTTAATCAGCAGTTGATTGCTGATAGAAGGCTCTAAAAAAAATTGATACAAAAAGTAACCCCCGACCATTTTTTTAGGGTAAAATTTTAGGGGTGCATATGCATTTTATTTTCAAAAAGTAGAGAGATGAGTATTTGGTAAACTTTTTTATTCCGTTATTTAATTTTACTTATTTATTTATATGACTCTCTAATAGTTGATTGAAAAGCAATTCAAAATTATTTTTTACTGTTTATTATGTTACTTTTCACTTTTTAATAATAATAATAATTTATATGAACTAAATTGCCCTTATAAAATATTTATATAATTTTCTTATCATTTTTTTACCTACTACATGAATTAAATATATTAATCTATTTTATTAATATTTGTATAAACACAATATTATCTTTTTTCAACTATTCTTAAATAATATTTTTTTAATTTAATTTTATTTAATATTGACACTTATAAAAAAAATCTTAAATATTATATTTTTTACCATCTAGTAAAAAATTAATTTTTTGGAAAAAGTTTAAAATTAAGTAAAAAAATTCTTAATATTATTTATAAAATATTATTTTAAAAATATAAAATTATAAAATATAACAATAAATTTTCTAATATGATATATTTATAGAAATTAGATTTCTAAATTAGATATTACATTATTCAACAGTAACAGTAAATATAAAATTAATTAAATATTTCATTTGTTTTATTAACAATCAGTAATAGAAAACAAGAATCAGAAAAAAACAAGAATCAGAAATCAGTAATTAGTAGCAGCAATCAGCAACAGTAATCAGTAATAACAATATTTAACAGACAACTCAAACAGACCCTTAATAAATCAGTAGCTAATAGGTTTTTTATGACTTAATTACCCTTAAAGTATTACCTTAATTTCAAGTCTTTTCTCTTCTTCTCCTACATGATTCTCTGATTTTGGCTTTTACGTTCTTGAAGATCTTTCAACTGCCATTTTAGGCCAATGTTCCGATCCACCTTCAGGGTTTTCTTCTACACTTGAAAATTCTTTGATTGTCTCAACGAAGAATCTAATTTTTGTCTTTGTTTTTGGCAGAATTATCAAAAAAGTATGATTTATTTGTTTCCCTCTTTCATATCTGTTGCTCTAAAGCACTCAAATCTTCCATTGATCTAAAACCCATTTTGAAAAATCCATTTATTTATTTTTTTTATAATTCTCTCTTCCACTATTGCACCTACTCTATCCACCACTAAAGCCAGCGACCCAACGCACAAGTTTTTCAAGAAGAGAAGCTGAGGGTAGTGGTGCTGGGAACTAGGTGGGCAGGTAGTTGGCTTCTAAAGAATCATGGGTTATTGGGAAATTACTAGATTGATTTTATGGAAAGGTAATTTTATCAATTTTGAATGCATTAAGTGATGCCTTTTTAGCGAACTGAATCATTAATTTAGATGTGAGACTCTTATTTTGTTTAGTAACTATTTGGCTCAATTACAATGTGCATACAAGGTAATTGCGTTTTTGCGAAAAAAGCAAAAGTTGCTGAATTTGGAGTTATAGTAGCTTGTTGGTGATAAATGACAAAGAAAGAAACTGATGAATGCTATAACGAATTGTGTCCTAAGGTTTTCATGTTCCATTTATTTATTTGTTTATGCTCAACTTAGTTTTATCTTCTGTTTTTTTTTTCCCTTTGTGTTAAGCTGATAAGCCTTGCACAATATGTGAGTTTTCATGTGCACGTACATTTGACTTTACTTAAATGCCGATAGAGTAGAGCGATATACCGAATTTTCCTAACCCAAAAATGCCAAATGCTAAGGAAGTTAGATGCCTCATTCAAGTTACTAGCAATAATCAATTGTTATCTGTGACACTTTTTTTTTTAATGTTTTTTGAAAAAGTGCTTTCTGTGACACTTGAACAAGATAAAAATGATGTTGTGAGGTAGACAAAAAGATCTTAATATTCTGTTGATTGAAGTATTCAAGTTGCAGTCCACGCAAACATGTTGGTTAAGCATCTTTTTTTTTTCCTCAAATGAAGCAATACATCATTAGAATAAGATTAAAGTAAAAATAAAATATCTAAAATAATTATTTTATTATTTAAACAATAATTACTAATGTGAATATAATTAAATATTATAAATTTATTTTATTAATTAATATTAATAATAAATAATAATAATTAATAATTAATAACAATAATTAAAAATTAAAAATAACAATAATAATTAACAACAAGAAACCAAGGGGCTCTTAGGGCAGCATCAGTTTAGAGTTAGACAGTTAACACGCAGTTGGACATTTGTGGTCCCCATCAGTACTTGTGCCACTTTCCCATGTGGCCCAATCAGGGTTAGACTCGTGTTTAGTTATGTGAGGGCCGGGTCTTTGGAATGGGTGTGGCAGTTAAACTGCTAAATGATTTTTAAACTGTTAATAAAAAAAAAAAAAAGTCTACGTGGAAAAAAAGTAGGAAGCCAGGAATGGTATTGTGTGAGTCTCATGTTTTTTTTTGGAAAAAATTTATAATTTATTTGTAGTTTAACAAAAATGTGTAAAAAAGATAATAACATACGTATATAATTATTAAAAAAATTATTACTTACTTATACAATTATTAAAAAAAATTATATACATGCTGGCCACATTAATGTCTCCCCTAAATCCATCTATTTCTTGTGCCTATAGCTGCACCGTTTCTAATTAAAATAAGAGTAAATAAGGCACTTTTACTGTCGCCCTTACCTTCTTTTTGGTAAATTTGTCAAATGTATATATATATATATATATATAGAGGATTGATGAGAATATCAAAAATAATTATGGGGAGATTCTTTCATCGTATTACACTCCACTAGGAAATAAGATTAGAAAATCACGCACAATATCCCTTATAGGAGTAGTGAGGAGATATTCTTTTAATCAAGTTTAGATTTTTTCTTGAATAAAAAGGAAAATTCAAACAATACCATATATATATATATATATATATATATAATGATAATTATATACAATATAGAGTTAGGGACTGGGCCTGCCCTTGGGTAGTTGCGCAGCTCAGAATCAACATGCATTCTTTAGGAAAATCTTTTAAATAAATAAGTTGCAACGAAGTATCCGCCCAGTTCCTATATATGTACACCCTCGCCCCGTCTTGCCCAAAGACCCACCATAGCAGAGCAGAGCTTCAAAGATTTCAACCAAAACTTACAGAGCTTCAGTTGTCTCTCTTTCTTTACAAGCACACTTTGTCTTTTCCATTCTTAAACAAAAGGCCTTAAAACACATTTTTCTTTTAATATTAATTAAACGTACGCCTTTTTTACAAAGCACAGATTGTTTGCTTCATTACACTAATTAATACCACGCAAAGATTTGCCATGCTCCCAACTGATATCACTGCAGCACTTGCCACCGGGAAGCAGGCTAGCATGTCAAACTTTGCGTATGTGACGTTTTTGGCTGGTGATGGTGACTACATAAAGGGTGTTGTGGGGCTGGCCAAGGGATTGAGGAAGGTGAATACAAAGTACCCACTTGTGGTGGCGATCTTGCCTGATGTTCCTGAGGAGCACCGCAAGATTCTGGTCTCTCAGGGATGCATTGTCAGAGAGATCGAGCCTCTGCACCCGCCTGAGAACCAGACCCGGTTTGCCATGCCTTATTATGTCATCAACTATTCCAAGCTCCGTATTTGGGAGGTATGTATATATGTATACTTTCTTCATTGGCCTTGTCATTTTCTGAAAAAAAAACAACTGATGGGTCTTTTTCTTTTTTACTGCTCTTGATCTGTTGTTCCGTCTTTTTTTCAAATAATAAAAAAAAAAAACTTTTTCAGTTTCTACTTGTTCTGTCTTTTTTTCCTGAAAGGGGTTTGGGGGTTGGTAATTTTTCCTTCTGATTGTTTCTTTTAATGCATTCTCCTTGTTAGCCCATCAAACAAAACAGGGGATATTAAGTTAGTTATTCGTTGGGTGTAAAAAGAACAAGTACCAAACATTTGATTAAATAAATGGATTTGAAAAGAATCATTGCTTTTTTTTTTTTTGCAGTTTGTTGAATACAGCAAGATGATCTATTTGGATGGTGACATCCAAGTATTTGATAACATTGACCACCTCTTTGACCTGTCGGATGGGTACTTTTATGGTGTGATGGACTGTTTCTGTGAGAAAACATGGAGCTTCTCTACACAGTACAAGATTGGCTACTGCCAACAGTGCCCTGATAGAGTCAAATGGCCTGCCGAGTTGGGACCTAAGCCCGGCCTTTACTTCAATGCTGGCATGTTCGTTTTTGAGCCCAGTATTCCCACTTATGATGATCTCTTGAAGACTGTCCAAGTCACCACCCCCACCCTTTTTGCTGAGCAGGTATCTAAAAAAATAATAACAAAATTCTTGTTCAAAATTGTCACAGGTTTCCATCATATTTGGAAATATTATCACTACATGAACATACTTCCTAATCGTATCTATTCAAACTCTGTCTTTTTTACTTTTTAATTAAAAATTAAATCATAACTATATTTATTATTACTTGAAACATATTTAATATTATTTTGATCTTTAATTTAGAAAAAAAATTTTCTTTTTTTTGTCTAATGCAGTATGCTTGGAATATAATCACGGAGTATGTCCATAAAGTTTTTCTCATTTGGAAATTTGATACGCTAATTTGTTGTGGCAGGACTTCTTGAATATGTATTTCAAGGACATTTTCAAGCCACTTCCTCCAGTTTATAACCTTGTCCTGGCCATGTTGTGGCGCCATCCAGAGACCTTTGAACTTGACCAAGTCAAAGTCGCTCACTATTGTGCTGCTGTAAGTATCTGCCAACTTTTATCTTTTTCTTTAACCCAAAGCACATTCTTAAACTGTGTTAAGTTTAATCTTGATTGTCTTGTTTACACACAGGGGTCTAAGCCATGGAGGTTCACTGGGAAAGAAGTGAACATGGACAGGGAAGACATACAAATGCTTGTGAAGAAATGGTGGGACATATACAATGATGAGTCCTTGCACTGCAACAAGACTCCGCCTGATGCTGCTGCTTCTGCTCATGGTGGTGGAGATGAAGCCAAGGTGCAGCCAATCTTGGCCTCCCTGTCGGAGGAGGCTGGCGTTGGACATTACGTTAACGCCCCATCTGCTGCTTAGTGATTATTGATTCTAAGAATGTCAGAATCTACTAGTAGTGGATGTGGGTTGTATAGGAACGTTTTAAAGAACTACCACCAATCGTTGTGGTCTAGTGGTAAGCGTCGAACGTTACCAAGGCAAAGGTCTTGGGTTCGAAGGCTACTAGAGCGTTTGGTGAGGCTAAACATACTCCTCCCCTTTATAACACTGGACTATACTGTAATCATTCAGGCAGTCCAGAGGTTACTCTGGGAGCAGGGGTAATACTCCCTGGCGGGATTGTGGGGCACCACCCTTATCTTCCCATTTATATAACTAAAAAAAAAAAAAAAAAAAGAACTTAATTTTGGGGCGCATATTTTTATTCGCTAAGCTCCCATTAAGTTGCCTCATTTTCCTTTTTCCTGATGTTTTTTTCTTTTGTTTTTGGCAAAGGAGTGCGAGTAGTGAGGACATATTATCCCTCCTTTGCTATGTTACTATGTTAGTACCCTTTATTCTGGATTTTGCGTTTAATCTATAAAGTAATATTTTAATTAAATATGCTTTTTTAATTGTATACATAAGCCCATATTACTTTCTCTCTGTCTCTGTCTCTCACTCTCCCCGAGGCTCCCTTGGGCTTTAGGAAATGTTCTACCATACAAATAAACAAATGAGTTATGTTACATGCAAGGAAAAATTTTTAAGACATAACTTATTTGATTTATTATGTAATTATTTGAATTATAAATATAATTGAATAGAAGAGAAATTTTTTTTATTTTTTTTGTTATATAATAAATTTAGTTGATTATATAATAAATCTAACAGATTATACTTTTAGAATATCTTCCAATAATTTCTTCTTCAGCCATACAACTTTTTCCATAACAAAATTCAATTAATCTCTCATGACGAAGTTAACTAAAGGGGCTCCTGATCAAGAGCATTTATTATTTGCTATTATTATAAAGCCCAATGCTTAGAGACTTGGAATCAACATTCAACAATACATCGAATCAAGTAACAGACGGTTAACAGATGTTAATACGGCCAGCGACAGTTACATGGATCACTATGGCAATTTCAATAACATTCACATTCTAATTCAAATTTCAATCCCAGCCATACCCATCTTACATATACAATTAGTACATAATTGATTTGATTTATGGTTATAAGGATAGAGAAAGAGAGAGACTCAACAACTTAACTTTGCCCCTCTCAAGTCAGTTGCTCTCAACTTTGGTTTGGGCTTGGTTTGTCTGCCACTGCCACCAACCATTATTATATTGTATACGCTCATTTTTTGTTTGTTGCTTTTTTGTCTTGTTCCTAATATGTACCTTTTTTTTTTTTTTTTAAATGATAGTTGAGTGAGAAACTACTTTGAGATTAGAAATATTTTGATGATTATTATTTATATAATCATACTAAAGATTTAAAAGTTTTTTCTAATATGTATCTTCGTTACGTTTCAAACTCTAAATATTAAAATTTGTCTTGAACTAATCCAATTACTAACTGAACTTAGCCAGGTCGGTGTTCCTAATATATGCTAATCCTTTGTGGGTGTTTAATTTGCTGGGGATTGGACCTCGAGACCCAATCCTTGTGGGGTTGGGATTTTGAACTTGCATATAAAATCCAGGCCGTCTTTGTGTCAGATCACAAACCAGCCACCACTCACAATCCTCTGGCAATTGGGAGTCCACAAGGCCCAATCCCTTTCTATTGGGATGACCTTTTGCGTCGAGTCAATAAATCCATGTCGATTTGAGATTTTTTTTTTTTTTAAGGCAGATTTGAGATATTTTCTTTAGTACATGGAAAATTGTGGATTTCAGATTTTTATTGTTTACCTTGTGAAAAAAAATAGAAAAAAAATTCTTTGAATTTTTTTTCTATCATGAAAAATGGCTTATCAAATTATACAAAATTTTTAGATCCATGAAATAGCATAACAATTAACGATTTGGATGCTGGTGTTTGAAATGTAGGAGTTGCGTTCGTTGGGATGGATGACTTTAATAATCAAAAACACAACAGTAATTAATTTGTGAAAGCCGAGATATATGATATAGCGAACATATATACTTACAAAAATGAAATAAAAATTTCCATAGTTGTTGAGGATGATCGAGGTAATTAACCTTCTTCTTGTCCAATTAAACTCTTGCTTTTTCTCCTTCTGATCAGTGATCGCGTTTCTCGTCCGACGAAGTACTCGGTTGTGTCTGTGGCTCTGCAAATTCTTCCAATTGGAGAGGTGGAGTCCATGACGGTCCGCTCATGACCTTCTTTGCCAACTTTGCTGCTGCTTTTCGTGCCTCCAAGTCACGCAAACTGACCGTTGAATAATATTTCCGACCATCTCTAAGCCTTCTCATCACGGCAAAGAACTTAGCCATCTTCCCATTATCCAAGTTATCTTGATGATGCTCTCCCACAGCCACAGGCATAATCAGCTTCTTCTTCTTTGTTTCTTCATCCATATACTTCCAATACAAGGATTAACCACCAAACTTTTCTGTAACTTTTTATTGTGGTGGTTTTTTTATTGTGGTGGTGGTGGTTCAGGCCTTATATTATATGTATACACACCATGTTGCTGAAGGGAAGCAAGCAATTAATATTGGGTATGTTATGTTGGGTTGTACAAGCATGCCAGCCTGGTCCAAAATTATAGAAGAAAAGTGTATATGTGAATGGCCATTTAAATTTGGTCCAGTGGATGGGATTAAAGTGAATCAATCAGATCAGGATGCTTTTTGCCAAAGTTTGTATGATGGCTTTTTCTTTTTTTCTTTTTCCTGTTTATTATTCCTGTCAGAGTTATGGAGCACCATCCCAAAGAATCTTTTTAATCTGTGTTTACATTATGGTTAGCCGCACCACATAACTCTCCATCTTTTTTTTTTCCTCATCTTTCTTCATTTCTCTCCCCTTTTACCTGTCTAATCTAACTCATATGTAATGTATAGCCTCCTGAATGATACCGAATAACTTTGGTGTTAATAAGGGTGTATTTGCTTACAGTAAAATATTTTACAGGAAATTTTTTTTTATTTTTTGTGTTTATTTTATGTAAAATATTTTATAACAGAAAATTTTAGGAGAAATTTTAAAATTTTCAAGAAAAACAATTTATATTTTTTCTGAGTTGAAGTTATATTTTTGAAGAAACACAAAATGTGCTTTAAATAAGTAATAAGGGAAAATAATTATTTTTACTATAAATATTTTCTCTTATAAATATTTTATAAAAGTAAGTTATTTTGTAGTAAATAAACGAATCTTAAGTTGCAAAAAAATATCGTGGAGACATAAACGCCTGTAGCATTGGTCACTAGCCAGTTGGGTTGCTTAGCCTTGCACCAAAAAAAGGTTTCTTTATTTATTTATTTATTTTTGTTTAAAGAAACTACTAAAGCGACAGTAAAAGATGACAGTAAAAGATGAAAGATAGTAAAAATAAAATTTAATGATCTCAAATCTCATAATTGATTATTACTTTTACTAACTAATGTTATGTTAGCTCTCATACTTTTTATTTTTAGAATAGTCAAAACCCGATAAAATATGGGGTTGGGTCACTTTGTGGTTTTTCATGGTGTCTATGTCCATGCCCTGTTGAGGCCTCCACCCCAACCAATTGGAAGTCTCACTCAATTTTAGGAGCGTAGTATTACTGCAGTAATTGGAAGATTTATTCTCTAACCCTTAAGTCTGGGGTTTGATCATTGGACTTCCCAATCCCTATCCTCCCTCTTTTACAAGCTAAGCTCCAGTTCCTAAAAAATTTAAAAAAAAAAAAGTCACGGTCAATTTCTTCCCTTACTTTCAAATTTTTTGGTGAAAAAAGTCAAATTGGTTGTTTATATTTATCGACGAGGCTAAGCAGGGCACAAATGAATGACCTTTCAAAATCCAATACTTCCGTTTGGAATGGTAAATGAATGGATGGAGGTTGGAAAGTTAACGAGACAAGAGGCATGCATGTGCCTACCATTGCGACCAAATTAGGCTGGTCCTGCAGTGCTGCTGCCTACACCTAACATGGGCAAACCATTTCCGCACTTATGTGACATCTATTCTATACATTTATTCCTGCGTCCTTTTGGATTGGTAAATGAATGGATGGAGAACGTTAACGAGACAAGAGGCACGCATGTACCTACCATTGCGACCAAAGTAGGCTGGTGCTGCAGTGCTGCTGCCTAACATGGGCAAACCATTTCCCCGCTTATGTCGAAGCAGAAAAGCTACAGCACCAAAAGAATTATACTCAAAAATTTTATCTGAATGTAACGATTTTTTTTTTATAATTACGCCTTTACATTTTACAAAAAAAAAAAAAAACATTTTATCAACATTTAATTTCAAAAAATAGATGACTGATTGTAAAATAAAAAAAAGAAACAGTAATTACCTCAAATAAATGTTTCAGACACCAGTATTTAAACGCTGCGATGGTGCCTTAATTATGTCAAATCTACTCTATACATTTATTCCTGCTTTCAGAAATGAAATCATGGCACGGCACAAATATCTCATTAACTCATTGAACCAAAGCAATCAAGCACCAGCAGCTCCGGCCCACCCCCACATGAAAAGACTCTCCCAAATCAAGTTATGGGTATGTAATTAATGTATCTGCGCATGATTATACATTTTCTAGAGATGCAGGTAATTAATTACCCATGAAATTCGCAGGTAACACGATTTGCATGATAGATATACCACATAATAGAATTTGATACATTAATGATTACAAAGAAAGGCTTAGGTCTAAGCCGCCATTGCCTCCATCAATGTCAGGTTGTTGATTATTGTTCTTATTGATGCCTTCCTTCACTTCCATGTGTTCCTTCTTAGAAGGCCCTGCCCCGTAGCGATTGACATCCATGGCAAAATCTTCAGGTCGGAAAGATGGAATCCAAGGTGGAGCAGTCATCAAAGAAGCGCCTTTAATATTATCTTCTTCAACTTTATTCTCGTCCTTGTCGTCAATATTGGATCCAATTTTTGAGGCTCTTCTCATTTGGTCTCTTATTTCCCTTGTGCTTCTTATCAATGTAAAGAACTTCTCCATCTTCTCTTCATCATCTTCTTCTTCTTCTCGTTCTCTCATACTGACGTCGTCGAGCTTCCTCTTCCTTGTTTCAATGTCGTCCATGTCGTAATATCTATGTGCAATATGTGATGATCTTCCTCAACCTCAAGCGGAAAATCAATAAATTAACATACACATATATTATATAGAGCAAAGAAACAAATTGACAAAGAAAGAGAGGATATTGCAATTGCAATCAATTATTTAAGAGTCGTCCTTTTAATCTTATATATGTATGCGTGTTGTTCCCTATAAATCAATATGAAATTGTCTGAAATGAAATCAAACCCCCCATGATGCACGTTATCATCTTTGTCTGTATACATGTATATTGCAAGGCATGTATAATATTTGAACGAGTAATGATATGTATTAAGAAATTTATACAATAAAATATTTCGAATATTATTATTATAAAAAATTTCAATTAATTTGTTTAATATCACTAAATAAAAAAAGAAAAAAATAAGTCATGATATAATTAATAATTGAGATATTTCGTAATATAATTTTTAAAATAATTATGATTGTTCTGTTACAACCACTGCCACTTGGCTAGGCAGCGACACAAAAACGACGACATTGTATTTGATTAGTCCGGTCTACCGTCTGCGGATATGTATTGGAAGTCGTTGGCTCATTGCCACGACGGCATAATGTACGCGATGCCGGGGTATTTTGGTAAATTCGAACAAAATGGCGTCATCCCATGCCTAATCTACATGACGAAGGCATCAATAACAAACAACAAACATGGGCTGCCGTGCCATGACTTGTGCGCAGTGGTCTCTGGTCGCATAATCATTGAACGCATACGAACCTATCTTAAAAATCTTCAATTTTTCTTTTCTGAAAAGTTTTACTCTCTCCCTTTAGTTTTTAGTTTTGGGTTGTTTTTCTTTCGTCTTTTTAAGTTGTTGTTCGCAACGCAAGTTGTTATCTCTGTTGTCCTTGTTAACAAATATCTAGTATAGTGGGGGAATTATATTAGTGGGGAAATTATAAGCGGGCCAGAGGCCCCGGCCCCCCCAATGATATCTATTATAGCGTTTTAGCGTGTGTTGTCCGCTAATTACAACCACTTTCTTATTTTCCAATGATTATTAGTAATTGATTGACAATAATATGACGTTATCGATTTGTGGTTTTTCTCGACACTCAAAAAATATCATGTAGAATTAACATCATAAAAAACAAATATAAAAACAAATATAACGCAGAATGTCCCACACTTGTTTTCCACAACAAGAGACGGAGTCAAAAGTTACAATAAAACAAAATGAGCTCAACCATTACACTAGAACTCGGCCTTCTATCCTTACTGAGTGCGGTGCACAAAGTCAAATAAAACCAGATTGCACGGACCATGATGGTCATCAAAGACATCAACCAACCAACAAAGTGCCGACCGAAGAACCGGTAACGTGCTTCAACCGTTTGAAGGCAAAGCAACAACTCTGTAAGGAAGTGTAACCCAACTAATCTTATTCTAAGCCCCATCAGTTATTTTGATTCGTGCAGCAGTCGAAGCTAGCTACCAACCCAACGGTCATTTCTAACATAATAGACTTTCAAAAATGATAATAGGAAGATCGAAAGTCTTAAATTTATAAAATAAAACAGGTGCAGAGGTGCTGGTCAGTGACCACTGCAAAGAGTACGAAAATTGCAGGGATATGTATTTCACCAAACGCATGGTCTTTCCTTGTCTTCTACAATTAGAGGCAATAGACTTTAAAAAGAGATTGCAGTTGTCATCATCAGTCTACTGTGCGGCACGTGAGCGTTACAATAGGGGACGAGAGAGGACTCACACATCACGACCCATTTTGAGACTCGAGGGCATACACCAGCACGTAGCGTCTCTAAATCTGTTTTTACATAAAATCACGACTAAATTACATTTTAGCGGGGAGGAGAAAATGAGAAACAAATAGGGTTCCATAGTGGGACAACAACACTTTGATTGCTCGTCTATTACACAATTCACACCAAATCAAAATCCAAGAAAAGGGCATTGCTTTCTTGCGTGCTCTGGTACTAATTTAGCCAATGTCTCCACAGCCACCCCCTTCAATTCTATACTTGCAAGCCAGGAGAGCAGCATGTCAAATAACACCAAACAGTAAGAACAACATAACCTTTACATATAAACATAACCGATATGAACGTTGCTGCAAAGAGATTGCTTTTGTAATTCGTACCGTGGGGTTTGAAATTAAATAGCGGAGGAAGAAAACGTCCATTTGGCAGGCGGCTGTTAGGATCACGTAGCTCGTCAAAGAAGGGGTGGATCAAGGCATCCAACTGCAATCAAAAGACAAATATAAGATTCTAAGCCTCACATGAAAGAAATAATTGACATCTGACACGCACATTTTTCATCCCCAATATTTGGTTAAAAAAAGAAAAAAAACTATTGCTGAAAACAGGAAGCCACTGCAAATCAAGGTTTCAATGGCAGAATACCTAACAGCAGACTGGCAAAGCCTAAATCCAATGGCTAATGCTGTCAAGGGGAAGAGGGGGACCCCGAGGCTCTTTCTAACTAGAAAAATATACTCACAGCAATCAAGTAGCAGCAAAGAATTATGCAGAGAACTCACAGCAGTACACCGCAGCTTAGGAGAGTATTGCAGCAGTCTTGAAACCAGATCAACAGCCTCAGGAGGCATCCGCTTGTGGAATATCTAAGAAGGGAAAATGCTGTCAGTGGATGATGATATACGATGCAAAATGCATCCATCTCACATTTCTAATACCTTGTGCCAGGGGTGAGCTTTAATCTGAGGAAATTTGAACTCTGTATAGTTTGGGTTCATGCATTTAATTTCCTCTCTTGTTGGAGTTCCCAAAACCTACAAACCAACCACATTGACTGTTGCATTACTAGGAAAAAAAGTACAGAACAACCTAACAATTCTCAGAGAATGTACCCATCACCCTGCATACGGTAGACATTTCCCCTCCACCATTATGAATATAGATGAACTAATAATTTTCTCAAGGACTAAAAAGCTAAGGACACCTAATTACCTTGATAATCTCAACAAGCTGGTCAACTCCACTCTCACCAGGGAACAGAGGCTGACATGAATAATATACTGTTTAGCTTGATATGAATACAAATATAAAGAAATGTAATAAGCATCTATAACAAGCTGCCTACCCGCCCAAACAGCAGCTCAGCCAGAACACAACCAGCAGACCAGATGTCAATAGCGGTTGAGTACTCGGTTGCTCCAAATATGAGTTCTGGTGCTCTGTAATACCTAGAGCAGATGTATGATATATTTGGTTCCCCTTTTACCTGTCAAAAGAAATCATCAAGCAACCCAATTAAAATCAAACCAATCGCTAAATTTTTTCCTACCAAAGAAAACAAAGATCAATACATACCAAGACTTTTGCACTTCCAAAATCGCATAATTTAACCTGGTGAGTATGTGGATTTACCTGCATCATGGAAACAAAAGACCAGGTGAACAGAACAAAGGTTGTGCTGTTATTTTATGCAAACCTTAACTGCCGTAGATAAATCAATTTGCTTAATTGACAATTTTTACCATAAACATTGAAGGTAGGACAAATGTATGTTTTACTTTTATAATACCATCCACCTTAACTAGGACTGACAACTGTGAAAAAAAGTTTTCCCACCACTTTCCCAATGAACAAGAGACAACATACTTTTTCATTTTACGGAAAAGATTTATGAACGACCAGGGCTAGAAAAAGGCAGTAAAATTAACAACATTTATAACCCTGTAAAGCACAAGTAATCATACCAAAAGATTTTGAGGTTTAATGTCTCTATGACACACTCCAATCGCACGATGGATATATGACAATGCCCTGAAGATCTGTCAAGTATCAACAATACATCAATATCTTACCATGTTATTCCATCAGATAATTCTTTCGAGAAGATTCAATCACCAGCATAAGGATGAGATAAGTTTCTATCAACCAAAAAGCAAAATGACAAACAGGAGGGGGGTAAAAAAAGACAAAATGCACAGAGACCATGTTGTCGTAAAACTTCCTCTCATATCCCCAAAATGCAAAACAAGCAAGCACTGAAATTACCAAGGAAACAATATATTGCACCTGGTAGGCATAAAGTTTCACGTATATCAGTGGCATCCTTTGGTTCAACTTGTTGTAGTGTTGAATCACACGATGAACAGTTTCAGGGACGTACTCAAGAACCAGATTAAGAAAAAGCTCATCCTTTTCAGTCGTTGAAAAGAAGCAGTGCTTTAAAGAGACGATATTTGGGTGGTCAAGAAGACGCATTGTTTGCAGTTCACGGTTCTTATACCTCTTGTCTTGAAGAACTTTCTTTATAGCAACAGTTTCCCCTGTCTCTAAGCATTTTGCCTAACTCCAATTACAAAAATATAAATTAGTCATCGTAATTGGGGACAATCTGGAAACATATATTAGCACAATTGCATTGTCCCCATACAGTTTCAACAGCATACCTGAAAAACAACCCCAAAGGATCCATGGCCAACAGCACGCTCGGCCATGTAGCTTATAGTCTGGAATAATAGTATAAGCTTGCATCAGAATAAAATAAGATTGACAAAAGATAATTCTAGGGGGACAAATTTTGAGAATCTCCTAACCTTCTGCGGATGCAAATGACACACGCACAAACGCACATGTATGCATATATCTACAACTTATGAATAAAAGAAGACACATGCAAAAAAAATCATGAAAAGACAGAAGACCCATGCATATACATACCATCAATGAACAAAGCCAAATAACTGAGTAAAGGGGCCATTCATTTTACCACTTCTTCAAATTATGCGTTGGAGTTTCATACCCAATATATGGTCCACAGCAGGTGTGCTAATAGATCTCAAGGGAAGAAGCAAAAAACATTACCTGCTTTGGCTGGCCATTTCTACCACCAATTGTTGTCACAATAATATGACCTGTCTCTGTGCCATTACCATCAACTACTGTTGCTTCCATTTCCTACAAATACAGGACATGATATAACACTAGAGACAAATTTTTGGAAGCCAATAAATAACAAGCAAAGAAAGAAAAACTGATAAAAATAGATTTGCTACATTTGAAACTCACTTTGTCGTCTCTAATCTTCATATCGTTCATCTCCTCGGGTAATCGGTCCACTGCAATTGTATGGGTACTGGCTTCTCTCAAACTAGAAGCAGGAGCCACACCCACAGAAGCCATTTGTTGGACCAGAAAGATATGTCCCAATGTTCTTATAAGTGCACCTCACCAGAACCAGACATTTACCTGCAGCAATAAAAAGGGTATCAACAACCTCAAGAGCCAGGTTGAAATTGCACAGCATACAAAGATATTCTCAGTTGAATTCACCAAAATGCGTCCAGCATAGCAAATTGACAGATGAACACAAACAAACTCATGAATGAACCTACCCAAACTATTTACGATTTTCTTTTTCTGCTCTTTTACTTCTCAACTTTGAAAGTGCAACTCAAATAAAATGCAATTCCAAGAAGCAGAACTACAAAAACAATAGTTCTCAAAGTACTAGACGAAATATTGAATTATTACTCAAAAATTGTAAAGATTTGGGAGATTTTCACAAAGATTAACCAAGGTGTTTCACTTTAAGTGATCAGACTTGACAAACCAATATATAACAAACGTAGGAGACATCATAAAACAATGAAAGCCAGCCAACACAAGGCTTTTTACCACCACAAGAGAAATAAAGCCCACATCTTTCACACAACAAAGTCAAATTTCCTCACATATATGCATAAAAATAAAGCATCAAATCAACGATACGATGGAAAGTAAAAAGATAGACTTCAAAATCAACCCTACAAAACTAAAAAGACTTCAAAATCCAAACAACATCGTCCGGAAGAAACAAGATAAAAAAATAAAAAAAAAAAGCCAAACGAGAGGTAAGGTCGCCAAATAACAGAAAACCCAAATCACCACATCATGCTTGAAGAACAGCTGAGCACCCCCCACGAGAAGATCCAACCAAACCCGATCTAAACCCAGATATTATCACCCATAAACAAAATCATATAATTTATCTAAAAAAAAAAAACGAATAATTGTTGAAGAAAAATAACAACTATATTATTCCTATCAAACAAACAAATTTAAAAAAAAAAAAGTTTAAAACTTTACTAACGTATAACAGCAGCGGATGTCTACAAACAAACATACCGATCAAACCAGAGAATTATGTGTCTCTGGGCATGAAGGAAAGAGGAGACGCCGCAACGATGCCGTTTTTGGAAGCAGGGCATCAGCAGAAGAAGACCGTGGAGAGAGAAAGTTGTGCCGCTGATGACACATCCATTTCCGTGGGCTACTGTTATATGAACTTTACTTATGAAGTCTAAAGGGAAAGCCTTTGGCTATCTTCTTTTTCTTTGTTTATTTTATAGTTTTTCTTGTTTTCTGTCTGTTCTCTGTTCCTCTTTTTTCTTTTTCTTTTCCTTTTCTTTTCTGTTCTCTATTTTTCTTTTTTTTTTTTTCCTTTTTCCTTTCTTCATTTTTTTTATGTGTGGGTGGTATCATATGCTTTAATGTGCTGGTGACAGTGAAACATGAACACTAAAATATAAATTTTTGTTTGAACTGAACTATCGATTCATTTGTGTCCGACATGAGCAAGAGCAAGAGCAAGTGAGCAACGGACATTTTTCTTAGTGAGCCTTTAAAAGAATCGGATTTTGATACAAATGTCAATGGGACTTATTGACAGGCTTAAAAAGAATTTGTCGGTTCATGTTAAAAAAATCTCAATCTGTAAAGAAGAGAGACGTGCGGTTTATGTGAAGAAAATATTATTTAAATTATTATATAATTTATAATTTAATAAATTTTTTAATTAATAAAAAAATATAATTTTTTTAACATTGAAGCTTCTTTATTAAATGAGTTCATTGGATAAGTTTGACTCATTTAAACTCTTAATCTTTGAAAATTTAAAATTTAAAATTTTATCGGCGACAGTTATTTTTATTTTTATTTTTGTATAGTTGTTCATATATAATATATATATAATATATATTAATTAATTATCAAAAAATTAAAAATTAAATATATTACAAGTTTACCATTAAAAAGAACTTATATATTAATTTTTAATTAATAATTGAGAAAAAAATATAAAAATGACTTGCCAATAATAAATCTCTTAAACTTATTTTAGAGAATCATTAAAAAAGTTGCTTAATGATAAGGTGATCGCTTACATCTACTTTTTTTTATAGACTCAATAATTCTGATAATTTTGTATTGAGATGTTATTTTATAGTTAAAATTATACATTAAAATTAAAATTTGTAATTAATTAATCTCATTAAAATAATTGTTTTTATCTATTTTATTCTACATATAAAAAAAATTTACAATTATTTTTACTAACACTATAAATTAAAAACTAGAGAAAAGGCAAATTACAGTTTTTACGGGAGGGAGGGGGGGAGGGGAATTTTGTGGTGGGGGGCAATCTTGTCAATGCGGTATGCTGCAAGAATTTCAATTCAATTCGATTCAACCACGGAAATGGAATGGAGACACAAATGCTCGAGTGGCTGTGAGACTGGCAGACTGCCAATATGCGCCATCAACTGAAACGCAACTATAAAGTAATAAGTACATTTCTATTCCCTGCAGGCAGCAACTGCAGTCCCCACCACCAATTTAATTCAGTACAGCCTAATAGACACAGGCCTGGGTCGGTTATCATGGGCTGCGGTAAGCCTAAGCCACCACTCACAATCAACGGCAGCAGTCCGTGCTAAAGTCAGGATCTTACCCTAGGTCTCACAGTTTGGGTTGGGCTCGGAAGTTCCAAGCTATGGACCCGTTTTTACACACATTTGACCCCAGTATTATAATTGTACCTTAATATCGTAGGCCATTTAACCAAAATATATATATATAAATCGTAGGCCATCACCGATGATCCAGTGAAATTCATCATGATGCCTGAAAACTCTGATTGAAGCCACTCGGAAGATGAAGGAAAGACGTGTGAAGATGAACACCAAAGTTTAGTTTAATTAGTTAGAGATACTCTAACTCTTAAGTTTAGGATTTGAACTCTAAATTTAGTGCTCTCATTCCCTTTCTCCTCATTGTTGAGCTACCAACTTCAATGAATAACAAATTAAAAAAAAAAAAGAAAAAAGATGCGTGAAGCGCTGGAGAGGTGGAAGCGAGCCAGCTCTGCAGACAGAGAACCGACTAATGACTCAGACAGTGAGGAAGAGAGAAAGCCACAGAAGACGAAGGCCTTGGGCAAGGCACGAGGCACCATTGTACAAAAGATATCCGGGATAAGTAAAAAAATAGTCCTATAGGTTTCGGTTTTTTTCAGATAAGTCCTAAACGTTAAAGAAATTTTTTTTAAGTCCTAAACGTTAATGGTTCCATTTTAAACGAGTACACTTCATAACAGATCCCTAGTTGACCGTTAATTTGTCTATTTGACCAATTAAAATAAGACTTTAAAATGAAAATACTCTAAGAAAAACATTTTTAATTGAACTGAAATAAATTATACGGTTCAGTCAATGTATTTTGACTGACACAAAATGGAAAAAAAAAAAAAGACAAAAGTAAAACAAAACAATTCACCCACGTGCGTATTTGGCTAATAGGGAAACCCTAGAGCACATACAACAGAGGCAGCCTCGATGCACAATCCTCAATACTCTAATCGATCAAACTAAACCATAGCAATCCACCCCCATTTTTTCTGAAATTAGTACAAACAACAACATTTAACCCACAGATAAGGCCGATGATTGTTTGATTCAATGAAGAATTGCGTTGAAATTCAATCTTGATTAGGTAAAATACTAGTCCTTATCAGTGGGTCGTTTCGAGTTTTGTCAGTAATTTTTTTTTTCAAAACGATCTAAGGGTTTTGTTTTCAATTGTTTGAAGGAAGATAATAGCAGTTTGTTTCCTTTGTTTTTGTGAACAAAATAGTGGGTTTTTTATTGGTTTGTTTATAGTTTTTTTTTAATAAGCTTAAAAGGGGTTTTTGTTGGTTGTTTGAATATGTGTGTTTATCAGCTGTATTTAAGGAAAATTGGTTGGTTGGTTGGTTGTGCGAAGCTATTACTGACATTGTGAATGTTTCACTTGTGTTTGTTCTGTTCAATAGAGTGAAAAAATAATAAAGATTTGTTCCAATTTGTTGTTTTGTTCATTGTGGTTGTTGACAATTTATAATATATATATAACTATTGTTTATTCAAAGTTGTGGGTGATGTGGCTTGAAAAAGACAGTAATGGAAGATAAAGGCAATAAAGTTGTTGCAGTGGTTGGGACCGCATGCTGGCCTTCATTCATACTTCTTTTTGGTTGTTGAACCCAAGTTGTTGTCTTTTAAGCCTATGATTGCTTCTGCTGTCTTTATTTGGAGACCTAGTCGTTGTGGTGTAACAAAACAGGAGGACCTTTGTTTGTTTGTGGCATGTGAGTGACTTTCATGCATAAAATATTGTTTTGTTGTCCTTAGACCAATTTTATTTTTTTTCAAATGATAGACCTTTAAAATGAATAGTCTAATCTGTTTGTAACTTTTGATGTTGTATTTCAGTCTAAAACATTTTCTTGTGTTTGTTGTTTACTTTGGCAGAATGGAGAACACAGATGGACACAGATTAAAAGGAGGAGAGAAGAGTGGGAGCAGAGAAGAGATGGTGGAACCAGAATGTCCAGAAAGGGGGAGAAACAACTGTGCAATTCCTGCAAAAAGTTAGGACATAACAGTAGGACCTGTCCAAAGAAAAAGGGAGCTGATGCAACGACAAATCCCACAGAAGGTGCACCGATTTCTGATGCAACTAATGAACATGTGCTTGTCATTCAGCCCGATTCTCAAAATGCAGCATCTATTGGAACAATAGATAAGGTATCATACACCATTATCACTTCAATAATGGGATTATCCTCGTATGCAGGCATCTATTGTTAATTTCAATTTCTTTTATTAATGCAGGCAAACAAAACTAAGAGTGACAAATCTGCCCAACCAAAAAAGAAACAAGGTAGTAGTGTATTTGACTCAGCAAAGAAAAAAATGGGGAATACTATATCTACCCCAACAACTACTTTTGAAGCTATATACCCTGCATGTCAATCTCTTTCCCCTACAAGGATAGTGAGTATCAAAAAATAATGAATGTTATCAACTGATGTGGATTGCACTTTGAAATAAAAGAGTTGTTTTTACAGTTACAGAGCCCAAGTTTTGTTGCTGCTACTACAAAATCAAACAAACAGGCCATTGCTGACTCTGTTGTTGCCACACAAGAGAGCCAAACTCTTAATGCATTTCCTATTGGCTCACAGGATCATCAGACCACATCAGACCACTTAAGCAAACCACTTCCAAGAACTAGTTACGTTGTAATATCACCACAACAATTGCTGGTGAGGCTGAAGTAATCTATTTGCATCTTCAACTTCCTATCCGATTGTGTTCTCACATTTACATTTTTATTTATTTATCTACAAAGTACATGCAAAGCAAAAAAGAAGAAGCATGCTGCAAAAAAAAAAATGAATCACATGGCCCTTTGGATTAGGGAAGATGGCAACGTTACGCAAGAAGAACTTATTTTTGTTAGTCGTGTCAGCCATGATTTTGTTTTTTTTTTTTTTAATATTGCCTCTCGGTTAAGAGGTTGTGTACATGACCAAACTGGTATTTTTGCATATGGCCACAATTTTTGACAAGGGGATAGACACTATCAATGTCCTGACATCAGCGCATGCACTGATAGATTTTATTTTTGTACTTGTTGTGGTAACAACTTTTGTGATGGTGCTACAATTTTTTGTATTATCTGTGCAAAGATGCAATAATCCATTTATAACAAATTTGATATTTTATAAAATGTTCCAATAGAGATTATAGATAGTACCTCATTTCCCCAAATGCATTTTCATTTCTATTCATAATAGATACTTGTACTCACACATAATTAACTTAGTTAGATTACATGCCACTTCAAACTGACATCAGTACATGAACTGATAGAATACAAAAATAACAAAATTAAGTGGCACCACTAACTCTCCCCTACTGCAATTCCTCTTGCAGTCCACACCTACTTAATTTGCAACCCAGCTCACTACAACCACCAAAACCAAAAGATGCCACTTCGTAAAACTAACATCAGTGCATGCACTGATAGAATATAAAAACAACATAATTAAATGGTACTACTAACCCTACCCTACTGCAATTCCTCTTACAGTCCACAAGTACTTAATTTGCAATCCAGCTCACTACAACCATCGAAACCAAAACAACAAAAACAACAATTGCTCGAAGTACCAACATCTCCCTCCTTTTTTGAGCTATTTCTTTTTCCAAACTAGTAACCCTCTTCAACAAACCATGAATGATTTGCTTTGATCTTTCACACATAGGATGATCAATCCAATGGAATGTGCCACACCCACCATTTTGCTGTCAATAATAGAGGAAAAAATCACAGATTTATCATACTAAATTTTTTCCTTCAATAAAAAAAAAAATTTCTTTCAAAAATCTTACCTTCAAACGGCCACAATAAACAAATCTTCTTCCTGGGTTCAGCTTAGTCCATGAAGTCCGCATCACTACTTCTTTGCCACATTGGCATATTATATCGACTTTTTCTTTTGTTGTAACAATGCACTCCGTTGATGCACGAAGCGGATGAGACCTACACTTATAAGTAATTAAACGAAGAGGAAGAAAAAGTAGCAAACGAAGAGGAAGAAGAATTAGCAAACGAAGAAGAAGAAGAAAAAGAAGATCGTTATGACAAAAGGGATCAATCAATGATTTAGGGATTTATGAATCAGGTCGACTTGAGGGCTGTTAAAAAATGACTTTTGGTCAATATACAAATCCCGCGTATATAAGAGTCAAAATACTCTTTTCATACGGTATAAGCTATTTCAGTTCAATTAAAAACGTTTTTCTTAGAGTATTTTCATTTTAAAGTCTTATTTTAATCGGTCAAATAGGGATCTGTCACGAAGTGTACTCGTTTAAAATAGAACCATTAACGTTTAAGACTTATTTAAAATAAACACAAACCTATAGGACTATTTTTTTGGTTATCCCAAAGATATCCTGATGGCAGGCTTCCCCTTTTCGAGAGACCCCAAGTTGACTTTTGAGGTATTCACCACACAGCAAAAGGTGAACGTCCTTCCGCTGATGGAAAAAAATTAAAAAAAAAAAAAGAACCAAAAGTTTGATCGATTCTTAATTTGGCAAACTGCTACATCTTTAGTCAAATGCTAGCAGCATTATCTCTCCACTCCAGATTAAAATGCATAACTATTTGAACGAACACAACTAGCTTCACTATTATCCTATTTCTGATAATCATGTAGATAAAAATCAGTCAATTCCAGTGAAGCTGTGACGTGGACAGAAAAACACTCAGGATAGGACTATTCAAAAATTAATCAACCCGACCCAATCCGATCAATCTCATTCAAACCAATTCGAACCCGCTAAAACCGTTGAAGTTAGGATTGATTGCAGTTTTAAAATTTTACAACCCGTCAAGGACGGATTAGATGCAGATTGAGATTCAATCTGCCCAATCCGACCCAATATATATATATATATAACTGATATTATGAATTAAATTTTTCGATATCAATCGGATTAAAATCAAACAATCACATTTCATATAATCTTACAAATCAATAAAATTAAAAATAAAAAATTATTTTATTACTATCGTATTATCCTCATATTCTTTAATTGTTACCACGTAATTTTATTTTAAAAAATAAGAAAAAATCAGAGTATCTTTATTTCCTTATTTTTTGACAGTACAAGTGGAACATTAAACACTACAAAAGAGAAAAAAAAAAAAAAAAAAAAGAGATGCTACCTTATTTGTCGAGTGGAAGTACAAATAAAGAATTTTTTATTTAATAATTTGTGTTTTTACCAAATAAAATTAATTTAATATAATCTTTTAGTAAATTTTAATCAATTCTCATGAATATTTAAAATTATGAATGAATACGATATATATATTATAATAATAAAATTGGTAAAAATAAATACAAACATTAATGATTGATGATATGTATAAATTGAAAAAAATTATAATTTTTTTTATTATATCAATCTGTCCAAATCGATCAAATCCAACCCACTGTTGACGGATTGGATTGGATGAATTAAGTTGTATGGTGAATTGAGTACAGATGAAAAATTATCCAACTCGCCAACGACAGATTAGATACGAAAATACCCTCAAGTCGACTCAATCCGACCCGCGAACGCCTCTAACTTGGGATTAGTTTATTCAAGTTCCAAGCTCTCGAAGAAGATAAGGGAATTAAGCTCGTAAGTGCCTTGCTTTCACGAAAGGAAACTGACAGCCATTACAATCCAATGAAAAAAAGCTCAGCTGATCCAAGGTTACTACCCAAAAAGGATCAGAAGATGATGGATAAAAGACTAAAACATTCGAAACTACCATTAGCTGCCAGTTCCAAGGCAAAGTTAGAGAACTGCATTCTACTGCAGCAATTGCTGCTATTAGCTAAACCACCACATAGTAAAATTAATTTGAAAAAAAAAACAAACATGCAATCTAAAAACACTAAGTTCCCTACCACATTTATCTACGCTTCACGCGCTTGGACAAGCTGCCGCTGGGGGGGGCTCGAGACTTGCCAAAAGCCTTCATCTTCCTTCGAGTCCTCTCCTCCTCACTGTCTGACTCAACCCCCTTCTCTCTATCTGCATTGCTTGCTTCCCTCTCCAATTCCTCCCATGTCTTACCCTTTTCTTCCTCCGAATCATCCTCTGAATCCTCCTCCTCCTCCTCGTCCTCAGATTCCACCAGTGATGCACTGTCAGAGTCATCATCATCTGAGTCAGATTCTGGCTCTGCGTCTGATGGTTCATAACCTTGGTCTGACTCCTCTGTGTTCTCAGATTCTGAATCACTAGCCTCCAAATTCAAAAATTCCCAGCCGCCACCTTCAATGAAGCTCTGAGGATCATCGGTGATTGTCTTCAAAATCTGCCGCCAATTCAGATTCAACCTGCTCTCATAATACTTGATGTCTGTTGTGTCGAGCCATTCCTTGATGCCATCGAGTGATGTCGATGGAATAGAATCGATCCTAAGGACATCACGCTTGAAGTCCTTAAACACAATGGTCATATCAAAGTTCTTCTGACCAAGGCCAACTCTCTCTAGGTTAACAATCTCAATCTCACTCAGGCTCACAACAAGGAAAGGAGTCTCAACCAGCTCAACCAGGCAGCTAGAAGTTGGGACAATGAAACATGAAGCTTTGAAAGGCACGCCATGAAAGCCAAGTTCTCTCAGAGGCTGATCAAACTCAAGGTCCAGTCCACTAAATTGTGGCTGGCTCCAAAGATCATTCACTCGATTCACAAAGCTTTGAAAATCCATATTGATCTTATTCTTCCTATCCCTCTCCCGTTGCTCTTCTTCAATCTCATCAGGGTCATAGGCAGACCTCTTTGCACCCCCAATAGTTTGTACAGAATCCATAACCTCAATGTAGAACTGCACGTCTTTGGTCTTCTTGTTTCCAACCATAATATGATTGTGAAGATGAAAGTGGAGGAGAGTAATCATCTCCCTCTCTGCAGGCTGGAAAAAAGCATGTTTAATGTTAGCAAACATAATATCCACCCGCTCCTCAGCTCTACTTGTAGCATATCGGAACCCATTCACATGAGCTTCTAAAATTCCCGGCTGCTTTCTTCCACGGCCACCAAAAGGAGGACGGATCCAGAGTTCAGCCAACCTTATTGGCTTAAACCTGTTTCCAGCGAGCTGAAGTTTTTCCTGGGTAACCAAGGTAGCCCTCTCTGCTCTCTCAGATTCCCGGGCCACAACATGTCGTCTAAGTGTCTTAATCAACTGTACCACCTCACTTATGTGCCTTGGGTCTTTGGAACGAAACGAAACCTCCTTCAGATAAATTGAGCCCTGAAACTTCAGTGAATTTGCATCATGAGGATTAAAAGGGGTCCCAGGAACATTAAATATTATCCGAATATAGCAATTTCGGTTGGTGTCCTGCTGGCTGGATACTGTTCTAATCGTAGCAACATGGAAAGGCACCATACTCCCGTATATAGGCAAAATTACAGCCTCATTCTTCTGGTCTATTTGAATCATCAAATCTCTTGCAGGGGGGATATCATTCACGTTCTTGTAGGCAATCAAATCAGCTGAAGTCTTTGCAGCAGCACGGCTGTCCCCTGTTGTACTCCCTCCACCAGCAAGTCTCCGAGCAGTCTCCTCATTCTTTTGACGGGCAAGTTCAGCCTGGTGTTGCCTCCGGAGTTCCTCCTTTGGAATCTCCCCATTATCAGATCTTAGTGTAGTCTTAGACATCAAAGCCTCTGTACCATTTGCCTCCCTTTTATCCTTAACCTTTTCTTCTTCCTCCTCGTCTTCATTAAATGAGTAAGCAACATCCTTCATAGCCTTAGAGCTCTTTGAAGTGACCACATCAGGATTCTGTTCACCTACAATGACTGTGTCCGCAAGCAACAGGGAAAAATTCTGGATCTTTGGATTATTGGTCTGATTTTTCAAGTTCTGGAAACCAAGTGATACATTAAACACCATTCTTGGCTTCACCAAGCGATCATTCTTGGCATTAATATTCAGTCCTGATTCACGAAATTCAAGACCCATGCCTGTTCCGGCAGATTTTGTCAAATTCGGAATCAGTTCAGGAGCCTCTTTCTCAACCACTGAAAGGGCTGCTTGATATGATGCACTGACTTTATTTCTAGGCTTCAATGCACCAATTGCCGCATCATGGGCCCTCAAGAGAACCTCATAAGCCTTACTCTGAAGGGGATTAGCATCAATCAAAAATGTCCTGGCCACATTTGAGCAGTAGTTTTTATATCGAGATCCAACGGCACAAATGATCACACTGGCAGAATCATAGTACAAGGACTCATCACTGCTGGTGGCACTAGGTCTCAGATCAAACTCTCCTCCACTCTGAAATATTGGAGGGTAACATATATCGACAACATCTGCCTTCAACTTTGCCTTAGCTCTGGCAGGTTCCATGATGGCTTTCTCTGCCTCGTCCATCAATGCAGAATGGGCAATTTTTTTCTCCTCATCGATAACATTCTCAAGCCTTGGAACCACAACATTGTTCATCACACTGAAACTCAAGTAAGCAGCCTTCTTCACATTCATGAGCTCGTCAGAATCCTTGACACCAAAAAGATCAGTTAACCCATTGGTTACATCGGTGAGTTGGAAGCCAGCATTCTTTAGTTTGTCAGCCCAAGTTTCCAAAAGTTTCCCTTCAGGAGCCTCCCTAGCTATATGTCCAACGGCGGGGGTATCCCGGCCATCAGCCTTTGATTGAGCACGGATTGCACGAAATATAGCTTCCATTAGAGAAGTCCCATCATCGCCTTTTGCCTTCACGTGCATGACAACATCAATGCCCAAAGCTTCCTGAGCAGGTCTCCTCACAACATCAAGCACAGAGGTTTTCTTCTGGCTGCCCAAGATATGAATCTGCTTCCTCAAGAAGATCATTATCGTCTCTGGGAACTCATAGGAAAAGAACCAGAGGTTAAGTGCAGAGGATTTGAGGTATCGCAAATCCTCTGAAGGAGGTGGTGTTGCTATTGCAAGGACATCTGAAGAACCCCAGAGGTCAGCATTGTGCTCATTCCAATGTGAATAAAGGGCCTTGAGCCGGGTTTTAAACTTCTCCACATCAATAGCATAAGCAGTGGTAGCCCCATTGGGTGGCTGACCAGTTCCGTTTCGATGTTCAGCCATAGAATCCAAAGTGGTTCTGCAATCGGTAACTATAATGGGAATCAGCAAGAAAGCAAACAAACAAAAAGAAGAGTCATGAAACAAAAATGAACCACTTGGGAGTCTTGTAACTCAGTAAAAGATGATATTCTATTTTATGCTACTCTCAAAGACAAAGGGTGTACTTTGTTTCCCCATGATAAATTGACATAACTGAGAGCCGCTATGGATAACAAATATATATAACAAACAAACAAACAAAAAAAAAGCAACCCTTCCTCTCTCCCTCGACAATCACGTAAAGTGTCAATTGTCTGTCACAGCCATGTTTGGAGACGTAAGCTTCAAATACTAAATAATTTCATTAAAATAGGACTTCCGGAAGGTCAAAAAAAAAAAAAAGAAAAACAAAGAACAATGAAGAGAGAGAAACAAAAACCCTAAAAAGATGTGCATGTTTGTTAGAAAGATAAAAAGAAATGTAAACATAAACCCTAAGATAAATTTCAGCACAAAAATCATCTAAGACAGTCCTAAATTGCTAGTCGCTAAAATAGCTTTTCGTATTTGGGGATGAGAAAATATGGTGTATGATTAGGTTTCAAAGACTTATTAGGGTTTGAGCAGCGAAATACCTAACTGTCGCCTCAAAACGGAAATCGGCTCCCCCCCTTCAATCAATCTAAAGAATGATTGATTGATTGTGTGTGCAACTGAAATCCCCCTATCTTCACTGCTCAACTATGAATCATTTTCTTCTTGTGATTGTTTAACGAAAAAACAACAAAAGAAATTGTTAAAAGAAATAGAATGAGGAGTTACCTTGAGAAGCGAATCCACCCCCTCAAACGTAAATGGCTCCCAAAAAAATTAACTTACTAACTTAAATTTACAATGGATGAGAAAGAGTTCCGCCCACACACGCCGCTGCCAAGAGATACAAGCAGAAGAAACACAGGTCGGTGAGTCGGTGCATAGAGAGAGAGAGAGAGAGAGAGAGAGCGCACCAGCGCGACGCAGAGAAAAGAGAGGGTTCGAGAAGGAAGAAAACAGCCGGAGAGAGGCATATTAAATGTAAATTCATTATTATATATATTTGGGCGCCTTTATTAGAACTTTCTCCTATAATTAATTAATTAATTAATTAATTAATTAGTTAATTAATAATAATAATAATAATACTTCTATCTCAAAAAAAAATATTAATAATATTAATAATTGCGGAATAAATATAAACTCATAAAAATGGCATGGCAACAATTAAAGTTGTCTGAAACAGAAGCCGACTGACTGCATTTGCAATTTTCATTGCCCCTCCTGTGATTTTCTTCTTGAATTATAATATCATTATTTTTGTAATTATTTGTTATATAAATATGCACCTTTTTACTGTGTGTATATATGTATATATATATATATTTATTTATTTATTAATTTATTTATTAATTTATTTAATTTTCAATTAATTTTTCTTTTGTTGAATAAGAACAGAAAAAAGTTTTTAGCATGCAATCGTTGTAGCACAATGGATTCATAATGATTTGAAATATTATATCAAAAAATATATATTAAATTTAAAAAATAAATAAATAAATAAATTATTAAATATTATTAAATTAAATGTATATTTCTCCTCTATCTCGCTCAGTATGCTCATGTAATTTTATTCTATATAGAATACCCGTGCCTTGTCGTATTCTATGGAGTTTTGACGTCCATGCTATTTGTATTACATATACAGTACAGTGACTGACTGAGGGATTGATCTAATAAATTGTTTTACCGACCTTAACCTCATAATAGTTAATAATAATAATAATAATAATGTGAATGAATAAATAAACGAGATTTTCGTTGATAAGACAGCAAAGTGGCGGGAGAATAGGATTTCCAATTCCCTCTTCCCTCTCGTTTTTGTATTCTATTTCTATAATTGGCGGGAAACGGTGGCTAAATTAATTTGTTTTTATTTGATTACTCAACTACAAACTACAAACATACTACAGCTACTTAACTGAAGAGAAGTAGAATCTAGAAAGAGAGAGATGCTCCATCCTTCATTCTTATTATTTAATAGTTCTTTCCTCTTATATATACATAAAACTAATCTAGTTATATATATATATATAGTAATAATTATTATTTCATAAAGGAAAGAAATATTTTTTTTTTTTGTCCATGTAAAGGCTCATCGAATTATAAGTAATATAATAAGCAATATAATGAAAGTAGTTCTTCCATGTCGTCAATATTACCCTCCCTTATTAAAATTTGAATCCAAAACATTTAGAATAAAAGTTTGATATTTAATTACTAAATTATTTTTTTAAAAAAAGTAAATAAACATTACTACTAATAATACCTCTTTTAAGTCCCATAGCCTATAGCCCATAGGCGAGGCAAGGCATGCATATCAAGTAACACACAAGCCAACACAACCCATTTACAAAAGCGTGGTGGGTTAGTGGGGGGTAATGGATGTTTCTAGTCTAGTTTATAAACTATATCTACACTTCGGCTGTTAAAATTACTATGTGGATGAAGACGAAGATGATGATCTCCTTCCTTGTAATATTTATAGCAGTCCTATGTTAATGCAGGAGCAATGACCCATGTCATATAAACCAATGAGATCATCAAGTTACACCATAATACACACACACACACGCACACAGTTCATAAAAACCAGGATTTGAACTTTATACTAAAAGTTAATAATTAAGTTAATCTATCACTAAAACTTGTGGTTAGTGAGACATCAAAATATATAGTAACACCTCTTTTTAAGTGCAATACAATTGAAACTTACCTTCACTTTATTTTTCCTAAATAAATAATTTTTTTAAACCCTTTTTCCACGGGTATTACAATTGCCATCTAATTAATCAATATGCCTTTTATTTTACTGCGTGTTTTATATTCCTCCTCAACAAGCACAACACATGAAATCAACCAGCACAACACAAGTGTCTTTATATAAGAGCAGTGTGCTTGTTTGTCACCCTGTTGTGGCATTTGGTTTTAATTTAAACGCTAAGCCCCGAGACCCGTTCGAGTACTCATGAACCATTGTGCTTCTAGCAATATAATTAGCAATTAGCGAAGTTTGTGTTTATATTTTTGTGATAAAAAAAAAAAAAAACAGTGAAGTTTGTTTTTATGAAGCAAAATACTATTACATGACGATGCTTAATATATGATTCTGGAAAGATTTAAGAACGGAGAAGAAATGTACGTTTTGATGCCAATTAAAGCTTAATCAAAAATTGGAAAGAAGAGGGAATAAAAAAAAAAAAAAAAAAGATTCTGGAAGCATTTGAGAACGGAACTGGGAAGAAATGAATTAGAATGACAAGTGGTCCCGGCGAGGCTCGAACTCGCGACCTTCGGCTCATAAGACCAACGCTCTAACCAACTGAGCTACGGGACCCTTTCTCCCAAAGCTAAAAGAAAAATTAAAATAGTAATAATTATTGCACACTCACCTCCCACCGCAACTGCTAGGGGAGCAGTTACTTTCTAATACTCTCAACATACGTACGTATGCCTGCAAAACCATTAATTAGTCTTTCCTAAAAGGACCACTGAGTGGGGGTATTTATTTAAAATTTTTATAATTATTATATACGATATGATAGAAAAAATTATATGATATATTAACATATTAAAAAAATTTATATAATATGTAATTAATTATTAATTTTTTTTTTAATTTTTAATTACTAATTATATGTTATATAATTTTTTAATACATCATATAATTTTTTTATTATTTTATATAATTTTTTTTATAACAATTATAAAAATTACTTAAAAAATAACCATTTAACTTTTTCCTTCCAAAAATCCCTATTTTGCGAAACACGAAAAGTTACCGGATGCTCAAAGTCGAAATATCAATGCTGAAAATGATGTCATAGGAAATTGTATCAATATCAAAAGTCAAAGGGTCCTTGTCCTGCATGATGGAAATGCCAAGTCTTGGCAGTTATGCTGTGTTTGGTATAAAAAAAAATTATGAAAAAAAATATATAATAATTATTATTTATTTTTTATTTTTGTATCTCTTTATATTTTATATTACTCTAAAAAATTTTATTTTTTCTCCATTTTTTCTCTCGTAAATTACTATTTATATTTTCTTTTATCATACTTTCTTTCTCTCACCTTTTTTTACCACTCTAAACAATTTTATTTTTTTTTCACTTTTTCTCTCATAAATTACTATTCATATTTTTTTCACCAACTTTCTTTCTCTCAACTTTATCTACTACTCTAAATAATTTATTTTCTTTTTATTTTATTTTTATTTCTCCTTTTTCCCTTCCTTTCTTCTCATTTTTTCACACTCCAAACACACCCTTAAAGATTCATAACTTCAAAGACCAGTTCGGGTACCAAACCCAACTCGGCTTTCGAAACATTAACATTCATCGTTTCCCCCAGCCGGACAACTTCTCTTCCACATAAACGTGGGGTTTGGGACTAGGGAGCCCAGTTCAATTAACGAAAAAAGTTGGTGGGCACACCGTAATAAATAGACTGTATTTATATATGTTTAATTTATGTAATTATAAGTATTTTTTTTGTAATTATAATAATAAAAAATAATATAAAAAATATTATTATTTTTTTTGTTATAATTACATAAAAAATATTTATAATTACATAAATTAAGTGTATATTGGACACACTTTGCCCGTTACCATACGCCCATGTAATAATCCCCTTCAATTAATTTTGCAAGACAAAACATGCCGCATTGCTGCTTTATATTATTATAAAGTTAGCTGGCTAATGGCCGTTCTATATGATTTTCCACGTTATACTGTAAAGTACTAACACATGTATTAAATTTTAATATCTTAATTAATATTTTGATTGAAATTAAAATTAATAATTTTGAAATAAAACTGATAATTTTTAAAATAAAAAAATATTAATTTTTAATTTTTATTTAAAAAATTATAATTTTATTTCAAAATTATCAATTTTTATTTCAATTGAGTAACTAAAATATAATATACCAACATTTTTTCTATACTGTATGTCTATCCTAAGTAGATGGTTATGTAGACTTTCTTGAACAGGAAACTTGGGGTACTATAAAATGGGTTGGGATTGCTGGGCACTCTCCGCTGCAATTAAGCTAGTAATGTTTGAGAGATATAGACAAAAGAATAAAAGAGTGATCAAAGGAAGGAGTTGAGATTTTTACGCTAATTAAAATGGAGAGAGATGCTAAGCTGCTGGTGATTTTCACCATATCAATATGTCTGGTGGTCTTTGCTGCGTCGGATGTTGAAGGAGGAAGGAGACTTATGAAGGACAGGGAGAAAGTTGATGTCCCCCAAAACTTCTTTGGAAGCTATAGTGGAACTGGAGGGATCATCCCAACCCCGTTTGGTCCTGCCATTGCCCTTGGACCATCAGGCTTTTGCTCCTTCCCGGGGATCGGTTGCGTGAGAGTCCAGCCCACAAACCCTGGTGGTTGGGGTCATCAGCTCACCACATGCACCTTCATTGGTGAATGATGATCAGGAAGAGGCCTTTCGAACACATAATATGGTCCTTGTAGTGGGGTTTAAACTTATAAACTACTTGCTAGCAATATCAGTAAGTCAATTAGTTTTGCTCCTTCAGTAGGCGGGTGTTGCTTTCTCTGTTTACGTAGTGCAATGGGTTTCAGGGTATGGGAACTGTACTGTACTGTACTGTACTGTACTCTCTGCACTGCAGTGATAGTTAATTTGGTCTTGCAAGGGCCATCGCATAATGATTAACTGATTTGTTGATACATGCCGCCTTTCTTGGTTTTGATCGAATAGCTAGGCGTAAATTAGGACAATTAAAGCACAAGGATATTCCAATCTAAGCATATAATTTTCTTTGCACTAAAACTACATCTATATCTTCGCTGGCTGGCCTTTTAGGACCATGTCTACTGTGTTCATGTTGTTACGTTAAGCACAACCCGATTTGCACGTATCAATAATAACCCATTTTACCTTGTACGTTTCTTATGCTCAAAAAAAAAAAACACAAAAAAAACCTTGTACATTTCTCATTTGCTTTGGTTGCCGAGAAAAAGGAAATCCAAAAGAAAAACAAAACGGAACTAACAGATTAGTAACAGTTGCAAAACAAGTTACCCTATTAGCTTGGGTATTTGTTTTTGTTTTGGTTTTTTTTTTTTTTCAATTTTTCTAGTTAAGCATTTACCAATTTTCTCGTTGACGCATCCCATTAACTCAATAAGGGCTTTTGCTTGAGCGGTTCTCTAGTCGTGCAATTATTCTGATGTACCCACGTCCTCTATAGAATAGCAATGGATGATTGATACTTCTTTCTTGTGCTGTCTAAGCTGAGACACTTAAATGGATTGCTAAAGGATCGTCCGGCGACCGGGAGGTCTGTTCCACCCGCACTATTCTTCTCTGTTTTGTTTGTGATGATCGCCTTGCTGCATCTTCGAATCAGGATCGGTATCATCTTTGTCACCAAGGTTGGTATTCTATCTCACTTCTCAGTGCATAATTTGAATTGCCCGAGTCTATATTTTGGCATTTAGAGAACTCATGAATCTGAAAGATATGCCTGTAAGACACAATTTCCGCTTATAAAGGGCTTTTTTTTGGGGGGGGGGGGGGAGATCGGATATCAGGTCAGAGGACAAAAACAAACGACATTATTATATCATAATTTGTAATATAAACCGCAATCATAATCCGGTCATTCAAGATCATTATAATTGTGGTTCACGTCCAACAAGAAGCAGAGCAGGAATACTGAAATGGAAAGCTTAGCATATCATGATAGGCCATGGCAATCTTAGGAGTGCCATCATCAGTAAATAACAAAATGCAGAGTGGGAATGACAAGCATAAAGAATCACTCAATTAAACAATGTTGAATAGCTAATCGCCAATCCTGTACATAATGGCCATGACACATGCTCTTTGCACTAGCAATCCATACATAAAGAATCATCTTTCCATCTAACAGAGGAATATATAAAAGAGAAAAAAAAAAGTATATATATATGATTAAAAAAAAAACTGCAAGTAAAAGGAAAGGTAGGAGATAAGGACCGAAAAATTAAAGGAAAAAATAAGCCATCTTGACAGCCCCAAGTCCCCATGTCCTAGATATCAATGGCAAACTCTAAGTACTTGAAGGCTTGAAAAAGAATTGTCCCCCCCCCGCAAATCCATTCACAACGTCCATAAGATTCTCAGACATTCCCGTAAATAAATTCCATGCCTGCGCTTAATCATGTCTGCCTGTTCTCAGACCTTGAACCTGGATAATCGCTGCGATCAGTGTCAGAGTTCTCCTTCTGAGATTCAATCTCCATGCTACCTCCTAGAGTTCTCCTCCTGCGGTCCTGTAAAATTACAATCCCAACTCAACATTCAGTCAATAGCTATCTCCCTCCTCCCCCCGGGTAGAAACAACACTATGTTAGAACAACAAACACTCATATTCATGCTGATTAACTTCCTAATGCTGTAATGGAAGTCGATCCTGCTTTGCTCAACTTGAGCTGCAAGATTGGAAGTAAACCAGTTGATAATTAATCATTTTAACTGAACGAGCTTTTTATTTCACCAGTCAATCACCATCAAGACACTAATAAGGGCAAAAAATAGTGGATGAATTCAAAGAAACTATGCTAATTTGCATCCTATTTTCATTTTTCATAGTGGATTTCAGGCACATTCTTTCAGATACATCATCATGCTCCAGTGCTGAGACAACTAACTAACCTCTCTTGGAATAGGATATTCCTCGGACTCCAGCATGCGTGCTACTTGGCCCATCTTTGGTCTTTTTTCAGAATCTGGATCAACGCACCTCAAAGCAGTCAATAAGGCGCGCTTTAGAGCTCTTGTTGATGGTCTAATCTCAATATTTGGATCTACAACTTCTTCGGATCGCCTGTTCCCAACCATCATTTTCAGCCAATCCAAAAGATTCACCTGCAAGCATGGAAAATTTATGATCAATGTAGGCAGCTAAATGAATGTTTTCTTATTAATTAGGCACTAGATTCAGCGATACCTCCAGTGCAGGACGACCGTAGTCGACAGGATCTCTCCCGGTAATCGCTTCCAACAACACAACCCCAAAGCTATAAACATCACTTTTCTCATTCAAAAGGCCAGTATTTGCATATTCAGGAGCTACATATCTGTAAGATTTTATTTTGTGCCGAAAACAAGAAGATTGATGATCATGCCTTCACCACCAAAAATGCATGCAAGTGAATGAAGAAAATTACAAGCTCTAACTATTACTCCTGTACAGGCATTATAACAAACCTGAAAAATGACTTACCCAAATGTTCCCATAACTCGGGTAGTTACGTGGCTTTTACCTGCTCCCAGCAACTTGGCCAAGCCAAAATCAGAAACCTTGGCGTTAAAATCATCGTCGATTAGTATATTACTCGACTTAATGTCTCGGTGCACAACTTTTGGTTCAATGGCCTCGTGCAAATAGGCGAGACTGCAAGAAATATATGTATATCACAAGCCATATAGGAAGTTATAAAAAGCAAAAATGAAGATGCCAGTAAATTCACTTACGCCTTAGCCGTGCCAATGAGAACCTTCATGCGGGCCTCCCAAGTAAGATATCCATGCTGACGCATAGCTCCATGAAGCCATTGTTCCAAGTTCCCATTGTTGACATACTCATAAACCAACATCCTGCAATGAGAACAACAAAGACGATGATACACGATGAAAGAAAGCCAGCATTCACATACGTAGCCACGCAGAACCAATATCGTATGGTGAAGTAGTTCAGTTTCAAGGGTAACCAATTCCAACTCTGAAATAGATCAGAACATGTACAACATAAGAAAACAGAACCTGTGCGTCCCCTCAATGCAATATCCCAGAAGACGAACCAAATTCTTGTGGCGCACATGGCCAATAGCCTCAACTTCCGCCCTGAACTCCTTTTCTGCTTGACCCCTGAAGAGAATTTAAGAAAATAAAAGCTCATAGAAAAAGAACTATGGAATACGAACAAACAAATTCCACAGTACTTCAGGAAGTTGAGACAGTTAATTTCAGACTTACACGTTGTTCAGTATCTTTTTAACTGCTACAGGAGTGCCATTAATTAGCTGTCCCCGATAAACAACTCCATATCCTCCCTCACCGAGGACATTTTCCTTCGAAAACCTGTTCGTTGCTAGTTCAAGATCCCTCAATGTAAACCAGTGACCCCAACCCAAGTGAGAGAATTCAGGGAGGCCATTTAGAGGAGAACTAGCAGAAACGGGCTCTGAAGAAGAAGGATTATACACAGTTACTGTGCCAATGCTCCCTTCTTCAGCTGATTGTGATCCACCATCTTTCTCCAAATGACGGAAAGAGCCTAACTGGCTGCTATTGTCTCCATTCTTCACTTTCCCCATACCAAGATGGACCAGGACCTTGTCCGACTCCTTGTCACTAGACTTGTCATGAATTGTGAGAAGAATACCCTCGCGAGGTACAAATTCATTTGCGGAAACTTGTTCCACCCTCACTTCCTTAATTTCCTTGGAAATGGGTGGGATTTGGCTAAGGGGGGGCTTGTTTCTATCTCTTCTTAACTTCTTACGCGAGGTTAAACAGAAAGACAATACAGAGAGGATTACTATGATGAATAGAAAGACACAAACGCATATTACTTCCCAGACCTTGAGGTCAAAAATCAGAGTCTTTTTGGATAGTCCCGATTCAAGAGCACTCCCCATTTTATATCTCAAGTCTGCAAGAAAGAAATAAAAGGTGTAAATTCAAATGAAAAACGCAATTACATTAAAGCAGAATCCCACTGATAGGAATGATGCCGTTTGATCATCTCATTAAAATGAACATAGTACAATCCCACAAGTTCCAATATGTTTAGTGTAGTAGTAGTAGTAGTAGTAGTCATCCTTCCCTCGCAAAAGAAGCGAAACACAGTAGGGAGCATGACAGCATGACAGACTGTACAGAAGTACAAGTCACGAACGGAAACAACTTTCATACAGGCAAATCAACGACAAAATGAACAGATCACAAACGTTGCGCAATGGAAGTAGAGGCCCTCCCCCAACATCCAACCGGGCCCCCAAAACAATAAAGGGAGAATCAAAATCTCCGCCGAGATAGGGATGCAATCGTCATAAAAAAAAAGAAGAAAGGAAATATAAAATAAATCATCAATATGACACTACAGAAAATCCTCAATTGGACATTACAGAAAGAATGAAAAGAGAAGGCGAATGCTATGGTCTCTCACCTCTTTATAACGGAGGAAGGCACAGCAACCTTCAAAGTCTAGATCTTTGATCTTTGAAACTCATTCTGACCCATATCACCTTCTCAGACCCCAGATCTCAAGAGTCTAATAATGTTCAAAGTAACCCATTTTCCAAGAAAGCCAGATAAACCTTAAAAAAAAAAAACAAAGAAACGGTTTACATATCCGTCCTGGGTATTGCCAGCCGGAGCAAATGTGATGGGCAATCTAAGCTGGGGTGGAGCTTTCGGTGTGCCTAAAGCGGAAATAAAAAAATGACAATCCTTTAATGTTGATGTTGATTGCGGCAAAGAGTTAAAGAAGAAGGCAAATGAAAATTGAAAAATGTGAGGGAAGTGAATTTGTGAGGATATGGTAGTGATGGTAGAGGCAGAGAAGAGAAGAGAAGAGCTAAAAAAGGCCACAAGAAGCCACAACAAGAGAAGAAAGGGAAGGGAGGGATGGAGTTATCAGCGGTAGGTGATGAGTTTAGTTTAGGTGTGCTGTGCTGTGCTTTGCTTTGCTTTGCTTTGCTTGCCCACCATTACAACGTTACAGCACATCCAACTCACTGATTCCCATTACATCCAGTACAAGGTAAGTCATGGAAATCAATATGTCAATGTAAAAAGGTCTTTTCTTTTCTTTTTATTCATTCATTTGTTAATTACGAAACATTCACTCACTATCAGTTACTAATATTTGTATGCTGTTTAGTTCTCTCACAATTTATAGGATGATTTGGAGCTTGTCTTCTAAAATATTATAAGCTTTTTGCAGTGTTTTTAGAGCCGTAATTTTTTTTTATCATTAATATTTGATAGACTAATTATTAATTATTTTAAAGATTTAAAAAAAAAAAATCATTATGCTCTTTTTCCGTAGCTTATTTGGACTTTGTTTTTGGAGTTTTCTTTTTCTTTTCCTGCTCTTTAATTTCTTCCTCTGTCGTCTTTGCGCTAGTTATCTCTTTTCTCAAGAATATTAGCACTACTACTTCGCTTTTGCAATATCAAATAGCAAATAGAAGTATAAAAGTTTTTATGTCTGTCTTTTCAGGTCAGTATTTTATTTCTGTCCCCGTAAGTTATTTGTATTTATAATTTGTTTAATTGTTGTTACTGACTGTTTTGCATTATTTAATGTAATTTTATTGGTCGAACATCGCAATTTAGACAGAGAAAGGATGACTGATGATTATGATGGCGAGGGAAACCACTTAAATAAACCACTCCTATCCAATTAGTCAGTGGGATTTAGAATCTGACACTGATCATCATATGCATCACCAATGTATTTTCTGCTAGCTGTTTCTGAAGAGTCAAACCTTAAATCAAACAAAAATGACTGTTGCAAATGCCAAAACTCCTGCCGCTTCCACTGGCCATGTTGCACAAAATCTCTCTCCTGCCTTGAATTGGAAACAAAAGGCAGTTTCTCAACTTTTATATGTAAGGAAATGCGTGCGCATATATATTAGTCAAGATAGGTGCATTATCTTCTTTTAAAGAGATGATTTTTCAAGTTTCTCTGTCTGGTCTGAGACCTCTGCTAAACTCCAATAAGATGGGCGGTGGTTTATTTTAACTTGTTTATTTGCTTTTCTTTTCTAGTTCCATATGTACCAAAGAAAAACATATATATAAGGGGCATCATCAACACATGAATTTCGAAAGTCTTGTGCCAAAGTACGTAGCTCATTCATATATATGCCCGCTAAATTGTAAATCTGTTGTTAAATTGCTAGGCATGTTTCCAACATGGATTGCTCAAAGTTTTTTTCTGTGTTAGTGTTTCAGGATCACCAGCTCCGAGGGGTAGCAAAACGTGCAGCTTTTTGACACCATTGCTCGAGCTTATAATTGAACTGGAACATCAGAAGTTACACACCCAAAAAGGCCCAGCAAACAGATTCAGGTGGTAACAAGAAATGAAGCCCTTAAGTGTTACCATTCCATTTTCGATTAAGATGATAATGCTAACAATAATAATAATAAAAGCCAATCCCGATGAACGGATTTCATTTTCATCAACGTCAAGACGTCAAGTCAATCAACCCAATTGATTTATGTCAAAAAAAAAAAAAAAAATCAACCAAATTTATTACCGTGTGCCAACTAATGTTTTAAGAACCGAACCAATCACTAAACCGAAAAGATTAATAGTTCAAAGTTCAACCGGTTCAACCGGTATAACCGTAGTTGAATCGATAAAAATCGATATTTAATATTAAATATATAAAAATTAAATTTTTATATAACTTATATAATTATATAAAATGTTATATTATATAAGAATGATAATAAATATTTAAAATAAAGTGTATTTTAAGAATTGTATTAATATTTATATACGTTAAGGATATTACAATTAGTATATTTAACAAAATATAATTTATAAAAATTAATTGAAAAAATAATATTTATAAATAGTAGTTAAATATTAATTTTGTTAGTTTTAAAGATTAAATTGAAAATTTTAATCAATTGAAAACTAAATTAAAATTTTTAGTTAAAATTAAAATTTTAATTATAACTTAGATAAAATTTTGGGTCAAATTATAATTTTAAATTTTTTGATTTAAATTAAACTGGTTCAATCGGTTCGATTTTTTATCGGTTTTCTCAGTTTTTGACCGGTTTTTAACCGATTTTTTTCGATCCGTTTTGCATCCTTTTTTAGGCCTAAACCGAACTGAATCTAAAACCAGTCACTGATTTAACCGGTTGAACCGACCGGTCCGATCCGATTCTAATTACCATGGTGCCAACAGCCCTCATCTCGTTTTTGTGGTTTTCGACTACAACCTTACTGCGTTGGTGAAGGAGTTTCTGAATAGCAGAGAAGTTGCTTTGACTGACTCGGTCAAAGTAAGCAATCAAATTCAATTGGAAGAGGGGCTCAAGAAACAATACGGTCCCAACTCCTAAACAATAATGCCGGCAAACTCATTGGCACATGATTCATACGGATCCTTTTTTCTCATCCAGAATTAAGCAATGGAAACCATTATCTCTATCTCTAATTAAGAGGGGTTGGATATATATATTTGGACCACTTGTTAGAATTAGAAAGGATTGAATTGGCAACCAGAAATGTTACTTCTACGTGTAGGATACCTCAGATTAGCTAGGATTTTATTTTAGTTATCCATACACGTACTGTTGAAAGGAAAACTTTCAAACATGCATTTCAATTATTATAAAAGAGGTATACACCAAAAAAAAAAAAAAAATTATTTTGATTGAAACAGTATTGTCCTCCTGTTTCCCACCAAAAACAAAAACTAAAAAAGGAAAACAACCGTAATGTGCTCTGACTAACTTTGTACGCCATGCCATGTGCAAATCAAGAGAAACACTATTCCTCTGTCTACCTAATTAATTTAACTAGGTTACGGAATGGAATATTAAATGCCACACCCTACCCTGCACAGATCTTAATTCAATTCTATAGTAGTGGTCCGCCCCGCCCACTTTCTGTTATTTGAATGAATTTAATTTGGTTTTTTTTTCTTAAATAATTCTTTTAATCAAAGAAAAAAAATGTTATCAAATATATTAATTATTAAATCTTTACGCTGAAATTAGAGTAATTTTTGTTTGTTAAATTTTATTTAATAATTCTTAAGAGATCGACTCACATTCTGAGTATCAGAAGAACTGAACACAACTTACAGCATGGGTCACATGCTAATAAGCATGTTTCTAACGCTGCACATTACAGTTTATACTTAAAACTGTTCTAGCATAGGTCAACCACATGAGGTGGGAGGCTCGATTTCAGGATTCACAGCATAAAAATACGTTGACTTACTATTAAACTATCACATCAAATAATTAAAATAATTCATTTTTTTAACAATAAAAAACCATCTCGTAAGTATAACAATCATTGAGTTTTTGGGTTTGATAGATAATTTTTGTTATTTTATGGCTCCCATTCAACTTTTTAAAAAAAAAAGATTTATTACTAAGATATAATTTTTTTTTAAAATTAATTATAATTTTATCAAATTTAAAATTTAACGTTTATCTCAATCTAGGGCCCATGTGATTATATGCCTACCTCATTTTAAATGTCCTTCTCTCCTACCATTGCAGTGATTTGATAAGAGTAGTTGATATGTTACCCTTCCACTATTACAGTCGTCATATAAACAGTGGAAATTAAAAAGCAACATTGGTGATCTGACTCCAGTACAGGACAAGATGAGGTGATCCTGATCCATCCACAAATGATTTGTTGGTCCGTGATGGGTATGGATATCGGCACTTCTTACTAATTTTCAGGTGGCTAATTAAGCACGTTAATGTGGGCGGCGCATTGCATAAACATAACATAACACTCTAATTGCAAGACCAACTAACGAGACAAACAAGCATGGCCTGCTAGAAATAGAATTGTAAGCAAAAGTGACCCGCAATTAAGATATCGAAAGAGCTGGCCGATGTTTTATTTAGGGCCTGTTTGGGTTAGCTGTTGAATGTTACTGTTACTGATTGTTACTGCTGATTGCTGATTACTGATTTCTACTTACTGTTGCTGATTGCTGATAAAATTAATAAAGTGTTTGGTTAATTTTATATTTGCTGTTACTGTTGAATAATGAAATGTCTAATTTAGACATATAATTTGTGTAGATATATTATATAAAATATTTTTATTTTTATATTTTATAATTTTATATTTTAGAATAATATTTTATAAATAATATTGAGAATTATTTTACTTAATTTTTAATTTTTTTAAAAAAATATTAATTTTTATTAAATTATAAAAAATATTATATTTGAACTTTTTTTTATAAATGTCTACATTAAAGAAAATTAAAGTAAAAAAAATATTATTTAAGAATATTTGAAAAAAAAATTATAAAAATTATATAAATACTAATAAAATAAATTAACATATCTAATTCATATGTGAAGTAAAAAAAATAATAGTAAAATTATGTAAATATTCTTTAAGGGTAATTTAGTCTATATAAATTATTATTAATATTAAAAAGTGAAAAGTAATCTAAAAAGTAGCAAAAAGTAGGTCGGAGCTGCTTTTCAATCAGCTGCTGTTAGGAAGTCAAATAAGGAAATAAGCAGAATCAAAAAGCAACACTGAAAAGTTTACCAAACACCTATCTTTCTACTTTTTGAAGATGAAACGCAAATGCACCCCTTCAAAAGCTAACACAAACACCCCCTTAGGGAACGTTCGAACTACATTTCGTGCGTGTATAAAGGGTAGGGTGTCGTAATTAAATAAAGCAACTTTCTAAAAACAAGTTGATGATTACGGAGAAAGTTGGGCAACGTTTACGCTCTTTAATGAAGCCTCAAATCGTTGAAATCATCCATAAATAGTTCAACATTACATACGATACGATGGAGAACTATCCTTTTTTAGCCCAGTAATGGATTCCTTGTCAGAATTAGGAAAGTAAGACAGTTCTCATTTGTGCTGGCTGATGCAAGTTTTTGTAGCCGTTTATTCATATTTTATGCAAATAAATTTGATGTTTTTATGTCGGTTTATGTATAAGATTTGTATGATTAATATAACATTTTCTTTTGATAAAATAAATATATTGATTTATTAAAAGGTTAATTAAAAGAAATTTAGCTAGATATCAAATTTGAACACCATTACACCAAATGGGTTGACACTTTTTTTTTTTAATACAAATTGGGTCGTCGACACCTTTGATTTATTGGCTTTTGCCTTGCTTTCCACTCTATTTGTCTCCCATTCTTTTTTACCTTTTTTTTTTTTTTTTTTTTTGGATTGGGTGTCAATGGACTTGAGTGTGGAGTTAAAAGCCATTCCTGTGGCTTTGTAGATAACATGGGATAAACGCTGTTTTAAGATTATTGTGGAGTCGGATTCCATCATTACACTCTAAAAAATTACAAAGTCTGGTTAGAATTTAAATTATTTCAATTAGTTATTGTTGCTGCCTCTTGAGTTGGTCTTGGGATTGTAGGCTACACCGTACTCTTAGAAAAAGTAATTATTGTATAAATGAGCCGCTGCCATCCTAACGTATAATGTCTCTGTTTTTTTTTGGTTCCCTGCTTAATTGTTCTTTACCTAGCATAAAAAAAAAAAGCCCTTGTGAAGTGAAGCACTTGATATATCAGGATGACTTGCAATTGCGAGTGGGTTCTGATCGACTTTGCGAACGGGTTACGCTTTGACATGGGCAGCAAGCATGCACAGCCCTTGGCGTTTCGTCAGCAGATTAGCTATCTAATAACTTTCTTTTGAAACCTCAATCAACATCATTTTGAATGATCATGACTATTTTAGCCTCTTTGATCGATAATTGCAAACTACTACAGTGGCGGTATTGCCACGTTAGACTCCGATAACCTAGCTAATTTTATTTTGAGCTGCCAGTCATGCGATTTAGCAATAGGTTTATTAGATTCTTAATTCAATCAAAATCTGAATTTAGTAGTGACGACCCAATAAAATGAATTACTTTTGGGAATTATTACTTAGGAAGCTCCAAAAGGAATTCAAATTACGTTACAATTTCTTCGCATGCATTAATTGCAGTTGGATGCCTTTAGCAAATGCAAACAACCAGGATATGATATGAGGATCCCGGCGGATGCTTGTGCCCCTAACCAATGGCATTAGTGACTAATGACTCAATTTAGCATTATCCAAAATTCCAAAATCTGTAAAGAGATCATAAAGGATTAGGATATGAGAATTAATTGCAGTTCCATGCATCAAAGTGTCATTTTCAAATGAAAAGCTAATTATCAATAAATAAAAATTTCTGAATCTCAGTGACAAAAAGAGAATATGCAATGCATAATGACATGAGTCCGTGGGACATAGGGAACGTCTAGTATTAGATTCTAAACAAGATGTATAATAAGCCCCAAAAAAAATTGTGGTGAGAACGTACGGCCTTCGTGTTTCATCCATGGCGTATGCGAAATTAATAATAAACATAGGTCATGAATTGCACTTAAAAACTTGCCAATTGGGCAACAAAAAATGCTAATAATCGTATTTAAAATCTTGATAAGTTTTTATCGATTTCGTCAGCTGCCCAAATATTCGGTAATCCCCAATTAACCATCGTCATTGTTTAAAAGAAATTTTAGAAAATTCATAATGGGAAATTCTTTTTTTTTTTGTCTGAGACCGTCCAGTATCCAGTCTAATTGGCTGACTAATCTGAATCAACCCGAGCAGGACCTCAAAAGGTGACAAAAGTCTTACAGTAAGTATTTAACACGACTGCCTTCTCAAAGACTCGAATTCGAGACCTCTAGTTAAGCGGTGACGGACCTCTTCAATCCGCACCAGCGCTTGCTGGTGGGAAATTTTTTTTTGGTCAGATTGGTGGCTAGTGCCTTCCAATTTACAAATGAGCAACGATCCAACAATTACAATTTTAAACCCCTGGGCCATTCATAATGGGAATTTTGTATATGATAAAAGATTGAATTGGGCTCCCGGGCTTAGAGTTTGGTGTCCTTTAAGTCCATCTATACACGGGTCTACTTCTGACTCGACACACATTATAGACTCTCATGAATCCTTAAACCTTATGTTAGCACCGTGGGGCTCATCACGTTGGGCACTTCTCTAGACTCCATAAACGGAGGGCAGCCCCCCACAAGAATTAAGCTCTCTCATTCACACACCATCCTTATATCTCTGGCACTTCTTGTCTCTCTTTATTGCCTTAAATATCACTCCATTCTCGCACTCTTTAGCCCCCTTATTTTACAAGTATTGATCTCGATCTTAGCTCAGCCTAATATCCTCCATGACGATCTTCATCTGTACACTTGTCAGGAAACCTCCCCACTTTGACAATTCCTACATGAAAAATTCTTGCTCTGAATCTTATATAACAACTGCTTAGACCAAAACGAAACTTTATCCAAACCGCGAAAAGTCGATTGAAGAGGATGAAATCTTGGTTACTGGTATATCACTTTTTTAATTTTCCAATCTCCTTAGGCTCCAGTACAAACGAGAAGCGTTTCATTCAAGCAAAATAATTTCCACGGGGTGGAGTGCATTCTGATCATGTTACTTAGAAAACCTGATTCTATTCATTGCAACTGGCAGCGCTACAAGAGTACAGCATACTCAAAAGCTCAATTTCAACCCAAAAAAAAGAAAAAAGGGAATGAAACAGCATGCTCAAAAGCTCCATTGCATCCTTTTTCAATAAATTTTTGACACAAGACCAGGGGATTGATCCTGCTCTGCCCAAATGCAGAATTTCAACTGTTTTGTTTGAGTAATGTGTTGAAAGTAGTGTATATATACATTAACAGGAAAAGCTTACTAATGATAGAAAGGCATGGTTACAACAAAATAATGTCTCAACGCAATAGATTAATAAAAAAATCAATGCTGATGCTGGCATAGTTTGGTCCCAAGGACATGAGCCACATTAAAAAAAAAAAAAAGAAAAGAAGAAAGAACGTGAAAAAAAGAAGTGGTTGATTGCACACTGAAGCAACTAGAACGTGAAGAAATCTTAGATAACAACTCGAAAGGATGAAGCAGAAAAGATCACAAGAATCCTAACTGACCTGAGAAATGTTAAGTTTTGCTGCCTATGAGAAGCCCCACTGTGACAGTAAAGCAAAACCGAGTTGAAGAAATGAAGAAGTTGGATGCAGGGCTTTGCTCACCAACATAAATATTATAAGTGCTCTGCCTGCAGTGAAAAGCCATTTCAGATTCCAGATAGAGAATGAATCAATGTTGAGCCACTGATTCTCTAACATTCAAATCAAGGATACTATTAACAACAAAAAAGAAGGGTTATATTGAAAAATTGTTGCATTATGGCTTTTATCAGAGAATCGCCAAGCTCAAGAGTAAGAACAAATGCCAAACTTTCCAAAACTATTTAAGATCCCCAGGTACGTCCTCTGTCCACAAACAGATATAACGAACAGCAACAAACAGGAAATTGTGCTAAGGACAGCCTTTCAAATGACTAGAATCTTGGCAGCAAGTCATGCTTTGCAGTATCAGTGGTCTGAAGAGGATTTTTTTTGTACCGGTCATCTGGATATGTGAATTGCATGACCTCAAGCAATTCTAACACCTAAATTCAATGACAGAAGGGAAATACTAAAGCAATCAAAAGAAGCCAAGATAGCATTCTGTGCCCTCAAAAAATACCCCACCAGGCCACCAGCAATAAGCAATCTTTTTAGTAATTAAAATTCTATTGTTGAGGTTTTGCGTAACAATAAGATAATCTTTATAACCTTAGAACATCCGAATAGTATCGGACTAGGCTAGATGTTAATTTGATCAGGAGTCTACGATTCCTATACAAAAGAACCTATGCTAGCCGGGTCAATTTCCAAATTTTGGAGGATAAATTCGAATTGTTTAACCTTTCCTTTTTCCCTACGGTCTTCTGTGTCGGCTCTCCTCTGTTGGCCTTCTCTGCCTTTGTTCAGTCTGCTCTCCCTCCCAGGTCCTAAGGTCCGCTGGAGTTTCTCTGTTATCTCCCCACTGTTTTCTATTCTGTCCTGCAAAAAAAAGAAAAAAGAAAAAAGGGGCACAGTCTTTTGGATCATTCAGTTAAGTTAATTGGGTCAAGATTATCTATCTGCTAAAAGATAAAAATTGTTATGTTTAGTTTAGGTCTGCTTTCTTAAGATGAAAGAGGAATTGAACAAATATATAACGTTAATTAAACCTAAACACAGTGAAACATAGCAACAACTAGCTGCTGTTTCTCGCAACAAGAATCTGGATAGGCTATTGGAGGGAAAGCTTGGCAAACATGATGATCAATTATTATAAGGGAAATGCTAAACAGCCCGACTGAGTGTCCCGATTTTTCCCGATTATTTTTCAGTTGGACTTTTTCTTTTTTTTTTTTTAACTCAAAAATTCAGCCTGTCTTTATAAGCTAAAGCCCACTTTTAATTCATGTTAGACGCGGTTGCGTAAAAAGCCGTTTTGTTGTCGACGGCCACAAACGCCAACATCTCCTCTTGATTTCTTTAATTCAAAAGACAACTCTTTGCAATCATCTGACTGCCAACAAGATCTCACCTACAAACTAATGTTTCTCAATCACGATTTTGGGAGGCAACGGATGAGTGGGTGTGATCTTGTTGGCCAACAAGATCATGTAAACATCCTGAAGAGGGAGATAGAGGGGCTTGTCGGATGGTCTCTTCTGCTTTTGGGGCAATCTTGTTATCAATCTCAAAATCAGAGATCTTGGGGGTGGTGGCATCCATCTTCTTCAGGTAGGAAGAAATTTTTCCCTCAAAAATTTCATCGTATGGAGCCGTGGAGTACTTGGGGGTGGTGGCGTCCACCTTCTTACAGCAGCAAATCATTTGCTTGACTCCAAGGATAAACGCAAGCAAAGCCAATGTATTCCAAGCAACCAAAAAAAAAAAAAAATTGTTGTGTATTTGGGCAAATGATCAATCTGTGATCAAAGCCAATTCTAGATTGAAGCAATCAATTATGTATATGTGACCTGAAGTTCACGATTGGGTCAAATTTGGTTTATCTTTACCTTCTTATTATTGAATTGAACTTTTATTTGGTTGTTAGTTTCAAGAGTTCTTGGTTTGATATTACTCACTTAAACTCAAATATTCAATTAATTTCAAGAGTCCTTAGATTGCTCGTTTGAGTGTGTACGATGGAAAATGAAAGGAAATTTCATACTCTCATTTACATGCTTGTTTATTCTTTACTACACAAAGGACTTACTTGCCAAAAATGTCAGTTTTTTTGACACACACAAGACTGACCTTGAATCTGTCTTTGATACATACAAGTAATGAAATTTACCGCCTGTTTGCTAGTACTTGAAGAATCGGCAACTTGTATCCCATTTTCATTGAAACAAGATGGGATTCCCTCGTTTTGACACCACAAAAAGTCCAAGCAACGAGAGCTAAGTACCTAAAAAGTGAGCTTGTTTCACTTTCATGCCTATACCATTACTTGAATATTTAAAGTTACAATTGCTTGAATATTTAAAGAGACTTGAATGAAATGAGCCCCAATATTCAAACTTGGAATTATATGAGCTCCTTTCTCCATGAAGTTCATTTATTTTTTTTTCACATAAAGCGTAGATAATTGCATTAATTGAAAATGTCCGTTAATAACAAGGTAGATAATGAGCTGGGAGGGTTAGCCACCCAGTCTAAAGGACAACGTTCCTCTTTGAACTGTTTAGCAACTCAATCTGTTATAGTATTAGCTCGTCTAGAAATACAAGCAAAGTCATAATAAGGTAAAGAAGATAACAAACTTCTAATGTCCTTCAACACTGGTGCAATCTGCACTGCCATTCTTCTGACGATTTTCTGAGGGCTAGAAAAATGCTTCTGGAATCAGTTTCAAAAATGGTAAAGGGAAAACCAAGAGTTGCAGCCATTTGAACGCCCACTAACACTGTTAAAGCTTCAGCATGCAAAGCCAAATTTACTCTTCAGCATGCAAAGTCATAAAGTTTGGACAAGAGGCAAGAGGGATTCTGAAGGAAATTCCAAAAGATGAAGTAAATAACCATCAATTGAAAGAGAAGAATGGAACCCAATTGCTCTAAGCGTACGAGCTCAATAAACTCTTTTTTAAGCAAATGAATTATCTTCTAGATTATCACTGTAAGTCTTTGGTGTTTATACTGGAACAGAACCCAAAATAAAAAATTGACATCTTATTTTTTAATTAGTAAAAAATCTTAATCAAAAGATTAAAATTGAGCACAAGATTCCAAAGAGGTACCTACCCAAGTGGTCTGCAATGAGTAGTCCTTTTGAATAAAGAAATCACAAGAGAAGAGAATAGAGTCGTCGGCGAGAAATCAAACGGTGTTTTATGCGAAACTGCAACAAAAGAAGGAAAAGTGGGGTTGAGGAAAAAGTGGGGTTTTGGCTTATCAAGACAGGTTGGATTTTTTAGTTGAAAAAAAAAAAAGAAAAGTCCAACTGGAAAATAATCGAAAAAAATCGGAACAATCAGTCGGGCCGTTTAGCATTTCCCTTATTATAAAGGTAAAGATACGAGGAAAATCTGCCAATTTCATTCAAGCCATACATACATATATTATAATAAAATTATAATAATTGATGTCGTAATAAACCCTGCTGAATTTTGGTTAAAACAAAAAAAAAAAAAACCTACTGAATTGAAATGAGGAGAAGGGAATGGGAAAAGGTGGGGGGGGGAAGAGATTTTTGCGGCGGCGACCCGGGGGACGAAGAGGGGGCGTCACCGACATCGTGGTGGAAAAATAAATTTACAATTTTGTCCTGTCCTGTTTTTAAACTCATAGTTCAAAAAAGGCCCGCCCAATTGAGTCATTTTATTAAGAACTCCATCTTTCTCTTGTACGCCTTCCCCCTCTCCCCCAATTGACATCGTGATGATTGACAACCTCTGAATCTCAATCTGACCGACACTGTTTTCAATTCAACGTCTCAATCGTACATACACGGGAGAGAGAGAGAGAGAGAGAGAGAGAGCGAGAGAGCGAGAGAGCGAGATGGGTTCCAATTTTAATGCAAATAAAGCTGCTGCCGCTGCTGCTGCGGGTACATTTTCTTCCTTTCTTCAGTTCAAGTTGTTGTTGATGGCAGCCATCAAATCTAGCGTCTACTTGAATTAATGGCTACCCTGTTTCATTAGTTGTTTGAATATGAATGTTGCAGGGGGAAAAATAGTGGACGATTTGTGGTCACAAATCATGTCCCGTCCACCAGAAGAAGAAGATGAAGAAGAAGAGGAACAACACAAAAATATCCCTCAGATGGTCTTCTACCAAAGGAGGCCACGACCCCAACAACAACAACAACAACAGCAGCAGCAATGCCACCACCACCCCAAAACAATTATTCCTCCTCCTCATTCTCTTCATCATTCGTAATTCATCCCCCCCCACCCTTCAACTCCCACCCCACCCCCAGTTTTATTTATTTATTCATTTATTTGTCTTTTGTTAAACAAGTTTTTGGATTTTCAGGAACCAGTCGCACTCCAATGACGAGAATTGGATCAATTTCGTTGCTGCTCCCAAGCGAGTCAGTTGGAATCGTTCCCTTTCCACCAGGTTCCACTCCCCCCACCCTACCCCCCGCCCCTTTTGTTTCTCGTGTACTTCTATTTATTAAAGGCTCTATTTCCCTTATACTCTTCCATATTGATTAACTAATGTGCACATGTTGCACTATTTCCCTTGTTCAATTCGTTAATTAACTGCCCAGATACAGACAAAACCATAGTGTGTACTATACTCTTAAGTCCACATAACCATCACAGTGGGCTTAGAAAGACAGCGCCTTTTGCCTCATTTCCACCCTCTTTTCATAAATTTTTAACTTTTGCCTCTTACCACCATGCAAGTTTATGGCTACTGGATTCATGCCCTTTAGAGAGGTCTATATAGATAATACCCTTCATCTTTATTAAACCTTGTTTTTCTTTTGTCATATGCTTGGTTTCTTGCCTTTTGTGTTTTTGCCCGTTTCTTCTGTAGTGACTTGTTATCGTGTGCTTGACGCAGAGGAAGGGTGAGTATTGCTGTGGAGACTCGTGTGGATATCCAGCCTCAAAAGAAGCAAGTGAAAAGAAGAGGCAAACCCCCAATTCCTAAAGTAAACTTTCCTCCTCCTTTTGCATGATTTTATGGCTAATTTAAGTTTCTGACATGAAACATTTACCATTTCTTTATATGCTTTTGGTCCTTCCATTTTATCTTACACAATGGTCATGCATTCACACATAGAATACATCAAGCAATATTCCATCTTGTTTGCCTGTTGTAATTAGTTTCTATCCTCTCTGGCTTTTGTAGGGAAAAGCTGTACAACCTCCAAACTTTGAGAAAGAACGACAATATTTTGAGCAGGTTGATGCTTTTGAGTTGCTAGAGGAGAGCCCGTCACCCAAAAACTTTAATACATGGGCCACAGGAAATCAAACTGATAATACCACTATACCACATCTTTCATCAAAATTAGAGAAGTGGTTAACTTCTAAGCAGTTCAACGATAGTTGTGGGCCTTCTAGTACACTTTCAAAGATTTTGGAATCTCCAGCCATACTGTTGGAACCTACTTGCACCGATGATTCTAATGTTGTAGATTTGAGAACTCCTGAAAAACCTGTTTCGAGGGTCAATTTGGCCATGCATTCTGTCCAAAGCAGAATTAGTTCATATTTACTTAGTAAAGGTGTGAGTGAAATGGATCCCAATTTTACAAAACGCGGCAGTGTATTGGCAACTTTACATGACGGTGGCTGTGAAGAAATTGAAGCTGCTGTTAAGAAACTATCTTTGGCATCTACTACTGCTTCAATTGGTCACAACAATGTGGATCCATTTTCTACGCTATTGGCAGTCTGTGGACAGTCAGTTCCTTCAACTATGTTGGATGTGTTCTCTAAATATTGGTTTGTCCACATTCCTCTCACACATAATGTGCTTTATTAATTTTACTCCCTCTGGCATATCGGCAGTCGTTGTGCACAGCAATTGAAGGAACCTTGTTTCATGTTTCAGCCTTACATATGAATATCATGGTTTTGAGAAAGTTCACCAATTACCAACCATGTGGTATTATATATGAGCTTCCATAATGGTTTTATTCTCTCTGGTATCCCAATGGCTGAGGACAGCAATTGAAGTGACGCCCTGTGTTTGTTTTTTATTATGGTTGTAAAAACTAACAATCACTGTATGCAACTCTTCTAAGCTAATAAGATATGGTTCTTGGCCCAGTGACCCTCAAACCATTATAAAAGTGGGTGAAGGTACATATGGAGAAGCCTTTAAAGCTGGGAACACGGTATGTAAAATTGTTCCAATCGATGGAGACTTGCGAGTGAATGGGGAAGTACAAAAGGTACGTATTTTGACTGTGCCTTTATTTCTCAGTTGCACTTGTAAAACTGCTCAATTGGAAAAATAAATGATGCAGCTTTTTTCTACTATTGATTCTTAGAGAAGCCCATTTTCATCCCAGCACAGCTTCCTCTGTAGCTCCCTTTCGTTGGGTTTTTTTTTTGGGACTGAGCTTGTGCAATAATGAAGCTTTTGATTGTCTTTGCTCCAGAGATCAGAAGAGTTAGTTGAGGAGGTTATACTTTCTCGAACTCTTAATCATCTGAGAAGGCATGATGGTGATGCTCACAATGCATGTACAACATTCATTGAAACCCTAGAGTATGTGTTCTATCTACTGCTCTAAAGTTGTCAGGTTCTGCAACTGCTTACATTTTCTTTAATTTACACTGCAGCCAAAATATAAGTACGTGCTTAGTTCTTGTACTTGGCCAGTTTTGGTCTTGCTGAAAACCATAATTCATTATGCATGTGCGAGGTTCTGCACTTCGGCATGGTGATGCCTATTTGTCTTGCTTATCATCGACTGTGCCTCATTTGAACGAATATTCATGTGGTATTAGCACTCATTTGGGCTTGGTAAGCATCGCCATTTGAGAACATGACTGAAGTAGAACTTAAGCTAAATCATTTGTGTTTCCCGAGGGCTGACTTGTCGAAACCTGTCCACTAGTAAAAAAAAATGCGGAAAGCTGAGATGCATACTGGTATATAATTGTGTACTTGCTGCAATTTGTTGTTTGCTAGAACCAGTAGTCCTTAGTGTTTCTCCTATTCCAGTTTACAGGTCTGCCAAGGGCCTTACGACAATGCGCTGATTACAGCATGGGAAAGTTGGGATGAAAAGCATGGTTCAGAAAACGATCACCCCAAGGGGTTTCCGGAGAAACAGGTTCACTTTTATTCTATGCACGAAGATAGCAATAAGTCTAAATTATGGTTTGTACAGACTCCATTTTCCCCCAGCTAGTCATAATAGATTTCAGAACATGTGTAACTGAAGCTTTAAATTTTTTGCCTCCACTTTTTCTTGTTTGGTTGGTAGAAAGGAATGTAGCGAAGGTGTTAACAATAGGCAATAAGCTTAAATGCAGGCCCATCATCTGCCAGATATTACTGGGTAGACTTTTTGCGCTGAAAATGTTCTATATTAGGTGCCCATACTAGACAATCATTTTCCTGAATTCTGCAGTGCTATGTTGTATTTGTATTACAACATGGAGGCAAGGACCTTGAAAGCTTTGTGCTCTTGAATTTTGATGAAGCAAAAAGTTTATTGGTGCAGGTATGGACAATTTTTTTTTTTTTCTTTGGGGCATGTTTCCATGTCATTCCACCGAATTTTTTAATTGCATAAACTTTGTGTACGTTTTGCGTTCCAGGTTACAGCAGCCTTAGCTGTTGCAGAAGCTGCTTATGAATTTGAACACCGGGACCTGCACTGGTTTGATTTTGCATCCGATGATACTATCGTAGAGCGACGCTCCTAGGATGAATGCTGATTTGTGGACAGTTTTGTTTGATTACAGGGGAAACATTCTTTTGAGTCGAAATGAATCTACAATGGTGCCGTTCTCCCTCGAGGGGAAGCAATTATTGGTCAGGACATTTGGACTGGTGATATCAATAATCGATTTCACTTTGTCTAGAATCAATACCGGTGAAAGCTCTCTTTTTGAAGCACTTGACATTGAAGTATATATTCCTTCCTGATTTCCCATTGCTAACAAACTTTTCTGCGGCACAGGTGAAGATATTCTCTTTCTAGATCTATCCTCAGATCCCTATCTCTTCAAAGGTCCAAAGGGTGATAGACAAGTAAGAACCTGAGTGCACATTATAGGTTACACACTTGATGATTTGAAGTTCCTGATTGATTCTCATTTCCCACTAACATGTGCAGGCAGAGACGTACAGAAAGATGAAGGAGATAACAGAGGATGTTTGGGAAGGAAGGTAATAATTATGTTTCTCATCATTCCTTTAAACTGCGAGAGGAACACATTTTGTTTATTTTTCCTCTTTGCGAACCATGAAAATCGTTAGACTGGGGACTGTCATGAAAGTAGGGCTCTACAAGTGAATTAAAAACAGAATATACGATTTCTTTCATTTTCTGAACGGCAGAAGCCCATTCTAGGGAAGAAGGTTGTTGGCTTCTAACCAGAAACGAGAACGTTATTCGTCAATGACCTAAAACTAAAAGTAAAAAGAAGACATATCCTTTTTCCTCCTCCAACTTGTCCTATTCCTATTCTCTCTCTATCTCTGTTGTTATTTTTAAAGCTCTTTATTTATAATTTATCCCGCCCATTTTGATTTAGGAGAGGACACATGCATCTCCCAGCTCGTTACCTTTGAAACTTAAAGTATTAGTTAGAAAATTTCGGTTTAATGAAGTTTGTTGATTTACATTTTCTGCAGCTTCCCTAAAACAAATGTGTTATGGCTGCTCTACTTGGTGGATATCTTACTCTTGAAGAAATCTTTCGTAAGTCTTCTCTCTTTATCTTTATCCTTCTCTTCATCAGGAAACAAATTTGGACAAGCTTTTGTCGCCCCTTTAGTTCCAATTTTGATGGATTTTCATTCTTTATGCATGTGGTTAACAATTCTATCATTTTGAGACATGTAAATCCTTTGTTATGGCGTTTTTATTTTACTCTTAGAATTTCTTGTGAATGTGAATGAGAAAGCATGTCAAATCATTTGGTTGCTGAACTCCCATGTGCATGGCCGGCATGTTATTGACTAATTACTGTGACTCAGGAGCGAGCTTCGAATAATATGAGAGATTTACGGGCATTGAAGAAGCGACTGGACAAGTACAATTCAGCCAAAGAAGCAATTTTTGATCCATTCTTCAGTGACTTGTTTGTTGCCCCACGTGACGGTGAATAAGCTGGACAGCAGGAAAAAGATTCTATATGCGTAGACAAAAAAGAACAAACTAACCGTGGGATTGGCAGCTTACATTATCTGTGTATTGTAGATGCTAAGAAAAGAGATTTTTGAAATCCATTCTCGGATATGCTTTTCAATGCAGAGAGCATTATCTGAAAAAGGTTTGCGTTTTTGTGCAGCAAATGGCAAAAAGACGTCAGAGGGCAGCAGAAAGTTGCATTGCACTAACAAAAATACCTGTTGATTTTCTGTGAATCTATTCTTGTCTTCTGTACCACCACCACTCTATTAGCAAAGTGCAATCAGATAATAATTTAGTATAATTTTATTTATGAAATATAAAAAAATTAAAATTAAAATTAAAATTAAATAAGTGTCATTCTAAAATTTAAAAATGTAGTTTTTATGTAATATGTGTTAAAAAATAAAAATTTTAACTTAAAAAACAATTTTTTTTAAAAAATATTCTTATACAAATTATCAACATAATTACATTTCATTACATTAGTAATAATTTACATTTTTTTTACAAGTATAGCCTATATATCGTGCGGTTGCCTGGCGCGGGCGGGAATTTTTTCCAGAGGATGAAAATAAAGTTTGGCAATTGCTAAGGGCAGTAACACTTCTAGTAACCCCAGTAAAAACACGATTTACTAAACAGCTACGCGGTCCATACCGTATGTCCTGGCTACGACATGTTTTTGAGAATTGTGGACAAGCACAACGTGGGGAATGTTCACTTCTGCAGCCCGTGGATGACCCTGATAGTGATGTGATAATCAATAGTGATGTGATAATCAATTATATACACTGCTAGTACAAATCAAATCAATTGTTGGAATATCGATGAAACAACTTATTATTGGCATATATATATATATATATGTGAAAAAACAGAACAATACCAGAAAGCAATGATTGCGGTGAAATTCGACCGCCCCAGTGACGAGACGGCATGGTTTTATGTTGATAATTCAGATTCGAATTATCTCAATTATTTTTTAACGGCAAGTTAGGTGGTTCGTTCAGCTAAAAAAAATTTTGAGTAGGATCATGAATTTTAAATTTAATAATTTTTAAAAGTATAGTTTTGCTCTATTTTATTTATATTTGAATGATAATTTTTTTTATATAAAAAATATTAAATAAAGGCATTAACAATACAAAAATAAATTTCTACTTACAAATACTATAATTAACATAATTTTTTTTTCTTGTTAAAAATTTTTTTTGGTGAAATTCAAAGTGCCTGTGTTTCTTTACTAAAAATAATAATAATAATAATGTGCCTGTGTTTCTTCCCTGCGCTGTTATAGATCGTTCAAAGTATTCAACATGTTTTCATTCAATTGATTTAGGTATGAAACCTTGTTTAATCACTCCTTAGGCTAATAAGACTGAGTGTACTTGCATTTAACTGGACTTGAAAGTTTTGGTTAAGGTAGACATGTCGGTTTACAATTTGATAACGATTGAGTTGTGTATATTATAAATTCACTCAGGTTCGTTTGTATTTAAATGATAAATTTTTTTATAAAAAAATTAAATAAAAATAATAATAAATAATTTTTGACTTAGTGACGATCCATATGTCCACGACAATTTTTTTTTGGTCGCTGAAAAAACACGCCGTAAAACACGCCGTAACGAAGGAACAGCCTGCGGCCATCGCGCGTCTGTATGTTCTGTAATCTTGATTGTGCTTTTGCTTTATGCATGTTGCCTCGTCAGTGGAGGTACTTTTTGACGATTCAATTGAAAGACGAAAAAGCACAATAGATTATTCCACATGAGGCAGTCCCACTCGACGACCAGCAGGTGGAAAAAGTTGGCACCAACAATAATAATAATAATAATAATAATAATAATAATAATAATGATGGTAATAATTTAGCCACTTACCGAGGTAAAAAGAAAGGTAAATCCACATTTATCCTCCATACCCACCCATCCCGTGATGTTAAAAGGCTTTTGGTTTCTGTTTTTTGTTTCTCCTAATACTACTGACATGACAAGACAACGTGACACTGAAATTGAAAGGGCGCAATGCTCAGATAGGAACCTGTAACTTGCTTGTCCGTCGTATTTAACACTATGTTTGGATCCAGCGAAAGTGCGTAGAAAAAAAAAATTATTATTATTATTATTATTATAATTAATAAAAAATAATAATTAAAAAATTGTGAAAAAAAAAATAAATAATAATTTGTGAAAAATAAAATAAAATGTAGTTATTTAGATTGACAAAAAAAATAAATAAATAATAATTTTCTTTTATTTTCTTTTTATTTTTTACTAAAAAATTGTCAAACAGAGCCTAAAGTTATGGATGCTTATTGTTGGAAAACAGAACCGAAAATTTGGAATCTGGAAACACTCTAGTGCCGAAATTCCTGTCATAATTGAATGAAATCTATTAAATAATCAATTATGTACCGCATGCATATGTGTGACGCTTGTCTATTTAGACACCATTTTTTTAAGTTAGCTAAATATATGTCAAGTTTCTACATTTATAAAACCTTTAAAAACTTCTTTTTCCTATTTCAAACGAGATATTGTTCCTCCCTTATCACACTTATCACTTGTCAGGTTGTTATTATGGAAAGGATGCTGTGTTAATTAAGCAAAATGCATCCCGTTCGAGATCACAAACCAAACCATTTTGATTGAGCTATCTTATTTTCCAAAGGAAAAGACAACATTTGCTATCAGCACGAGCACTTCACCTGACCTTTGTGGCCGCGGAGTTTGGGGTCCAATACCCGTAATTTGTGAGAATTTGGGGCATCACTTTTTAGAGTGTTGTGCAACGTTGCGATATTTGAAGATTCGTTCTCTCCTTCCCGTTAACCCCTCACAAGTTAACCCACCAATCATTCTTGTGTTTTTTTTTTTTTTAAAGAAAAAGAAAAAAAGCACGAGCAGTCGAGCTCTTCACGTCAAAGGAGCAAGCGAACATTTTACGTTTCATTTTGGGAAGGCTTGGATTGCAACTGGTACAGCAATTGAAGGGTAATGGATGCTGACACGAGAGTTCATCGTTCGAATCAGTTTCTAGTGCACCGAGCTTCAGGCAGTTTGTGAATGTGAATGTACTTGATGTTTCTATATGTTTTATTCTTTTTCTTTTTGTTATCACAAGTTAATCCGACTCAAATTCTTTTTGTTTTTTGTTTTTTTTTGGATTGCATTGGCACTCTTTATGTGCTTAAAAAAAAAATTAAAGACAGAGCGAGCCGGTGATTGCAAGCATGCTAGTGCTACAATTTCTTGAATCATTAATAAAGATTGCAACACTTTTTTTCGACCGAGCCGGTGATTGTAAGCATGCTAGTGCTACAGTCTCTTGAATTATTAATAAAGATTGCAATTTTTTTTTGAATGAAAAAAAAAGTGGGTTATAAATATATTAGTTATCGTGTTTATATGCCACCTCATTGAATATTCTTTATAGAAGACCCATTCGATCTCTTTTATAGTGATAATTCATTATCGAAATATTGTTGAATTTAACTAAACTTCCACTCATCTGATTGTGATATTAATGAATTTGAAATTCAAAATTGTACTTTTGACATAAATTCTCCTTTATTTAGGAGTGGATGACAGTAAAAGCATTTGAATTCAGGCTAATGTAAGAAAAAACACATAGGATTCAGATTAATACTTATGATATTAATAAAGATTGCAACTTTATGGAACAAAATTAGAGATTCTTTACTTTTTAAGCACTAATATAAAGGAATTTTACAAAAGTAATGGTAAAAAATTTATATTATATTTATTTTAAAAATTAAGAATTTAATTTTCAAATACCCTCAAATTGCTTTAAATTTTTTGGAGATGGTTTTACAATAAATAGACCTTCGAAAAAATTAGGCCTAAAAGGAGTAAAAATAAGTACCGTAATAATAATGATGTTATAATTAATAAAAAGTAATGATTAAAAAATTATGAGAAAAAAATAATTTATAAGAGAAAAAGTAAAAATAATTATTTAAATAAATAAAAAATAAAAAAAATAATATATATTTTTTATTTTTCTTTCCTTTTCCTTTGAAAATTTTCAATCACAGCATAACGGATGAAACATCACTTCAGTCCTCCTCGTCAGTGGCAGTAGAAATCTCTATTTACTTGGCAAGTTGCAAACTTTTTGCAAAGCTCTTATCCTTCATGACAAAGTAACATCTTTTTATTTCATGTTTATCATTACATGCAAGAATCAAGATGGATGGTGATGGATGATGATGCCTCTGTTTTATTTTGTCATCTTCCTTTTACTTTTGTTTTATTTTTTTTTTCTTTTTCCTTCTTGGCCTTTTTATCTACTGCACTTTTTCCCCCAGAGCCTGGCCCTCTCTCTCTCTCATCTTCATGTGTTAGTGTTACAATACCAAAAAAGGTTTGGTTTCATCCCAAATATCTGTGAGCAGTGCAGAGTCCTTTGAGCATTCCCAAATTTCAATTTAGGACAGGGATGCTGTTGAACATATAGTTCAGTTGTTGGGATCCCTTTCCACCTTAAAATTGGAAAAACAACCTCTCATCATTCACTTTCACTGCAACACATAAATAATGGCCAAACTTTGTAGCAGCAGCAGCAACTGCCTCCTCCTCTTGCTCTTCTCGTCCCTTCTCGCTGTTTCCTCTTCGGGTAAGCAACTCTCTCTCCTTCGTCATCATTATGAAGAGCTGAATTATTGATTTTTTCTTGGTTATCGGAAATTAGGCTGTATTATATTATACTCTTGGTAATGGAAAATTATGCTCCCACCCCGCTCCCATATGTATGTCCTCTCTCCCTGCCTCTCTTCTCCCTCCTTCCCCTCTCTCTGCTTTCGTTTAGGCAACCAAAGAACCCGCATTTAGTGGGTAAGCCCTGGTTATGCTTATACTCTAGTGTTTTTACTCTTTAGGCATGAATTGAATTCTTTTGTCATCCCGAGCGATCATTTTTTTTATACAAATTGAAACTGTAGTGAAAGTGCTGCCCTGCCTGCTCAGGATCAGTTACATGAATGATCTATTATTCTGGACATTCTTTGAAGCTTTGCACTTTAATAAAGTCCACATTCCTGTCTGTCTGTCTGTCTGTCGATCTGTTACAGGAACCCTGGTGGGTTTCTCCTATGATGCCAGACAAGGTCCTCCTGCAGCTCCACTACTTAACAGCAGCACAGTCTCATTCTCCGAGCTAAACAAGGTTTCTTCATCTCATGCTCGACTTCTTATTGTAGCAGATCACAGGGTTTTGAACAAAGTTCACTGCTCTGGCCTGTCAATTGATCTCCACCTTCATGAAAATCTAATTCCAAATCTTGTAAATTCCAAGTCGTCTGCTATCTCATGGCTTAAAACACATGTTGTGACCTTTCCAGCCCGCGAAAACATCAAAAGCATCACAGTCAGTGGCAGCCACAACTTGTTACAGGTTTTATCCACCTTGAAACTAGTCCATTCAGCCATTGCCACTTTTCATCTCGACAGCAAACTTAAGATTTCGGTGGCATTTTCACTGCCTTCTCTAGAGAATTTGAATACAACGCAGCAAAAAAACATGCATAGGATTGTTCAATTTATCAAGAATACTGGATCCTTTATCACAGTAGAAGCCAGTGCGGGATTAGGAAAGGGAGACCTTTTTCTTCAATCAACGATCCAAAAGGCTGCACTTGCTGCTTCCCTGCTTCCTTGGAATGATGTCCCCATAGTTCTGATAGTCAGAAGCCTAGTTGTCACCAGTGCAAATGAAGCAGATGAGTTTGTCGGTAAGATTTCAAAAGCTTTGGAAAAATCTGGGGCTGCACGTCAGGTGGCCGAAATATATGCAGAAGTGGCTCCTCTTAAAAGTTATGCCAAAAAGGGGCTTGAAATGGACGAAGAACAGCATTCATCTTCTTCTCGTAGAGAACTCCAAAACAAATTCAAAACTATTATGCACGATGTGATCAACCCACCAACAACAGTTTTACCATCAACATCTCCTGTAACACTTCCTCCAAATATTCCCACGCCTACAATTGTAACCGTCCCTGCGACCAACCCTGTCACCGTTACACCTGTATCGAACCCTCCTGCCACTCCTCTCACTGTTCCCTCTACAAATCCTTCTGTCAATCCACCAGCGCCAATAACAAATCCTGTCACAACACCAACACCTGTAACAATTCCAGGGGCACAGCCAGTAACTAACCCTGTGACAACATATCCAGCCCCAGCAGGAAATGTTCCGGTTACAACACCAGTCACCAATCCAGTAGCTCCCCCTGCAACCACAAATCCTTCAGTGAATCCAGGACAGAGCTGGTGTGTGGCCAAGAGTGGAGCATTACAAACTTCACTTCAGGCTGCACTGGATTATGCTTGTGGAATGGGAGCTGCTGATTGTTCACAGATTCAGCAGGGTGGGAGCTGCTACAATCCAGATAACCTTCAAAACCATGCTTCATACGCATTCAATAGCTATTATCAGAAGAATCCTGTGCAGTCCAGCTGTGATTTTGGAGGGACAGCAACTGTAGTAAATGTGAATCCAAGTAAGAAATCCAATCAAATTTGTGATGGTATTTCTGATGTCATTGAATATTGAAATCTGTTTATCATAACATTTTGAACAGGCATGGGTTCCTGCATTTATCCCTCATCATCATCCTCAGCCTCAACATCATCATTGCCAACACCATCCACTTCTGCTACGAATCCAGTAACAACATCACCAATCCCAAGGTCCATAAATCCTAGTTAAAATGCTCATTGTCTTGTCTTTGAAACTCTAAAACTATCATAATAACAATGATCTGAACTATCATGCTTTCAGCAGCAGTGGTACTCCACCATCAGTGTTAAACTCAGGCACCCATGGCTCAGGCACCACAACAGTTTTTGGGTCTGAAGCTCCTCCTGGGGTCACCAGTTCAACATCTGGGTCAGTGACCTGGAAACCATTTGCAAGCTGCTTTGTAATGCTAACATCCCTTGTTGTGGGAGTGATTGCTTTGAACATGTAGAACATGTCATTTTGTTGTGTGCATGAGCCAACTGGAAGATAGCATTGCTTTTGAGAAGATGGAGAGCTTAAACTGTTTCAAGTTCTGTACAGAACCATCTTTGGAGGCAGGAAAAGGGAACAGAAGTAAGTTCCAGGGCGAAAGTATAAAAGGCTGTTGTAAAAATTAGCTGCCTGCTTGTTCCTTGTGACATAAAGTTATCTGTTTGCTGAAGGTAGAATAGAATGGTTAGAAAAACTATAGTTACATATTCGGGATAAGGCTGCTATTTGCAACAGGTAATGAGATTAGATGATAGTGGTAGAATGGTAATTTTGCTCCTGTATATCTCCCAGCAGTAAAGGATTCGGATTTCTAATTTTATGTCATCGCTCTAATCTAATGATTGATGTGCATGAAACTAACTGGTAATTGGGATTATTAGCAACAAGTCTGTCCTGTGGACAACTCCTCTTTCAAAAGTTAACGGAATAAGAGTCATTATTATTATTATTTGTTGTAATCATTGATCATGTCTATATATATATATATACCTCCACAGGTCGCTGATAGTTAAATCATCATTCTTTTCATATTAAAACTAAACCCAAATGGCGGCCATGCTCATTGGCTACTGGCTATTGGAGGAGTAAATTTTTAAAGTAGACCATTCCATACTCCAGAGGGTTTAATCTTATTTAATGGAAGTTAAACTGCGCGCAGGAAATGTAAACACATGCGGAGAAAATGGAAATTCACATTAACCGTGCAGCACATGCATTGATAAACCCAGGGACATGGCACCATAAGACGAGACAGTGAACCTTCTATTCTCTATATTTAATCAAAGGAAGTGAAAAGGGTCCAAAGTGATAAGGTCTAGGAGGACTAGGACCATAAAGACGGATCAAAGTGCATTACGCTACATAAAATGCTAACAATTGCAGCACCAAGCTCTTTACAAAAGCTCTCCCCCTAAGACTCTACAAAATCTCTTTGCATGTGGACTTGTTGTGCCCGACGCCCTTGCATCTGCTGCATTGCAATTGCCGTTTGGTTATATCTTGTGGTCCATACTTCTTCATGGTAGGTCGGCCGGGTGGACGACGGGTTGGAGGAGTAACAGTTACTGCAACCTGGGAAGAATCTTTCTCGTCCACAGGCCTGTCAACGTAAGGTACCAGTTGAAGTGACTCCGAATATGTTAATCTGTAACTCTCAGTCGTGAAATATCTAGAACAAAATTCATAGTGACTCCTGCCAATAGAACCAATGACAGCAAGAGCATGGCAGCAAGGTACACCAGTAAGCTGCCACCCTTTGCAACTACAATCCCATAGGTCAATATTAATTAGTTCAAGGGATTCACCGCGAACCTCAAATGTGTTGCCGCCTAATAGTCGCACCTGAAGAGAAGCGACTTTTACATTCTCCTTTTCTAGCTTTTCTTCCATTGATGGAGTTAATCTTGTCAGCCATTGATCAGAATCAGCTCGGCGTGTATCAATTAACTCCATAATCTTACACCGTATCACATCTACCATTTGAGTTATTGGTAACTCATGGGCATCTGATGCCCAGCTGTAGAATAGCTCCCCGAAGTTGGATGTCATATGATTATATCTTGCACCCTCAAAAAATGCATTGGCCCAATTTTGGGGCTCACTTTGTATGGTCCAATTATAAGCTTCCATGGAAATTCCTTTGATGCTCTCAACACACCTCTGGAAGATTTCAGGCCTAGGTGCATAAGCAGCTGCATAGAAGTCCTCAACCATGAGCCGTTTCACCTCAGGAGAAAACGGCCCCTTCAACTCTCGTATAAGTTGCTCAGACAAGTAGCGTAGGCAGTAGCCATGGCATGAACCTTTAAATATCGTAGCAATTGACTCCTTCAAACCCTTCTGCCAGTCTGCCACAAATGTTATTGGGCATGTTGTTGACAGAGCATCTTTCAACTGTAATAGAAACCAATACCAATTATCATTGCTTTCTGCATCTACTACAGCAAAGGCAACAGGAAACACACCATCATCTCCATCGGCTGCTGTAGCAGCTATCAAAGTGCCTTGATATTTTGATTTCAAAGGTATGCCATCAAGAAAAAGCAGAGGCCTGCAACCGTGCAGAAAACCAGACAGTGAGGCATGAAATGAAACAAATAGGCGCTGAAAACTGGAGTCTTCCTTGGTGGTAAATGTGGCAAAACTGCCTGGATTTGTCTCCATAATCTTCTCACAGAAAAAGGGTAGCTGACCATATGCCTCCTTGTAGGAACCCTGAAGCTGTTCCTTTGCAATTTCTTTCCCACGCCAAGCCTGAAAGTAGTTGAGCTGGATTCCATACTCTTGTTTGATGTCATTTACAATATCCTTCGGCTTGTAATTTGGGCAAACTTTCAGCTTTTCCTTAATGATACTAGCCACCCAGCTCCTAGTTGCCTGATGCCCAGATGTCACTGCAGACCCTTCACATGTATGCATAGGATTCATCTTTTTGATACAAATCAGTTGTGTGGTTGACAACCTTGAGGCATGAATTCTCCAGGGACAACCTTCTGCTTTGCATTTAACAGTCACACGGTGACTATCATTCTTCTTATACCTAAAAGCAAACTGATGTGCAATGGCATATTTACGCAACGATTCACGAAATTCATGAACACTGCCGAATCTTTGACCTACTCCAGTAATAGTGTGCTGCCATCGCTGTGCACCTTTGGCATTCTTCTCTTCGTCGGAGCTGACAAAAGGAATAATAGGTGAAATTTCGGGAGGGAGGTGGACGTGTGCATCATCAGTATCATGATCAACATGGCTGGCATCGTCCCCAATATCAACAGGTGTAGCAGCTACCATTTCAGGCTGGGCTGTGTCATCCCCATTGTCATCCATGACAACAAGATGTGTGTCAGTTGGAGGCACAGCTTCGGACAATGTTGTTCTGCTTGACCTATAGAAGCAAAAAAAATGACCATAATTAGATTTCTTTAGACCCAATAAAGAAATCCGGAGAGGACAGTAAAATTTAGCATAGGCATCAAGAAGACTACCTACCTACTGGGAGGCATGTTTGAGACATCAGGCAGAACAACATGTTGCATGATTACGTAAACATCAGCAGTGGCAGAATCCTTATGGAACTTAATCATACGCTTGAGGTCCTTGTCACTGGAGATAGTAATTAGAGTTTTGTTGTTTCCAGGGAGAAAATATTTGAAGGACATGGCATTGGCATCCTCAACACTAGAGTTAAACATTTCAGCAACTTCCATCTTGAAGTGGCTAAAGGTGATTTGGTCATCAATGTCAATGGCATGAGCATCACCGCCTCGATAGGACAGGGAACCATCCTTGTTAGTCACAAATTGACCGCCCGACTGACAAATTGCTATTATTTTCATGTCCGCCATGATGACCTGCCCAAATCATAAGAAAAGAAAAAACAGGTCTTATCAATCACCCAAACCCAAACCAACGGAGTCAAACGGGGAATCAAAAACTTAAATTCTTTGGAATACAGCCTATGGACTCGCATTGTTATGGTCGTACGTACGTCCTTACGAAAGCACATTCAATTCAATTCAATTCATGAAGTGAAGATTTGCCGATGGGGATAACGATAATGATGTCACGATTCATAAAGTTTTCACCAACCTCTTCTGCTCTCCTGATATTCCTTCGAGAGAACCCAAATAAAAAAAAAAAGGGTTTGGCTTTCTCTAAGAATCCAAAGACAAGAAGTCAACAACAAAGAAACTGATAATAAGATTTTGGTGGGTTTGAGTCACCCCAGAAAACAAGACACGATATATAATAAGAGAGAGAGAGAGAGAGAGAGAGAGAGAGAGAGAGAAAGAGTGAGAGTAAAATAGTAAAATGGGAATACTTTAGCCGTTGTAGAGCCATAAAGCCAATGAGGATGGAGGGAGGGAGGGAGGGTCGAATTCTAAAATTTCTAACCGAATGGAACCAATCTGGGAATTGAAGCAGAAGAAGAAGAAGAAGAAGAAGAAGACCCAAACAACAACAACAAGAAAAACCAGGGAGGTAGGGAGGGAGGGAAAGACGAAGCAGCTGTAAATAAATTGACAAGAATTGAAATTTAGAATACAGAACAAAATAAATAAATAAATAAATCAGAGTAGAGACTAGATCAGAAAACAAAAAAAAAAAAAATAATAATATGGGAGTACGTAAGGGACGTTCCAGAAGAATGCACATCGAATGAAATGAAAATAAGATAGCAAGAAGAAGAAGAAGAAGAAGAAGAAGAAGAAGAGTGGTTAGTTACTACGTACCTTTGATTTCTTGTAAGGTTGATCAATCTGGAAAGAAAGGAAGACCCTGAGGATGCCTGCCAAATCACTTTAATTTAGAGAGAGAGAGAGAGAGAGAAGACGAGTGTCTGTTTGTTTGCTTCTTGGCTGAGACTGATGAGAGTATGCGTACCAGTTTTACCTGCCTGTCCTCCTGCCCTCTCTCTCTGAGGGTTAATGTTCTCTTTCCCTTTTTTTTTTTTTTTTTTTTTTTTTTTAATTTTAAATTTAATTTTGAAAAAGAGGTAAGTGTTCTTCCACTACAAAACGATACGATTTCTTTATGGTGCAGACAAAAACAAAAGCCAAGCCATATTATCCCAAAAAAACTAATTTAAAAAAAAAACAAAAAAGAGGTTGGTTGGCTTCCATCCTATCCCCTGTAACAATCCAACATTAATCCAAGTCGAGGGCTTTTCAATTCTTTTTTTTTTTTGTTTTTTAAAGAAATAAAAAGAAATCCAAAAATGCATGTCTTAATGAATGTGGAACGGCCCGCGTAGGCAACTAAGCATTGTTTGTGGATGTGGTTTGCAAAGGACATAATAGTAACCAACACTACCAAGTATTATCCAACAAAAAACAAAAAAATAGTTATAACACTAGCAAGTGTGTCATAAAATCCAAGAGGAGGTCTAAAATCCCGTCAAATTTTCCAACAACATGCCGTTCTCTTAAACGGTTACCCCTTTGCAGACTGAATGGCTGTTGCCGTTTATTTATGATTGTCGGTTGAATGAGAAAGCCATTAGGATGCTATGGCTACCCATCGATCACAGGCTAATGTGATATCTTGAAAGATTTGCTACATTTCTTTCAGCCGGAAATATGAGTCTCCCGTCTCCTTTCGATTCTGCTTTGTGGTCTTTAGTTATCAATAGAGTATGATTAATGTAATTGAGACTCTGAACCTGACCGCTTCTACGAGCGGTAATAAAGCATCACAAGAACGCTTGCTGCAGATAAATAGGTCAATCCTTTAAAAAAAAAAAAAAATCAGCATAGCTTACATATTTTAGTAACACAATTATGCTCCACAATCAAGTCATTTATACTTACTGTCCATAATTCTTTTATTTAAAAATTCCCGAACAATATCTGTACACCTGTAGCCATACCGAAAGTCATAGGTGGCATTAAAATACATAAATATTGACCATAAACCAATGTGAGCAATACATAAGGTACAGTCTCAAAATCCAGCAGCAGGGTTCAACGTTACTGTTCCTCATCACTGTCATTGCCAAAAACTGAGGCAACAGCTACTTTTGGCTTTTTTGCAGCAGTGCTAGAACTCTGGAATGGGTTAAAAAAAAATCAACAGCAAGATTTGACAGCAGTGGTCAAGAATCAATGATCACAGACATTCTCAGTATTTGTTGTGCATTTTTGCTTACAAAGACAGGAAACAATTTCCAATTGACCATTAAATGCCTGACAAATGAAACCAAAGTAATTCATATTGCTTGGATGCGTGCAAGGACACAACCTTTTCTCTTTCGCTAAAATCTTTCTTGCCAAATTATTGTTTTACTTGCTTATTTCAATAAAATCTTTCTTGTCAAATTATTGTTTTTCTTGCTTATTTCCCTAAAATCTTTCTTGTCAAATTATTATTTTACTTGCTTAATCTTAATGCAAAGGATGTGGGTAATATGCATTCCATGAATTATGAAATTTTTCCCAGACCACAAGAATCACTGACCAATCCCATCTTCCCCTAAGCATAAAGGCCATTACTTTAACTATGTGAAACTTTGACGACTTTCTTTTACTACTAGAATTTCAGAGTATCTAAGTGATCAATTCCACATTGCAGTCTGCGAGTTATTATGTTTCCTATATGCATATGCCAAATTTCATTGCAATGACAGGAGTCATTCAAAGGGCATTTTAAATGCATCTGATAGGAAGATGGTGACCGTTAGAGAAATGCATGAGTGCAATGAGAAAAAGGTGGGTGAAACCCTCTATTTGTGTATAACAATAGCCAGAGACATCTGGCATTTCCTCTAAGGCAAAAGATTCAAGCACAATTCAACATGTTTCATATCTCAAGAATGCAATGTAGATGTAAAGAATTCATAACATTCAGAGGTCCCACAAAGGAGAAAACTATAAATCAGCCATCACTGTTTTTCTTGCATGTCATTTTATCCCTATATCATGCAAACAATTGTGGATATTTTCAATAATTTATAGGTTGTTGAAATCCTAAAACCAGATGGCTTTTGCAGTTTTGCTCAAAAGAACAAACTTATGTTGAGCAAGAAGCACCTCTAGACATATGTCAGGGAAAGAGCATCTAATGGTACTGAACGGCTTCTAAGCAGACATCAATCACACTACCTATGATAATATGAAAATTCGGGTTTAATCCCAGTTGCCTACCTTAGAAGTTCCAACTTTAGAAGAGAAACCAAATTTCAATGCCTTCCGCTGGTCCTGATCAGCAAGTGAAGTTGCACTTCTCGGTAAAGTTGAAGTCTGCGGTGATCCAGACTCTTTTGGTTGTTGTTGTTGCTGCTGCTGTTTACGAGCATCTGCCCTGAATAGCATTAATATAGAAATTAAGATGTAAAGAAACTGGGGCTTCAAGTGCAATAAATAGCACAAAACTGCTTAAGCTAAAAATTTTTATCAAGAAAAAGTAAGCATGTTGGTTACATCTGAGCAAATTTAGCCATCTCCTTCTCTTGTCGCTGCAGTTCTCGTTTTTGTCTATCATCACGACTACTAGAACCATGCATCTCTCTCATTTCCTTGAAACGCTGCAAATTCATCCGAAAGTATTGCAGACAAGACAAAATAAATAAGCTACAAAGTAATACTGATCGCATTGGGTCAAAAACTTCACAAGTCAAGATAGGTCAAGTACCTTTCTGTGATTGTGGTCATATGAACTCAGGTGAGATTCAAATTCCACAGCCAATTTGTACTGTTTGTTGCAGAGATCACAAAAGAAAACCTTTCTTATTTCTTTCACCTCAGTTTGAATTTTCTGCTCGCGTTCTGCTAACACCTGAATTTTCATAATGTGCACGAAGCAGGCAGTAGAAGCCACCAGGTAATAAAAATTGCAGGAAATTCTCAAGAGCTTCCAAAGTTGATGTTCCCCTATGACATACCATTCCCGTCAAAAGACAAACATATATGCTATATGCTGCCTTCTGCTACTAGATGTGGGTTTAACAAAAAGCCATCCATCAACCTCAAGATATTGTTTATTAATCAAAATACTCATGTTAACTGGCTAAGAGATTATAGGCATACCTCCCGCTTCTTTGCATCTTCCTCAGTTTCCTCTACCTCAACATCAAGTTTCCTTCGCTGGATATTTTCTTCTGCAGTGAAAAAATCATCTTCTTCTTGTTTTCCGATCCCCAACTTTGGATCTCTAATCCCAGATTTGATTGGCTCAACTATTCCTGAACAGAAAACCGAAACGAGATTGTGGAATTCCAGGAAAAAGAGTAAAGCAGTTATCCAAAAGACATCACTCCTCTTGAATGCCTCCAATATTATGAAAGAAACACAAAGATTTCATATGACTTAGCAAGACAAAAGAAAACAAGGATAACTCAGCAGAAATCAAAAGAACTATCACCATGACATGTCTCCCAATCAAAAATCAAAAGGAGCTAAAATTAGAGCACCATAAGGAGTTTAAGATAGTGTGGCAGGCAGGTACTGCCAAAAGTATTACCTTGCTCATCCTTTCCAAGACCCTTTCCCTTCCAACCCATTTTCAAGAGAAGCCTAAACCCAACGTTAGAGGCAGTCAACTTTGTGTCCAATGAAGCTTGCTCAACATTATCCAGGTCAACATTTTCTGTGGGTCTGTGGTCAATGGGCAAGCGAAAATCCTCTGCCGACTCATCAATAAGAGAGCCCTAACGAACACATTGCATGGAAAGCAAAACTCTAACATGAATACACAGAAGATGAAATTAAATACATTCATTGTTTTTTTTTTTTTTTAAAAAAAAAAAATTAAAATTTCCTTTGAAAAAATGATTAAAATAGGTCCAATAAATAAACAGAAGCAATCTCAATATTAAGCACGTTAAAACATGAAATCCTGCAGTGGATTAGTACATGATTTTGGACAGTACAATACAATTACAAGATGATTATTATATGTAACATTAGGGATTCATATATTATTAAAAATTGACTAACAAAAAGAGTAAGATAGTGCAGTGCAGTGAAGTTAGATAAAATAAACATAACGTAAGGCTTTACCTGCAAATCACTGCTACTTGCTTCCTGCTGCTTATTGTTGTACCGTGCATAAGTGTAATCCATCTATAACTGTTTTTTTTTTTTTAATTTTATAAATTAAAAAAAAAAAAAAAGATCCCGACTTAGGTTAGGAATTTCCTTCATCACAAAAGCGCCCCCCCTCCCCCCCCCCAAAAAAACGCCAAAAAGGTCAAAGTACAATAATACAAAAATAAATAAGTCCGGCAGGCCAAAACGATTTGAGTAATAGAAATAAATAAAAAGTACCTGGATCGGATCTGTTCCTCTGATACAGAAGAAGAAGATGATGATGATGATATGGATGCTTGATCTGATGATGATCGATTGATAGGCAGGCAAAATGTAAATAATGAAATTGAAATTCAAAAGCTAAATTCTATTTCCGCAAGGATGATTGAGTGAGGTGAGAATCAGAATGAGAAATCAAAAGGTAAGAAGACTGTAAAAGAGGACTGAGTCCAGTCGCAGTCCGCTCTGCTGTGCGTGCGTGCGTCTCTCTCTTCTTCCTCTAAAGCTTCACTTTGAATTGAATCAAACGATGACCAGAATCATCTGAGATTAGGGATTGTTCCTTCTCCCCTGCTACCATCACCATCACCATCACCATCATTATTATTAAGATTATAATGTTTTGGGGGAAGGCCTCCTTTCCAGCCCAGTCAGCCTCCCTCATTCATCAGCCTAGCCTTCTTACATCTAGTACACCGGTTAATTTTCAAAATGGGCCCAGCCCATCAGTTTCCAGCCCACCCCCAACCCCATCCCAGAGGACGCTTTACCTCGTCAAACCCCCTACGGCCCAACCCAACAATGTCGTGGATCCAGCCGCTAGCCCAGTAGTCTTCTGATGGAGCAGCTGGGTAGTTCCGACTACATGGATTCAAATCCACACGCTGACGGACCCCCCAAAAAAAAATAATGTTGAGGCCCACTTTTCTTTCACAATTCTAATCTTCCACCTAAAATGCTACATTGAGCAATTTGGCTGCACAAGTTGAAGGGTTCAAATCTCAGACTGGCCTCTTGCTCTTAAAGACCCCCAAAAAAAAAAAAAAATCATACATAAAATGCTACATTTAAATTGAATATAAATATTTTTTTTTTGGGTTTCTTATATTTCTGACTAACATTGATAAATTGTCATGCATCCAACACATGCAAAATCCTCTTGTAGTTCCAACTTTAGTGTATATATATATATGTATATTTGATTGCATATATTTAGTTTTCGCGGCATCAAATTGCTGGGTATGTTAGAAACAAGAGATATAAACAATAATCGAAAGTATGCAATGAAAATTAATATATATGTATATAGAACATTTTTTTTAGGGGCACACTACATACCATACTAGTTACAATGTAACTGAGTCCCAACAAACCATGAAAAGCTTAGATAAAATAAAACAAATTACAACAAAATAAAAGTATGAGTCCTTATGAACATGGAGATTAAACAGCATGCATACAAAATGAAATTAATTAGGACGCAAATAAACCAACATAAGGTCATCACTCAGTCCCAACCAGCTAGTTGGGATCTCAAGGAAAATATGTATTAATTAGACCAAAGAGCATTGTGGCCGGGGCTTCCAAAATGTTGTATCATCTCATCCCCACCAAAGCCCGCACGATCTTGTGGCTGTGGGTTCATCAAATCCGTGAACCACGGCTCCCTCTGCAAGCTCTCCATGTTGTCTTCAAAAGCGGATCTTTGTTGATGGTCTGCAGTCTGCTCCTGCTGGAGCTCGGGTGCCTGCACGTGCATATGCATATGCTCTCCTCCGGCAGCGACAGTGCTGGAAGGTGACGCTGCTCCTCCTCCTCCTCCTCCAGCCCCTTGTGCTGCACGAATATGGAGATGTTCCCCGTCATTGTTTTTCAAAGCGTCGATTCTTTCCTGAATTCTCTTGAGGCGCTGATCAATCACCCATCCGATATCGTTGAGGTCAATCAAGTTGAGGTGGTCTAAGGGCTTTCCAATCAAGCTCTGGAACATGATGTGGGTCACTTCTTTCTCCCTGTTATCCTTTCGCTGTTTCCCAAGATGGTCTTTGGATTTCAAGATCCTTTGCATCATAAAATCGCCATGATTCATCATTTTCCTGCATTGTTCCATCTCAGGCATTCGCTGGAATGCGGCCAACACTCGTTGGACCCCCGACTGAGACGGCCAAACCTCTGGTTGGGAGTTACAGGGACTGTATATAATAGCACAGGCTTCGATCCCGCATAATATGCTTAGCTCGCTAAGTTTCGTCATTAGACCCTTCTTTCGTTTATTAAAGGTGACCTTTCTTGCGGCATCGTTGGTGATATAAGCAAGCTTCACCTTCTTTCTGGTCATGGTTGGAGGAAATTTATAAAATAACAATAATTATTATAAGAAACTTTTGAGTCCTTTTTGCTTGGAGTTGGATATTCTTACCAATCCTCACATATGTTCTATATATACTATAGGCTTGAATGAGCCGGCAATATTAATGGAGATGATTATCTTCTTATCAGTTCATTTCCCGCTGGACATTTTAATGTGATTTATTTGGCAACTATTACAATGAGATTTTGTTTCAATTTTGAAAGGTCAAATCATATCCTTAATAATAGACTAAATGCTAATGATACTAAAAATTTGCTCAACTAATGTGTTTGGTTTACCTGTTTGCTGATGAAAAGTTAATAATATGCTTAGTTGATTTCGTACTTATTGTTGTTATAACTCATACACCGATTTCCTTTCCAAAATGGGTGCTAATTTGATAAATGGTGAAGTCCTTCTCGATTAACCGTCGGGTTTGACAGTTCTACTAGATGAAGATAGTCATGGGCTATGTTTTCCTAGGGTACCAAGTCCTGTCTGGTTTTCCTTACTTTTCTCTCATGTACCCAAAAAAAATTAATATGAGGATAAGAAGATTTAATTTAGTTACTTTTTTTAATGTAACTTATTTATAATCTTCATTATATAATAAACAATATCTACTTGAAATAGAAAAAAAAGAAAAAAAATTTATATGGTATAAAATTATGAGTAAGTTATATTTACATAAAAAACATGAGTAAAAATAATAAATCAATTGGTTTATCTAAAATATACATATTAATTTTTTTATTTTTCCAATTTTATTAGTTTTAACATAAATATTAAAATAATGTGGAGGATTATTTTTGCTTAGTTTTAACTTTCACAAAAAATTATTAATATTCACAAAATAAAAAGTGAAATATAATATTTCAAATATTTTTTACTAGATGACATATGCGTATACATCATATCTTTCCATCTTCGGTGCTGAGTACTATACCTATTCGTTTGACTATGTGGTTATATTTAGTCAGGCACATAATATAAATGTAATTTATCTAATAATATCTAATATCTAATAATATTTAGAAATGTAATTTATTTAATAATATCTAATACTTTTATTTTTTTATTATAAATTTAATAATTCAAATTACTGCATATTCATCTGTCTTTTTACATGTTGCTAACAATCTTTTCTGTTCATATATTTAGTTTGGATAAGGCTCAACAATTATATAATATATCATATCATTTAGTATAAAAAACTATCATTAATTTTACCGTCACGAAGGGTAGATCAAGTCATTAGCTCGTGTTAGCTAATATTCTGTAGAGTTTGAATATATGAACGAGTGATTTTAGATAGATCATAGACGGATGATGATGGCCGCACGCGAAGAAAATGTTTTTTTTAAAGGATATACGTATAATGAGAATGTACAACAATTTTCTCATAATTCGCAAGAAGTGATGGTTGCACGTTATACAACGATTGACTAATATTTACACGTTATTATTGCACAATTCACACAACTCGTTGCACATCTTATACCTAAGGAAAAGCAACATTGGACCTGCTTAAACTGTTTATGGCTCGTCGGTTTTCTTTGTCCGTTAATGTTTTTCATATTTGTATCTCAAACTTAGACCGTCACTATCCCTCTATTATTCATATTAATATGCATTAGACAAAAGAAATTTAAAGGCATCACATTTTGATTTGTTTTGTTTTGTTTTTTTTTTGGGCCGGAGGGGGGGTGGTGTTGAAAGCATCACATTTTGTTTCAGAATCTAATGGTGCAGAGGCAAATTTCTTGACGAATTAAGTAATGGGCATCCCCAATTGGAAACAATTATACCATTGTTCTTTAAAATATGGTATGAAATCTTGTGTTGGGATACTAAGTGGAGGCTGTCATTACATTGAGACCATTTAAACTTGATGGTAGCTATGACTTTATTTTGGTTACGTTTTATATCTCTTATAAAATAAATAATTAAAACTGGATCGTAACTGTTGATTTTTTTTTTTTGGAACATGCTTGGCTTACGCTCATTTAAACACTCAAGTTTGTCTAAGTCCCGCCTTTCATGTATCGAAAAGGAAACAAATATTTATTTATTTATTTTTTGACAATTAAGGAAAAAAATTTCAAAGGGACGGCAGAGGATTCTGGAAGTTAAGTAACATCTTATTTGATCATATTAGATAAGTAACGTCTTAATTCCTATAAATTTGTTGAAACAATATGTCATGGTCTTGATGAGAATGCCGTATATAAGGTTCATATTATTTTTAAAAGACTTTTTTGAACAAACGAGAAACAATGGGGACTGTCGGACACTTCGGTGTACTTTTTGGTTGGAAACAAAGAATTTTAGGATAAGGTTCAAATACAGTTATGGGTTTTACACCTATATCAATTTAGTGTATAAATGACCCATGATTAAGGTGAACAAGGTTTTATCTTTTACTAATTTTTTTGTCGGCAAGGTGGTGGTCTGCCCAACTTGTGGGGTAGCATGACCAAATGCACGAAAATATTAAGCTGATGTTTAGCAGTCCAAGTTGCAATCAGACGCTGATCGTCGTGATCATTGGTCTCAAGATCTTATCTTTGTTTATGTTATGTGGGGCCAAGGAGAGAGTTGTGAGGGAAAAAAAAATATTAATCAAGGTGTGAAGTGTTTGCATTTTGCTAACTACTTCTATTACATATTAAAAGAAAATTATTTAAAACTTTTTTTTGAATGCAATAAATAATTTTTGTAATGATATTCATAAAATATATAATAAAAAAATTTTTTTTTGTTGCACATTTTATTATTATAATTATATAAATTATAATAATTATTATATTAGAGGCATTCATCCAAACAATATGCCTCAGACGATTATCATTTATCCTTTGCTAGTAAGGTATAGGGGGTGCTTTTCATCTTTCTTGCATATTGAGATGGTCAACTTGACACGTTGCGCCATGTCCCTGTCCTAGAGTGGCAATTCAAGGAGTAGAAGTCATCAAATCACGGAGTAGTAATGTAAGCTTACGCTGCTTCTTTTCTCTCGTTGCCTTTCTTCTTAAACACGATTCTCGCTTCCAGCGGCCATTCCATGTCTTTGTTGTTGTCGATGATGCCGGTATATCTTAGCGATTAACTCTCTCACTTTTGTTACCTTTTGGCCTTTTTGTTCCCCAACCCCCCCTCCTTTTTTTAACTGCCGAAGAAAGTTAGTGTCGAGTTAATTTGAATGTGGACGTCTTATTATAGCTGTTGGTAGTATTTTATTTATTTTAATTAATGGGTATGGATGCTCTGATTATTTTGTTTCTTCATAAGAATAAAGAGTGTAAATAGATATGGTGTCTGGAGCTTCTCTAAGTCATCATCAAAGCTGTGAATATTAGGCAACCATCGTCATCGGCATGATTAACACCAAGTTCACTAACAACTATTAATTCAAAGTGAAAACAACTCAATTTTTTTTAAATAAAATTCTATTTTTTGAATAACAAAAATACTGTTCAAAAAACTCTTTTATTTAAAAAATTCGACAGAATTTTAAATTAAATTAGTTGGACCACTACAGTTTGAATACCGGAAGGATTAGCGCCAAATGTCTGTATTTGTCGTGTTGGGGCCACAATCTCCAATGTATAATATTATGTCACAGAGCAGAAGTCTATGTTGGGTAAGATTTGTCTTCCATCCAATTGATTTGCCCACGACTATCAGATCCTTGCCGATGAAAACAACCACGTCCCATGCTCTTGTTAACCTAAGAGGATGGTAAATGGTAATGGTAAATTTCTACAACAGCAGATGACTTCTTAATAAATTTCAGACGAAGAATTGAATGCACGTCGGAACAGGAATAAATAAAAATTTGGTCTGTTTTTTTTTTTTTTATGTTTGCTATTTTTGTTTTTATTTTTTAATTAAAAAATTAATTAAATTATAAAATTGTATATATTATAAAACTCTCTATTCTTATAAATCTTAACATCTCTTTTTTTAAGATTAAAATTCAAAAATCTCTTTATTATTTTGTGATTATAACATATACATAATTTTATATTATCTAAATTTATTTAATTATGTTATTATTTAAGCTGAATTTATTTAAGTTTTTTTAATCATGTTTAAAATTAAATTAACTTAACTTATTTAAAATACGAATTAAATTAAAAAAAAATTTTAACAGGGTAATAGGCTGGTGGGTTAATAAAAGAGAAATTTTCTTCTTTGAAAGGCAAACATCAATTTTAATTTGCGTGCGGCAGCATCGTTTCCGGCCGAGGAAAGTGCAAAGCAACTTTGCTTTGTCTTGGTGATAACATCGAGATGTCAGTGACCCTACCACGTTCAACTGTCTCAAACGTGGTCCAATCAATTGCAATTACGTACCGACCCTACAATTTTATCTTTCTCGTTCAATTCTTCTTCTTTGCCCCTCTTTGGAGTTGGACCTTCTGAAATATTTTTTTTTTCGCTTTTAATACATCGTTCAAAGCTCTGCTATTGCTATATGAAAAGACCAATCAACTCTACAAAGTAACCGCTTAACAAACTGACCAGGTAGGAAAAGCATAACTTAGGCAGGCAGACCATATATCATAACAGTAAGAATCACATTGACATGATAAAACAAATCTGTTATTCTCTGACTGAGAGTAACACCACAGCTGATCCAACTGACCAAACCATAGCTCACAGAACCACACAATTACACATCTTTACAACGAATGCTTTGCTTAAAAAACAAAAAAAAAAGATGGCACGAAAAAGGACACCAACGCACACTGAATTAATGAAAATAAACAAGAAATAATCACATCTGGTCGGGGCTTTCGAACCTTCCATCAAATCAAACGGTCCATTGTCCCACCTGTCACCCATAAAAAAAAAAAAAGTTCCAAACAAAAAGACAAGGATAGTGATCATTATGGAGAGTAAATCATAACTCACAAAAAAAAAAAAAAACATAACAACAGTGAGACCATAAGTTCAAGCCCCCGAACCACTAAAATTAAAACAATACCACGGATCATTAATGATCAAATCAAAATTTGTTAAAAAATACAATATGAGTTGAGGACAGATCACAAGGGAAGATATCTCGGACCTCACTTTTTTTTCATTCAAAAAAAAATTAGGGGCTGCATAGTGCCTGAGGTACAGGGCAACCGCGCGGCCCCCTTCCCTACATTCGCCCACTTACATTTAAGGAGGCACCTGTCCAAATAGTTAAATAGTTATAGGCAAAAAAAAAAAAAAAAAAGCAAAAGCTAATCACAATATACGTTACAGCGCTGCCTCGGTCCCCAGCCCTATCATCAAGCTCTTTTCTTTCTTTCTTCTTTTTTTTTTTCATTATTATTATTATTATTTTAAAAAAATATTAAGATTGAAGGAGAACAGGGCAATGCAAGTTTGGCGATGGATCATTTCTAGATCCATCAAAAGTATTAGCTGAAAGACTAATAATAAGGGTGTAGACAAACTTTGAATCCGAATAAATATTAAGAAGCCTATAATATTGCATGCTCATATACAGGTATGCGAGTTATATGATCCAAATATTTGGTAGTCAGAGGCAGCAGGCAAGCAGTTAAGTTAAGAATGAACCCGTGCATCTGGGATCAAAGGCTGTTATATATTATTTTCCCTTGAAAATAACTGAAGGCAACAAATGGTTTGTGTGTGGTGTGTGTGTGAGGGAGAGGAGAGAGAGAGAGAGAGAGAGGCCTTACCCCAGCCCAAGAGGATGAGTATCCATATGATCACTTGGTGATGGCATAGACGGCATAAATAATACCAGGAATATAACCGAAGATGGTCAAAGCAAACAGATCCAAAATTCCACCTACAATATGCATATAATTCATGTAAGATGATCGTCAGTTAATTATATAATACCTGCCTGAAAATCATTTTTTATTTTTTTTACAGATTTATAGTAACGTTGACCACAAATTTATAATATACACCACATATAAAATCAAACACAGTTTAAAACGACTGAAAAACAAGACTTATTTCACCAATAAACACAGATGAGGAACCAATCAGTCAGTCAGTCTCTCTCTGTATCTATGGCTTGAATTATTTAGTAAATTAAAAAGACCTATTAAAACGTATATACACCAATAAACTGATCGATCCTGAAACTAAGTCAAGAAGTCCAAGTGGTATAATATTTGTGTTATGTTGTGTATTAACTGTTATAAATAAAAAAAATAAAAGTGTAAGATAAATATATAATTAAGGTACCGTACATGGCAACCAAACTTGAGAAAGACACCAAGAGGAGGCAATATGATGGCCAAGAGGATATCTACGCAAGTTGCTGTGCTATCTGGCATCTTCTTCTTCTTCTTCTTCTTCTTCTTCTTCTTCTTGTAGATCGATTTTCACTTGCTGATGATCTGCTTTGTCTTAATTTGAGCTCTCCCTATAGACTTATAGAGAAGAGAGAGAGAGAGAGAGAGAGGGAGAGACTTCAAACTTCCACAGACTCCTAGTAACTACTGGGTAAGTCCAGCAATAATTCATATTATAACTATACAAGAAAGAAAGGAAGAGAGGAGTTAAATGTGCTGGCGTGGACAAATTAATTAAGTGCAAAAATATTATTAATCAAGGGTTCCGCTACCTGCGCCAATTAACTATGCCTCGCTCCAGGCAGCCTTTGAAAGAAACAATTGAGGGGCAAGGGTTGAGCCTTGAGAGTTTTTTTTTTTTTTTTTTTTTTCCCTTTTTTGCTGTACCGAACAAAGTTTGCGCTCAAATAAACAAATAAAAGTTCATTTGCTCTGCGGTCCCCACCATTATTTCGTACCCAAATAAACATATAAAAGTTTTGCACTCAATTTGTAGAGCTCAATCTCAATAATTCTGCAGCTGGAAAGCGACTCATCGCATCCCGCGATCACGTGCCCCATACTAAATTTCATGTGGGTTTCCCTCTCCATATGGATCCTTCCACCATTTATGGTTAACTAAATCTTTAAAGATTATAATTTTGTTAAATTATATATGAACACAATGATATAAAATATTAAATAATTAAATTAAAAAAATTATTAAATATTTTTGCATAGATTGAGTGATAATATCATTTTATTTGATCACTCTTCATTAAGATTGATCATGAATCTTCTTGGTAAATGAATATATCCATGTGAACTGGCTGTCCTAGATCATTCAAATTAAAGTGATCTAACTCTTTATCTCTCTCTGTCTCATAACCACATCTAACTCTCTCTCTGTTTCTGTGAAAACCGACCTAAGTAGTGTCTCTCTGGCCGACAGTGGCTAACGGCTAGCCACCACCACAGGCCACCCTTTTATTTGCTTCCCCATCTTTTCTTTCTCCCTTCCTCTCTCTATCTTTCTTGTTCTCTCTCCCCCCCCCCCACTGAAGGTTGCTCCTTCCCTTCCCCATTTCCTTACCTTTCGTTTTAGATCTAGCGACGACGTAGCAACACCCCATGGCCTCCCTTACACAGATCTAGCCTCCTCTCCGAATGGTCTTTCTTTTTGTGCTTTCAACTGGCTTCTCTTAATCATCAATCTTCATCTCCGGTGATCAGTTCTTTTTAATATAATTTGTTTATCAGGTGCTGTATTCCAATCTTCTTTGATTTATGTTGATGTATAATCTTTCGAACGATTACCACACCATTTTTCCCAGATGGGGTGGTGATTGACTTTTGTACAACTCGTACATTCAATAAAATATACACACCTGACTTATCAAAAAAAAAAAAAAAACTGGCTCCTCCACCGTGCGCTTTGCCGTTGTCGCACACGGCTCCTTTGCTGCTTTCGCTACCCTGGCCACCCTTGGAGTCGTTCTCGACGCCCTTTAATCCACCTCTAATGCCACTAGAGCTTCCTCTGTTGCCACCATTGATCTTGAGGCCTCCGATGCTTACTATGTTATTGTCGGCGCCGACGGCACCTCCCTGGAAGCCTCTTATACTGCCCTGATGCAGCAGGAGCTTTCTCTACAGCCTCTGGTGATCTTGACACATCCGACGGCTACTCTTGCTGTTGGCACAGGTGGACCCATCACTGCCATCAGGAATTCCGCCTTCCCTCTTTGGTGTTGGTTCTGTTATGTTTTTGTTATGGGTGTTAGTAGTTTGGCAGGATTTTGTTGTAAGCAATTCATATGGGTATTATGTTGTTACTATTACGTAGGTTTTAGGTTAGTAGTTGGGGACCAGTTAGTGGTTCTCTGTAGGTTACAGTCGAAAGAAATTATTACTAGGTACACTTGGTCGTTTTCCGTTGTAAGTCCGCCGAGGTGTGATTTGTGCTGTCGTAAATAGATTTATTTGGACGATCGAGTTAGATTTATCTGAGATTTTGGTGTTAGGTAGATCTAGTTTAGTTTTAGTTTTTTCCCTCGCCAGAATGATTTGTCTAAATGAATTCGGGTCCAGTTAATTTGTGATCCTCATTACTTTGTCAATTGTAGGTCAGTTTGGCCGGTTGTTATCCCTACTTCATGCAAGTGTCTCCAACACTCTCGTATTGATTCTATGTATAGAAGTATTTTATGATACAACATTTCTTTTTGATTTAAAAAAAAATCCTTCAAATTGAGATCCCGACTTCTTGCGACAGATGATATATTTCAAAGATCAAGGCACCTCTCACATAGTCCTACGTGTGACAAACTAGCCGACCAGCCAACGCCAAAAGAGGTTAAGGCCAGGACAGGAAATATCTTTTCCAGCTTTGGGCTTCGTGTTAGGGTTTTTTTTTTTCCTTTTTTAAAAAATTGTTACAGTAATATTTTGAATTTGTACATAAATTTGATGTGAAAACATCGAAAAGACTTACATAAAAAAGTATAAATCAACAAAAACTTACAATTGACATTGTCCTAAAGACTATAATTAAACTCGACCCGTAGTCTTTTTAACAAATTTTCCTCACAAAAGAGAACTAAATTGATGTTAGACCTACTTAAATTGAGGTGTTAGGATCTCTTTTCACGTGGTATGTTACATCTTCATAGGCTGAATTTTGACTACCCCACTCTCACACCCATGATCCATCCCATGGTGAACGGAGCCTGCCCAATAAAAAAAAGCTTTAAATTATATGAAAAAAAATGATCACGAGAAGAAAAAAAAAACAACAAAAAAATTAAGAGATCTGAAAATTGGGAATTCATTAAATAAAGCTATCACCGTTCGTCTGTCTATATGTTAACTAACAGACAACCTATCATTTTTGAAAGGCAATACAATTGGGTCTGTGGTGTTCTTTTTAGTCTACACTTTTCTCACAGATTATACCCATCTTGGTCCTAAACTTTTATAGATTTTTTCAATAATCATAAACCTTTTAACTTTTTCAATTGAGTACTACACCTTTCATTTCTTTTACAAACTAGTACTTTCGATAACAAAATTAGTCAAACTATTATTTCCGTTTGGTCAATGGTTAATTTTAACTATTGCTTAACTTTCGTTAACGGAAGTACTAGTTTGTAAAAAAATTGAAAGATTTCGGATTCGATTGAAAAAATTGCAAGATTTAGCACTAAATTGAAAAATTTTATAAAAGTTTAGGACCAAAATGTAATTTCAAATACAAATTGAAAGATTTAGGACTAATATTGTCTATCGACTGCACAGGTGGTGAAAGCCATGTAACCTACTCAGAGATGCTTAAATCAGATCTTATTATCACATGCGGCGGTGTCGGATAAAAATGTCTACCTTCAAGAGAAGAAACTAGTGGTCGTAACCATTTCTTATTGTATGCATCTCGATTGTAAGCATTGATCAGAATAAGTAATATGAGATCAGTCGATGAGAATAAGTAGAGTTTTTATCTCCACGCGGGCAGTAGTTACGGCCACTAGTTTCTTTCTTAGAAGTAGACATTTTACCCGACACTACTGCATGTAATAATAAGATCTGATTTGGGTAGTTCTGAGTAGATTACATGGCTTTCACCACTTGTGTGATCGACAGATAATGTTAGTCCTAAACCTTTCAATTTGTATAGGAGAAAATATCATTCAAAATAGATAAGAGTTAAAAACGAGATTACACTCATTTTGGTTTTAAACATTTATAAATTTTTTTAATTTCGTCTTAAATTTTTCAACTTTTTCAATCAAATTCTAAAAACTTTCAGTTCTTTTACAAACTAATACTTTCGTTAACGGAAGTCAGTTAAACTGTTAAAATTAACCATTGACCAAACGGATAACGATTTGAATGACTTCTGTTAATGGAAGTATTAGTTTATAAAAAAACTGAAAAATTTAGGATTCAATTGAAAAAATTAAAACGTTTAAGACTAAATTAAAAAAACTTATAAAAATTTAGGTCTAAAATAAGTATTGTCCCATTTGTTTCATGAAGAGAAAAGGAAAAAGGAATACATTTTAATATGTTAATATTTTTTTAGGAATAAAACATTGTTAATGTATCTATAATTTAAATTTTAAAATAGAGGATTTCTATTTTAATTCCTTTTTTTAAGTGAGTATAACTTATTTATGATATTATATCATAGTAATAAGTAAAGTCCACTTGAATAAAAAAAATTAAAAATAATATTTAAATGTTATTAAATTATGAATTACTTTTTTTTTTTAAAAAATAATAAAATTAATAAGTATTTTTAAAATAATATATATCTAATTTTAAATTTTAATTTTATAACAAAAAAAAAATAACATATTAAGCCTGGCGATTCCCGGTCATGTACTCGAATCCAGAAGAAAAAGATCAGAAATATTCGGTGAAGGATTAATCAACCGGGGGGCGGGGCCGTCATGTCATGTGAATAGATTGGTTTCCAAACTCCAAAGAGATTTTTTTTTAAATTGGCGCCCCGGCGAGAAAATGGACAGGGATTGACATTGTGAGGTGGTACGTGAGTTGTAGAGTCCCACGTATTTATATTTTTTTCTTTTTCTTTTTTTTTTTTTAGTGGGATGTTCCGGCGCTTATCGGCGTTCATCAAATCAAAAGCCTTTTTCATTTTTTATTTTTTGTCAATTGCATTTACACTGGCATATTCAACAGAACCGGATTCGTTTATTTCACTTTGTTGGGCACCAAGCCATGCGTAGGATCGGTAGAAGGCCACGGGCCCACAGAGAAGATCAAAGTTGCAAGAAATGACATTATATGCCGGACTCTGATTTTTTTTTTTATAAATAATTTCAAATAACACAGCCACAATAATATAATAATATATACATGTCGGGCGCAGCCTAACTAAGAGAGCCATTCCAGTTAGGGAGAGATTTCCGGCCCACCAAGCGAACTCGGTGGTTTCCTGGTCACGACCGACGATTTACTGCTGGAATCGCAAGTGTCTTAGATCTCACACCATAACATACACAATAAATAGCTCATATTGACTCTTACAATTATATTCATATGGTTTAATATAATTTATGGAATGAGTTACACAATAATTTAAGTTTTTGGACATTCATATAAAATAAAATAATTTTCTAATATTTAAGAAATCTGATATCTGCGCTTACATTTATTTATAAATTTCTACATAATAAATTATATCTGTCTTTTATTCCTGTTTTCAGGATTTGCTTACTGGTGGGTTATTACTTCTGGTATTTCAAGTCTGTCACCTTGAGCTTTGTATGTGACAAATTCCACTGTCAGTCAGAGGTCTCGTTCGCACATCTGAATCGAGTAGGCCAAGCTGGATTCGGAGCTCAGGTGCAAGGCTCAGTTCATCTCTGGTTACGGCTGCTGCGCTTGGATGAGAGGAAGTCAATCACCGTGGCTGGCTGGACTCATTTGTGTGTGCTGGCGCGCCTGTTGCTTCCTAGCTAGAGTTAATACCCATACAGAACTTACCTTTTGTTGCTTCGTTTAATTGAGGAAAAATAATGAAGGATCATGCAACTCAACCGCTCGACACACAGGCAAACCAACTTCAGAAGTCACAAAGATATAAGAACTCAGTTTACAGCATGCATGAGAAAATTGCAAATACCGTAAAAGTACATATATAGGACGAAGATAGCTAGACAGATATAACGGGAGACAAAGCACGAAATATCATAAATATATATATGTGTGTGCGTGCGTGTGCGTGTGCGTGCGTGCGTGTGTGTGTGTGAATTGTGCATATATGTATAGTCTATTAAAATTAATTGGGAACAAATAAAAAAGGAGTGTAGTAAGTCGTAACTGGGATTGGATGAAAGCAGTCATGTGGAGTGGAGGTCGTAAGTCCCTCTCCCCGGGGCAGCAGATTGGGGCCGGATCCTCTGCATATGGTGAGGAGACTGGAGAGGGAGGAATAATCGGAAACCTATGGCATGGGTGGAGTAGGGAAAATAGACACAATTGACACAAAATTCATACGATCCAGCTATAGCAATAATAATAAAATATTAACGTATGGTTTTATTTTTCACTGTGTATTCATATCTTCCCCACCCACCATGCCACAACCTTCCGACAATCCTGAGTCTCCCTCTCCATTTCCTCCCTTCTCAGTTAATTTCATGAACGAAATGGACCTATAGCTAGCTAATTGATATATGTACGTATGCATATGTATATATAGTCATCTCACCACACCACCACATCACCCCACACCACATAATGACTTGAAGATATATATCTATACGGAAAGAGATATTTTATATGGGCAATAGAACCATATATGGCAATCAGCAAGCGTAGCCTAATATATCATCTGCCATTGCCCATTTGCCTTTGCCTATTATCATCTCTCTCTCTATATATATATATATATGATAGATAATTGCCTGTCACTTGGCTTGGCTTTCTGTTATTTATTTATCGGTAATTGTTTATGACAAGAAGAAAGTTGTCCCAACAATATTTATACAGTAATAATTAATATATTTTGTGTAATTATAATAATAAAATATGAAATAAAAAAATAATTTTATTTTTTTCAGTTTATATTTTTTAATTATAATTATATAAAAATAAATTAGTTACAATATAAACATTATTTAGACAAAATCTCATTTGATCATATAATGGCCTCCGTTATTTATACAGAGTGGGCTATACTTTTGAGCTGTTCACCACTGCCACTAGATTAAAGGTGCCGTCCATACCACGCACTTCATCTTGGCCGTTCTTTTTTCTTGTGACTTTATATGAAAGTGGTACACGTTTCCATCTTTTCTGCAAATTGACGTAAACTTTATAACTCTTGCTCTCTTTAAAATGTCTTCAATTATTAATTAAAGTAACATTAGATTTTCTGTCATTATATTACTTTTGTTGGTTTGTGTACATGAGAATCTAATCTGATGGTTTGGCAATTGCCATGCATTGCGGTGCGGCGCAGCATCATATCTAGCTCCTTTATTTCCACAATGGGAAATGACACACACAATAGCACGATCACCACATCAATTTTCAAGCCAACTAGGTCTACTCACCGGGAACAATAATTAGTCTAGTCAAGAAGGAATTAAATGTTGTTGGGACGTGGGTGTTTACTGGTAGGAAAGGGCTTGGGTCTCTCTTTTCTTCTCTGGAATATATACTAGAACACACAACACCGAGATTCTAGCTTCATCAGCTGAATCTCTTCCTTTAAAGCCAATAAGGATTCCGTCTTTTTTTTTATTATTTTTTATCTATTAAAAGACCAATTAAACTCGGAGTTATACATAATAGAGGTAATTTTCTTCTCTTATAAATCACATTTTTTCCTTCTCAAGATTTAAACTCAATACTTCTAAAATAAAAATCTAAACTCTACCTATTAGAGTGTCTCATAAGTAAAATAATTCCATATTTTGTAATGCGACAGTTGAGACATGCATGTTGGGCTTACTCAATTGATGTTGAACCAGGCCTAAAGCAACTGGCCCATCAACCACTCGCAATGATCGAAGCTCATTGTTTTTATCTATCTGGATTTCTACAGGAAACGTTTAGAGGTCCCCGCCCCCACCCCCCAAAAAAAAACCTTAAAAAAATAATCCACATACGAATATTGATAGGTATATGTTAGATTAGAGTAATAAAAAGGGTGTAACTTTTATTAAAAGAATCAAGTTCGAATCTCAATTTTATTTTTATGA